>VYXH01010600.1:304687-415861 GCA_013397275.1 Burhinus bistriatus
AAAAAAGAAAGAAAGCTTTTTCTTATGCTTAAATTGGATTTTCTTCATTTCGTTCCTTATTTGGTTTCTACCCATTGCCACTGAGAAAAGTCTGACTGCATCTTCATTTTTCCACCCCATCAGATATTTGTAGACGCTGATAAGATCCTCCAGAGCCTTCTCTGTTCCAGCCTGAACAGTCTCAGCTCTCTTGCCCTCTCCTCATATGGCAGGTGTTCCAAATCCTGAACAATTTTTGCAGCCCATTGCTACACTCACTTTAGTAAGCGTCTCTTGTATCGGGGACCCCAGCACTGGACCCAGCACTCCTGATGTCTCACCAGCGCTGAATAGAAGGGAAGGATCACCTCCCTTGACCTTCTGGCAATGCTCTACCTAAAGCAGCTCACTATGTTATTGGCCTTCTTTGCCACAACAGCCCACTGATGGACTATGTTCAACATCTTGTCTACCAGGACCCCCAGATCTTTCACTGCAAAGCTGCCTTTTAGCCTGTCACCTGTTGGCCCATTTCTTCAGCCTGTCGTGGTTCCTCTGAACGGCAGCACAACCTTCCAGTGCATCAACCACTCCTCCCATTTTTGAATCATCTACAAACCTGCTGAGGGTGCAGTCTGTCCCATTGTCTGGGTCATTAATGAAGATAGTGAGCATTTTGGCTCCTGTATTGACCCCTGGGGTACTTCACTAAAGTCTGGCCTTCAGCTGGACTTCGGGCTGCTGAGCATAACCCTTTCAGCCTAGCAGTTAACAACAGTTTTCTGTCCACTTCACTGTCCATTCATCTAGTCTATGCCTCATCTGTGGCTGAGCAAGTTATGGGAGACTTAGCCTTGCTAAAATCAATATAAAGAACATACAGTGCTCCACTAAGTCACTCATCTCCTTATGGAAGGCTCTCTTTGGTCAGGCGTGGTTTTCCTTTCATAAATCCATGATGATAAATCCTAGTCACCTTCTTGTGCTTAATAAATTTGGAAATGGTTTCCAGGATTAGCTGCTCCATCACCCTCCCAGCGATCAAGGTGAGGCTAATGACCTGTACTTCCCTGGATCCTCTTTCTTGCTGTTCTTGAAGATAGGAGTGACATTTGCTATCTGCCAATTCTTGGGAGCTTCCTTTGACTGCCCTGGTTATGATTGTGAGAGTAGCCTCGCAATGTCATTAGCCAGCTCCCTCAGCTTTCATTAAGTCCCATGGATTTATGTATGTCCAGTTTGTTTAATTGTTCCTTAACCTGATCCTCCTCCATTGAGGGTGTCTTCCATGATCTAGACTTTCTGTCTGGTCTCAGAGGCTGGGATTCCTGGAGGCCACTCCTACCAGTAAATACTGAATCAAAGAAGGGATTCAGAGGTACTTTGTGCTTTGTCACCAAGTCCCCAGCTCATTCAGCAGTGGGCACACGTTTTCCTTAGTTTTCCTTCTACTGTTGATATAGCTGTAAAATTCCAATTTTAATAAAACTGCTTATCCGTTGTTTGTTTTTTGTTTGTTTGTTTTTGTTTTTTTTTTTTTTCCCCTGCTAGAATGCAAGGTATTTTGGGTTGAAGTCCTGGATCGTCTGTGTGCATTTCCGCAAACTTCTTTTCCTGTTAGATGCTGTTTCTTGTTTGTGGTCTGATGTTAGCAAGGGGTGACCACAGATTGAGCGCTACCTAACACAGAGGTATATGCTTCTGTCTGTTTAAATCTATGTTTCACTCTGTCGTCCCTGGGTCTCACATTTTTGATTTCCACTTAACCTGCTGTCTTTACCTGTTCACATCTCTGTTTTCCTATGCTAGTCTCAGTGTGTTTGCATTTGTCAATGAAGCTGACCTTCAGTTCTCTTCCCTTGTCACTCTTCACATTTTTTCTAAACAGGTCTGCTTTCTTTTTTGATCACTCCTCCAGTTTTGCTTCTGTTGTGCCTTTAAAAAGTTAGATATATATATGAATTTTCAGGGTAAATAAAAATAACTGGTCAAAACAGTACACATAAAATTCTGAGATGGGGTGCATTTTGGGAGCATCTGCTTACTTCCATTTTTAACTCTCCAAAATTTATTTTTCCAGCTTATGAGTTCTTCGTGTTAATACCTTTTTACAGACCTTTACTTCAGGTGGTCCTGGGTTAATCATACTGATTATTGGTAGTCATTTGTTTCGCCTGATGACTTATATCTGGCTTTCTTCACTTCTGTCCAAACAGATGCCATTATTAAGACTCAGTTCTCCCTTGCTGGACCCGTGTCTGATAGAATGGGGGGAGTCATCTGCCTTTTTCCTCTCCATTTCTCGACAAATTATGACTTCTTACATTTATTGTGGGCAAAATAGATGATGGTATTTTTAATTTAGACAGTTAACTCTCAATTCTTTAATGAACGGATTCAGAAACATGAAAGATAATCGATATCTGAACACACTCCGGGCTGAACATATGTCATTGACTCATCAATAATTGCAAGTAAGAGAGTGTGCCTAAATCAATACTCTGACTCAAAATTGTATGTTAGTGATTTTGGAGCAAATACTAGCAGAATATTCAGCAAACTTAACCCAGGAGACAATAAAGTCCCTGGCGAAGACTAATGATGATAAATGAGCTGTCAAACTCCTGTTTAAGACTTCTTCAAGATCACAGGACTTGTCTATGTGCACCTCACTCCAGCTGCCCAAGCTGCTTCCCAGCTATCGCGGTGCCCTTCTGAGCTGGGGAAATATTATGCTTAGATATCCAAACCGAGGCACAAAAAGGTCTATGAGCTTAGATTGGGCCTGTAGACCCAAGAGTGGCCTGCTTCTTCCCTTTGTTCTCTTTTTCATCTGGATTTTTATTCACAGCCAAACCCTGGCTGCAAGACATTATGTAGCTCCTATGCAGATGGAACACATAGTGGAAAAAAGATCACTCAGTTGTGTGTTCTCTTGCTCTGTGGTTGTCAAAGGCTGGGCAATATCTGGCTCTGTCTGAATTGGCAAAACTCTTTCAGAACATCTTGATCTTGCAAGAGGAGCTGCTCAGAATCCTCAGTATGGCACTTTTTTATCTCTTAGATGAATATTAGTGGTATTAGAAGGGCATGATATTGAGTTAGCTGTTAATGCAAGCAAGTTTCCATGATACACTGAAGCAGCAAAAGTAACTGAAGGACTTTCTACTCTGTCCCTAGCTACAGTTCAGTGTTTTATATGTTTTAAGGGGTCTTTTCTACAGTCTGCAATATATTGCAGCCCTCTGGTTGTGGAAGGGAAAAAGTTCTGCTAGTTTGATCCGCACTATAACTATTGGGAGAACAGAAGATATCTAGTCTCCCAGAGCTCTGGTAGGATGTCTGTGTTGTGCCCTTTGGATGGCAAAGGCAATCCGTATTAACTAGTCACAGTCTTCTGTTTCACAATGTTTACTTTATCAAAGCAAGTTACTCCAAGTTCAGTCTCTCCTCTCTTCTGCTTTAGGTGCATAGATCAAACCTCAGAGTATTACACAGTGAAGTCAATTGGTATTCAGCTGCAGATCCTCTGCACAGTGGTGGAGACTTGTTGGCTGCCTTCCAAGGTAGGTTTCAATATGGCTCTTGAACACCTTGAAAAGAGAACAGACACTTAGAGGAGCTATTACTTAGTTAAGGAGAAAAAAGACATAATTCTGGTCTTTTATAGACCAGTACTGAGACAGTTTGTCTTACAGAGTATATATCCCCTTTTTCTTCCCCACAAGTTGTACTCTTAGGTTGTTTCCACATTCTTTGCTCTTAACTCCAGCTTACCAGTGAGTACATTTCCCTATGTTCACCTTGTGCTTGTTCAGTCAGTGTGGACTGGCTCATTCGGTGTCTTTTTAAAAGTGAAAATACATGGATAATAAAGTCACTTATCATTGTGACTGGGGATCTGGTCTTGAAGACTGACACAACACACTGTTTTTGTTTGAATTAAAGGATGATTTCCCCAACTGGAACTGCAAGAAACATGCAGATTCTTTCTGAGGAGAGATTGGAGAGAAAAGAGCACTCCTGAAAAATGAATTTATCTCATCCAAATATAAATATTAAATAACTGTTAGGTGTATCATATCCCAAAAAAGTGATTTTTCTTTTTTTATTAAAACCAGCATATAGCAAGACAAGATGTCTGCAAACCATAGTTATATGAGATACCACCCTATGAAATTGCTTGAAAAGTGTTCCCTGGAAGAATGGTGAACACTCTGAATCCTTGCATATGCTCATTTGCGGAAGTCTTCTTTTAAACCTATCTGCAAAACTGCAGAAGAGCCTGTCAGAGTGAATGAGGAAGGTCAGTGTTGTCAGCTGAAGTCTAAATTATATTTTTTCTTAATTTTGACAGTAACCGCCTCTTGGAATCGCCTGGTGCCAACCTGTTTGAACCCTGTGTGCTTTGAGGACCTGAATCTGTGTCTACTGAAATACAGGGTAATGCTCCAAGTTTTAGACCACGTCTCTTCTTGATGGTAAGCTGAAAAACCTGTGTGGATAACAGATATGACTTCTGTCAGAAACCGAGATATAAGTTCCAAGTTTAATTAGCAAGACTGGATGAAAAGTCTCATTGCGTTCATCAGCACCAAGGATTTCTCACGGCAGCAAGTAAACCTTGGTTTGACTGTGTGGTTCTTGCTTTGGTAAGTCAGATTTCTGGGGCATTGGCTTTGTTTTCCTGATTCTCTGTATTCTTAAATTTCATGGTCTTTCCTCCTCAGTAGACTGGAGAGTGAATGAGGTCTTGTCTCCACTTGTAATGAAATAAAGCTCCAGGAACTCTGTGGTCTTCTCTGGAGTTACAACCAAATTTACCTCAGTGTGAATGAAAACAGGATTGAACCTATATCGTAACTTTTATTTTTATTGCTGTCAATGGATTACTTCCCACATCAGCTCCAAAATCAACCAGCAGTTTCCATAGTTGCAGTTCTATTTTAATTTTTATTTGCTTTTCAGATTTGAAGTCTGTTTACAGTATTGCCAAGTCCGTGTATTCACAGAACTGTGTATAGGACCTCCAAAATACTGGGATTAAGAGAAATGTTTTGAGAAGTTAACAATATTTGAATGATTTATTTATAATTTTTAATTATAAAGACCAGTATTTTCTAAAAAAAAAAAAATTTTAAAAAAAAAAAAAAAAAAAAAAAAAGAAAAAAAAAAGAAAAAGATGATTAGGACACAATGAAAGTTAAGACTCTTGGGAAATCAAGAATTTGGGAAATTTTGTAAATCAGATTATTCCTGAGATGTGCAATGAAATTTTGAGAAGCTGGCACCATTGATTATAATCCCATTTTTCTAGCAGCATTTTGTTCCTTAAATGTATGAAATGCACTGGTGTGCGTTTTGTTGCTGTTGGCTTTTATGTCCTTGATGTTCCGGCATTGTCTAGCTGGCAGGAGCAGCTAGCAAAGCTGTCCAGCATTTATTCCTGCTTGATAAGGATGAACAGGTTCAAATTGCACCAACTGTAATCTGCATCCCTACGACTGACATTTAGGAAATGGATTTTTTTTCTCATGGCCTGTTATGCTAATGAACAGTATTTTCTGCAACAGCAGAAGGGATCTGGGGCAAGAGAAACTTGAAACATTTTGTAGGAGAAGGTGGATGAGGGCTGGATCACACTCTGCAGCAGGGAGAGGAAGAGTGGGAAGGGACACTATCAGTTTAAATCAGATGGGTACATTTTGACACTCTAATTTAAGACTATGAACTCTAAATCCAACTACTCTGACCAAAACTGGTCCCCTAAGTGCTAACACAGGCTGACTTGTATTTACCTATGTGCTTAATTCAGCTCTTCTGACTTAACTCAAATCCTGTTAGATATGTGCAGAAATGGCTGTGTGATGAAGGGTGGAAGTATCCAGCGATCCAGATGTTTTGAGCATCTGTAGCTTGACTAGAGTGAAATTTGTGGGTGCACTAGAACAGTTAAGTAAGTGCCTAAATGTAATTTCCAGGGCCTAAAAGGATGGAAAACCTTGGCTTAATTTTATTGAGTCAAGATTTCGTGGTAATAAAAAAAGAAACTGCAAACACATGTTCCACTAAATTAAACTACTGTTTTTCACTATTTGCAACTAGGGCCCAGGAGTCAGGCAAACTCATTGCAAAGTCAGCACGCCAGCCTGCCAAGTGCTAGATCGTGCCCTATCTGTCTGCTTTAGAGTCAGAGCAGTCCATGTGCATTATTTAGACACATTTAGAACAGCTGATGGAGGAGGATGTTCCTGTCTAACATATCTTCATGAGTGGTTAGGACTGTGCCATAGCTGTTGGTCCTCCTTGCATTGAAAACAATGCACAAACTCTGTGGCTGAATTCTCTGGAATTTGGTCCTCAAGGTTCACAATTTTTCTGCTGTCACAAACTGGGTCAGCTAAGATAGCATAAAAAAGGATTTGAGTTGTTTGGATTTTTTTTTGTTTCCTTTACTGGTAAGGGCAGGAGCGGAGGGAATGTCCAAGTGCTTGGAAATTTCTTGCTATTCCTTCAGTTCTGCACAAACTTGAATGTAGGAAGTTCCATCTAAACATGAGGAGGAACTTCTTTCCTTTGAGTGTGGCAGAGCACTGGAACAGGCTGCCCAGAGAGGTGGTGGAGTCTCCGACTCTGGAGACATTCCAAACCCGCCTGGATGCCATCCTGTGCAACCTGCTCTAGGTGACCCTGCTCTGGCAGGGGGGTTGGACTAGATGATCTCCAGAGGTCCCTTCCAACCCCTGTGATTCTGTGAACATAGTATTGCTGGTCTTGATGGAGACATGGCGTCCTTATCCTAGGGCTTTAGCTCCTGAAGTAGCAACAAGTTGAAGACAGCCACGAGCCAGGTAACTCTGCCAGTAGCAGGCAGCTTCTCAGTGGCCCTTAGTGCTGGGAACCTTCGTGAATGGGTGCTGTGAGCATCTCTTGGCTGTAGGATGCAGCACTACATGTGCGTTTTTGGGCGGAATCTGCTTGCTGCACCCTGAATTGTGTTGCTATATCAGGCTGGTCAGCACTGAGTTCCCTTTGGCTGGTGCACTGCTAGGTGATAGAGAAACAGCATTTCTCAGGTGTGTAGTTACTACCTTGAGTTTTATTTTAGAGATCCTGTTTCAATATCTCTTCCTATTATTAGTAACAGAAATGGGGACATTTATCAATGGAAGAGGCTTACTATATGAGAAAAAGTCCCGTGCCTGGATGAAAGTCACTCTTTTCCAATTCCAGTAACTTGCATTTAAGCACCCGAGTTTAATATCTTTAGTGACTGCAACGCACAGGGACGGTGACAAAAGCAGTCCTCTGAGCTCTGCTTGCCCCCGTGTGTAGGAGGAGGCACTCAGCTGCCCAAGAGTGGTTTCTGTAGCACTCCAGAGCATCTCACATAGCATGTAGCAGTGCCCAGGCTGGGAAGCCCACAGTGGTTTCCCACTGTAGGAAAGCTCAAAGCATTCCTGCAAACTGGTAGACTGTAAAGTCAAGGAGAGCAAAACATTTGTATGCAGGGGCACGGATGGGGATAAATGGAGATGCAGTGTTAGTGTGACACTGCTTTCAGCTCCGCGGGTATGCTGTCGCTCCAAATCAACCTCGGCATCTGCGACCAAGATAATCTGCAGGCAGAAATAAGCCACAAAAACCGCTTTTAAGAGGGAAAGATGGAGACATCAGGGGATGGTTCCTGTATCCATGTCTGGCCTAAACATTATGTTTCAGTTGTGCTCACATGTTACCTGGGCTGTGCTTACGTGGGCACGACGTGCTCAGCTGTGTTTACAAGCCCAGCTCAATGCCCTCTAAATGCTCACACCATTAGCTTCCTTGCTGGTCACAGCCCTGACTTTTCTCGACCATTTTCAGGCGTTGATTTGGGCTGACAACAGAGAGCTGATGTTGCAGTCAGGTGGTTTTGAAGCGGCAGTTCTCCTTTACCTTTGCATAGGTGGATGTGCTCATTCTAAAGGCATCAGTGAGCTTCCAGATGTATTTTAGAAATAGAAAAAACAGGGCTTTGAAACTTGGCTGAAACCTGGTGGGAACAACCATCCACAGATGAAGAGAAAGCTAAGTATGCTTTTCTTGAATGATTTACAGTTCATTTTTGATGGCCTGTAAAAGAATAAAATGGACATCTTTGACATGCTGAGAGTATATATCACAGATAAACACTGATCTCTTGCAATCCCAGGCAGTCACTGTTGTTCTAAATGTAAGAACTTCTTTCTGGCAGAGTTGATACAAGAAGAAAGCTATTTTGGAGCTAATTAAAATATGTCAAATCATCAAAATACTTTCAGAGAATAGCTTCATGAGAAATTAAATTCACTGCTTTTGTAAATAGTAAAGCAGTGACTATTTAATGATGCACAGATTTAATTACGGAGAGGGTGACATCTTTATGATAACAGTATAAAAGTAATTATACATCGCAGGAGCTGAACTGGACTGTGCTCAGTCCTGCATTCTCGGCGCGCAGCTGTGCAGAGCAGGTTGTCAAACACCCACAAGTCTGTGACAGTCTGCTTTTACTTCGCAGTCGGCTGAGCGTCTGTGAGTAATGGTATGCCTCCCATGACAGAGCAATGTTTAATTGACCACAGCTTAAAAATTGGCAGGGCGGATTTTAAGCAGGCACGGTCAGAGAGGAGAGACTTTCTATGCTTGTGTAGGCAATAGAAGGTGTGTACCAATCTACCGTGTATCTTTTGCTTACTGTAAATCATGGTTGTTTGTCAATACTGAAAAGCTAAACCAAGAATAAATTGAATTTTTACCCCCTTTGTAATTCATTGAAGTTTTATTTGTTTGAAACATACCCAATGCCAAGTAGGCGTCTTTCTTAATGAGATTATTCAGACGTTCTGCATGACATGTTTTTAAGTCAAATGGAACATAAGAAACGCTTCAGAAACACACAAAGTAGTTAGGGACAGTTTTTAATGGGAAGTAAAAGACGATGAATTTATTCTTGCAGTTCTTGTTCTGATTTTTGCTTCAATCCTTTTTTTTGTTCTAGCTCAGTTGTCACTATGCCAAGAGAAAATGTCTCACTACATGAGCATTTTTTGTACCTGCGTAAGTAGTCTCTGTATGTGCATAGCCCAGCTGAAATGAAGAAAAAAAGAAAAAATGAAGTATTGAAAGAGGGCAGGGAGAGAAGAAGCATTCAAGGGGAAAGAATATGTTTAGGCAATCTTGGTTCAACGTTAAGAGTTTGTTATTGGAGACTGGGGTTCAGGTCCTGGCTCTGCAGCAGTCTGTCTGCAACCTTATCTGGCCAGGTCCAGCAGCTCTTTGGATCCCAGCCAGAGCATTGTGTTTGGTGTGGTGACGAGATGTTACGTGTAGAACTACAGTACCAAATGGTGAGAGAAAGTGAGACAGAATGAGAGTTTGATAACCAACACCAGTTTATTCTACAAACAAACACCTCTGTTTGGTCTAGATGGTTCCTCTTTACAGATAGACATGGTGTGGTCTTTTCTCTCTGCAGGCAGAATGATCCGGCTAGTCCTGGCTCCAGAAGGGAAGATGAGAGTGTGTCTGTGCTGGAGTTCATCCTTTTTTTCCTGGCACGTCTTCTCCTACTCTACTTATAGTGATGTGATTGTGACCGCCGTTGCAGGTCACAGTACCTCCACTTCACTCTAAAATGGCTTCACCAGCTCCATGAGGTACGTTCAAGATATTACCATAGAAGAGTAGGTACCATAGAGTACTATGGTACTACCAAGAGTGGTACCATACAAATGTAGGAGTTTTCTTTTCTCATTACAGAGCCACAGAGGTCCTGAACAATTTAAGTTGTCAGATGAGCACTCGTGGTGCCCTGGTCCACCTTCCCCCACTAAAAGCAAGGCCAAATTCCAGGTAACATTAGGTTGCTCAAGGTCTTCTTTGCATGCTTATGTCAGGGTATAATGGTGAGCTGATGTTTAAAAAATGGCCAGTTATAGAACTCAAAGATATACAGCATGAATCAAATGAATGAGTCAGTGAATGAACCAGTCTGCCTATTACATTACACAGAGGATGAGATAAGAGCTGGAGCGTGTCCAGAGAAGGGCAACAAAGCTGGTGAGGGGTCTGGAGAACACGTTTTATGAGGAGCGGCTGAAGGAATTGGGATTGTTTAGTCTGGAGAAGAGAAGGTTGAGGGGAGACTTTATTGCTCTCTACAACTACCTGAAAGGAGGTTATAGTGAGGTGGGCGCTGGTCTCTTCTTCCAAGTAACTAGTGATAGGACAAGAGGAAATGGGTTCAAGTTGCACCAGGGGAGGTCTAGGCTAGACACTAGGAAAAAATTTTTCACTGCAAGAGTTATCAAGCATTGGAAGAGGCTGCCCAGGGAGGTGGTTGAGTCACCATCCCTAGAAGTGTTTAAAAGTCGTGTAGATGTGGTGCTTAGAGACATGGTTTAGTGGCAGACCTGGTAGAGTAGGGTCCATGGTTGGACTAGATGAACTTAACGGTCTTTTCCAACCTAGACAACTCTATGATTCTATGTTTCTGTGATAAGAACTTGAGAGGCATGATGTCCCTTCCTCTTTCTGTAACTGTCTCTGCTTGACTTTGGGCAAGTTTCATCATTTTCATAACTGGCTTATGAAAACAATGATCTTTCCTTTGTCAAGGGCTCCATGATGTACAAATTAAGGGATCTGTATAAAACCCAGCTTCTTGTCTTGATTTTCTCAGACAATAGCACAGCTGTAGCCCATGCTACAAATCCTGTAGTATAACCTACAGTGCACTGAGTGTTTTCCATGAGTGAAGTGTTTGCCTTTGGTGGAAGCAAATGACAGATAAGGGGAACAGAAGCTTGGTTTCTGAAAATCATAGAAAATATGGCAGAAAAGCACCCTAGAAGTGTCTTTTATTTACCCTTCAGCCCAAATAATTATTATGTAGACCATTTTAAATGAAATTTGCCTAACCTGTCTTTCAGTAACCTTCAATTCCACAGGTCTCTTTAGCGATCTTTCTCCAATGTTTTACAATCTTACTTATTAGAAAACTTTTCCTATTGTCTGAATAAAATTTTCCTTTCTGGGGATTTTAGATCTTGACAATTTTCCCAGTCCCAGTTGGACCTGAACAATTTGTTTCCTTCCTCTTTACAGATACCATATATATATTTTAAAACTACTATTGTGGGATTCTTCTGCTTGTTCTTTGGATGAAAAAACATCAGTCTTTTCACCTTTTCCTCTTGAACCATGTTTTACAGTCCTCTGGTCATTACTTTTGTTGCTTTCTTCTGGATTTTGATTGGTTCTTTGTGGTGCCTAAAACAGCACACACAGCTCCTGCTGAGAAGTTAAATAAGCTATGGAGAGCAGAAAGATTACTTCACCTACCCTGCAGGCTATATTGTTGCATTTTGTGTGACTTGTGGTTCTTTCAGATCCCTGCATTCTGGAAGAACTGTTTTCTAAGCAGTTTTTCCCCATTTGGTGCTTGTAAAGTTAACAATTCCTATTAAAGTACAATATTTTTCTGAACTTTGTTCTAAGTTGTCAGGCCTCTTTTTCAGCTTATCAAGGTCACGCTGAATTTCAGTCTCAGTTTGTTCCATTTTTATCAGCTGAAAATTCAGTCTCTATACATATTAACAACAAGGATGATGGGACAGAAATACGGTTAGCACTGGGTCTTGGACAGACTCCTGGAGGAACTGCACTTGGTAAATCTTTCAAGTTTAACTACTGGTGTAACTTCCTGGTAGTTACTCTCTGACTTTGGTTCTCAATCAGTTTTCTATCTGACAAGAATTTTGCCCAGCTCATTTTGCCTTAGCTTGCTTTTGGGAATGTTGTAGAAGATAGCATGAAAAACCTTATTACTGCTGCTCTGTTGTCTAGAAGGTATTCTATTCCAATACTTGATGTATTTTTTCTTGATGAATCGTATGGTTTTTTTATATGCTTAAAGCCTGTTGCCTGACGCTCCAGGGGTGATATTTTCTCATTTCAGGACAAAAAGGGGTGTTTCTTCTTCCATTACAATATAATGTCATTATAAGGCCATTTTCATTGTCATTGTCCTTTTAGTATGTTTTCTTGTGTTAAATCTCAGAGCATAGTCTGGATTTTCCTTCATTATCTTAATACCTATCAACACTATGAACTATTTTCCCTTCTATACTACTTTATGTAATAGTATTTGTTGTGCTAGACTATATAAAATAAAAACATGCTTTATCTTGGTATTGAAGAGGCACAGACAAACAGCTATCCAGGTAGAATCCAGTTGGCAGCTATTTATTTTCTTTGCAGGGTGAGATAAAACAGTAAGTCAAATTCAGATCTGTTTTAAATTCTGTGGGTTTCAACACATTTAAAAGTGAATTATTTTTTTCTAGGTCTTCTTATTTCTAATAAAACAGCAGATTATGTCATTGTATCCAGAAAAAAAAAAAAAAAAAGATTTTAGGAAAGACTATTCTGTAAGTGAAACAAATGATGAGTTTGGACCTACTACAGCTGGAAATATTGTTGAGCTGGAGATTAGTTTCCTTTTTAGTCTTTCATTTGGAGAAATAAAGTGGTCAAACTATGGCTTGTTTTTCAGTTTCCCTAGAGATTTCAGGCTCTACCATGTCATCTAGTTAGATCTTGCTCTTTACTTAATAGATGAGATCCCTGCTAGCAACTGAAATGCTGCAGAATGTCCATGTAATTCAGAACAAATTAATATACAGCCTAAGATGGCTGTATACTGCTGCAACACAGGTAGACTTCGGTAGATCTTACCATATGCAGACATGCACTGTGCCTGTACCATCACACACATACATTTTGTCTCCTGTGATAAAATACATTCAGAGAGTCCGTTCACTTTTGGAAAGCACTTGACCCAACAGCTTGCTTTTCAAGGACTTAGTGTTTTTCATCTATTCAGTCTTGAAAACAGTTTTCGGAGGCGGCTGAGGGCATCTCTGAGTCATCATTAACTGATAAATAATAATTGGTCAATAATAATTGATTTATTTACAAGAGTCTTGTCTATATGATTGTGAAGATAAGGGTCTCCTTTACTCTCTCTTCAATAATTTCATTTTTCTTCGGACAGGTATTTTTGCTGATGTCATCCTGAGGAACGCTGGAAAATTTGCTTAACTTTTGTAATGCACTGAGCAAATAATAAACATTTCTTCTAAATCTAGAAAAGATGTTCTTCTGTTTTAACATGACAGTGTTGTAGCACAAGTCTCAGAATATCACCAAGGGACATGAATGAAATTTTTGCTTTGTGCCATACTGTTGAAGCCAGTTAATTACACTATTTTGACTCTGAATTAGGAAAAAGAAAGAAACTTCAGCATTTCTATGGGAAATGATTAGGGGATCAAAGTATGCTCAATAGATATTTGTAAATAATGGCATTTTTGGTTTGCCTGCTGAACCAAAAATCTAAGGGAAAATGGTCTCATTGTAAAATGTTTTCAACACAAAACAAAACACTGAATGAAATAAGTCTTTTAAGTAAAAAATGAAGTGTTTCAATTCATTTCCAGTTCATGTAATTCTTTTTTTTTAAAAAAAATAAAAGTCCATGTTAGAATGAAAATATTGCTTTAAAAATGTAAGATAATGTTGCATTTAAACCACTGTTGGTAAGAAATATTTACTCTTTAAAGGACTATTTCTTTTTTTTGGTCTGAATGCTTCTGAATCTCATCCATCCTTCAGAATTATTTTGGAAGCCAAAAACCTGCTGTTTTTTAAGAATTTATTTTTCGTCATGATATATTTCTCAGTTCTGTCAGCTGTTTCCCTCATCTGCTGTTACAGAAAATATTTTGTTTCTTGCAGTTCCATAACATCCTCATTTCTTCAGCCCCCTCCAGCCTGCATACCAATAATCCATATGAAATCTCTGATCCTTGAGTTGGTGAATTTATGCTCCTTTGTTTTCCAAAGACTCTCTGTGCCAGTGATTGTGTTTTGTTGAGGAATGTTGTAGAAATCTTCCAGAAGCCCAGTTAACATATTTGCAAGAATCCTTGGATTGAAAGCATCTCCCTAATCTTCTTGAAGTTTAATTTCCCATAACCTGATTAGATAATTCTCAAGTATCACCCCAGGAAAGAGAAGCAATATGACACAGTCCTGATGATAAAGCTTGTAAGAGTGTAAATCATTGTTCCTACAGTTCTTAAACTATGCTGCATTTGTATGGAATCCACTAACAGTAAACAGAATATTTGTGGGATCAATAACAGCAGGTTATCTGACTGTTGGTTATAAAAAGACTTATCTTAAATACTATCAAAACTTAAAAGAAACTGCACAAACCATTTCTGTTAATGTTGAGGGGTTTTTTCCTCTGCACTTTCTAATCTCTGTCATGTAAAAAATGGATATGAAGATTTCATCCTAAGGCAATTTTATATCTTTTTGGATTTAATAACTGAAACCTCACAATAAACAAATCCTACCAAAGGACAATAAAGTGCAGATAAAAATTAGAGGCAAAGAAAATCCTTCACATGTTTTGGAAATATGAAAAATGAAAGTTTCTCCTCTTGCAATAAAAAAAAAGAAAAAAAAAGAAACAGATACGCTGAAAAAAATCTGCTAGAAAGCTTTAAATGATCTGTAGTCTAGATTTTGAAATAATCTGTAACTGGCACTTCATAATTACTCATAACTGAGGTTCTGAGTTTCCTTCAGCTGTGCTTAAGTCTGAGTTTCAAGAACTTCAGCTCTTTGTTCCATCATTTGAAAAATCAATTCACATCAGTTCAGGATAAACAATAAGCTTGAAAATAACAGGAGAACAGAACCATAGAATAGCTGAAGTTGGAAGACACCTCTGGAGACTTTCAGTTCACTAGCTCTGCCTAAAGCAGGATCCTCTAGAGCAGGTTGCTCAGGGCCAGATCTGGACAGATTTTTTTAGTAACTCCAAGTATGGAGACTCCACAACCCCTCTGAGCGGCTTTTATTGACTCTCAGTTGTTTAAGATTTCTTAGAGAATTTGTTTTACCTCTTCCTCCCTTCAGAAGTAACCAGAATTGTTTGTGCAACATTATTTTAAAGTCAGAAATTGTATTCCTATGGTCAAACCCATGATGCTGTTCTAAGAAACGATCCTAGAAATAGCAGGTAGGTAGTTTCCATGCCAGAGGGTACTAGAGAGCTCTTTAGTTTTAGATTTGGATTTCTGGCCACGCATTTTAGTTCTATAGATTAGATTAAAAAACTGTCACCATTAAGACAACTTAAATGAAACTTTTTCTACCATGGGTCTACAGTTGTTCAGGTAACTTTGCTCACAGAGTGAATATTCTTGGTGGTATCTGCAATTGGCACTCATTTTCCTGGGTAAAGCTCCTTCTAAGCACTTATATAGAAATATAGGCCCTCAATCATGGAGCAGATAAACACTCTTTTACATCCCATGCCTATTAGGGGATACACTTAAATCAGTTGATGCCAGTGGCTTAACTTAAGTGTGTGCTCATTAGCCTGAGTAACAGATGTCTTCTTCAAACACAATCTCTGAAAGATCTTTTCACATTAAAAAAGAATTTTTCATATGTTTGAGAAGACAAATTTCTCCATCTTTATTTGATAAATTTATTAGCATGTTTTTTCTGAATTGAAAATATTAACATAATTTGATTTAATGTATTTAATTTGCATCACACCTAATTGTGAATGTCAATTATGGCACAAAAATGTGGTATAAACTCACATAATGTATTGGTCTTGAATAGAGTATGTAATGCCATAGAAGTAGACCACTGATGATTCATGAATGCAAGAAAGAATCTAGTTTTGGAAATATTCAATGTCTGCAGTTTCTGTGGGTTAAATATTTCTTGAAGGAAGCAAACTGTTTAAGTGGATAAACACATTCTGCATGCTTGGATGAGATCATGCTAATTATCTACTGCAAGCTGGTACAGGCACAATCCTGCTAGCATTGGGACTGACAGAGGTTACAGACATAGCAAGCATAAATTCACCTCTCTACAGCTGCCTTTGTCATTTTGCCACAGTGGTAGGATGCTAGAGACATACATTGTCCTGCAAGCTGAGAACGTTTCAACCATTAGCAATTTGAGGACAGTTTGAGGCAAGTCGGATGTCTGTAGGTCAGAATGCTTCATGTTAGAAACATCAGAGCTGGAGGAGGGTTGATAAGGTAAAAAGCTGGGTTGGGCAAAAAATCATGCACTTAAGAGTTATCTAGGGTGGAACCAAGAAGTTTTCTAGCCAGCTGAGCTGCGAAGTGCTAGAAGAACCTTGAAGTCACAGGAGAGCTATTTGCACAAGAGATGCTCAGGATGGTATGTGAGATTTTCAGGCAGGATAAACTTACCAACATCTCCTCCCCTGTGCAGGCAGCAGGAGACACAGCTTGTGAGAGAGGTAGGGAAATTAGTTTGGAAAATTTGCTCTCTCTTTTTCATTAGAGAGATGACTGTTTTCCACAGCCTGAAATCTCTTGAAACGTATATTGGTTCCACTTCCCTGTTAAAAATAAAATCTTTAAATGATTTAATTTAGAAATTTTTGTCATGATGAATCTTTTCTCTGATGTGGAACTAGACTTCCAAATGCAAAGTAGGTCTCAAAATGCTAACCAGGATATCACTGGCCATCTGCGCCAGCTCTAATAGTAGACCTACTTCAAGCAAAACCAGTTCATCAAAAAGTGCTTTTTTCAGGATCCAGTACAAGCTGGAATGTGCAAACAAGAAGAGCTTGCAGGTTCAGAGGGTTCTCGGTTAAATATGTTCATGGGTTTTGGCACCAGACAATTCTCCACTGATTTATCGAGACATGGTCCTTAGTGAGGCACGGTAGGCAGGGAGGTTTCCCTACACCGCTATTTTTCCAGCACCAAAACTTACATCTATAACATAATAAAGGGCTGTGGGTGGTCATGCTACGTTCCTGCAAGAAGGCTTTGCTATGGTCGTCTCTTCAAATTCCTGAGTTTATACCTGGATACAATCCAGTGATACACCCTCAAATATAGGGAATACCTATATGTTGCTTTTCTAAACTATGTCTTGGCAGCAGAGTTAGCATCTCTAGAATAGGACACTCTGCTAAACCTAGCCTCTACCTATGTATGATTCGGTATATCTTCATGTTGCTAAGTTCATTCCCTCATGTTGGTAGAGCTTCTCAGGGCATACCCAAAGGATCTCTTGGGTGCTGAAACTTGGGTATGTGTATGAATATTTTCTTGTCTGTTCTTCTGGGAAGGTGAAGTAAGTATCAGATGCCACTGGAAGGACTTTGTCTTTACCTCTACTGCAAATCGGGCACATGCCAGTTGAAATAAACAGTGGGACCTTTATCCTATAACCTCTCTATATGCTAGCTGGCATTAAACCTGATTTAAAGCATCACCAGACTCCAGTGAGATGGCTTAGCATGTGGATCCAGAAGCTAGATCTGACTTAAAGCTAACTCTGCAGGGTGACATACCTTGTGTGTAGCTTCAGATAATTTTCATTTTCATAAAAATTCAGCAAGGTAAGTATCTTCACACCAGAATTTGTCCTGGTGTGTCTAAAGCGCTTAGCTCCTATAAGGAGGCTGCTTTATATCACTGTGGGATCCTACAATGACTCTAAAGCTTCCAAGCCTGAAATTGCAAGGCAACTATTGCTTACTGAAGGAAAAAAATTGCTATTCTATGTTAAATTTGTTTGTGGGTTTCCAATATGAGACAACAAAATGTTTAGCAGTCTTCTGATTACTTTTAATTAAGGAATTGATGAAAAAACTAATCTAGAAATGAAAACGTCACAGCTGGCTGCATAAGAGAAATTGCAAAATGCTCTCCTTTAATGCTACTCAGGCTTGAGCATTACCAGAAACATTTCCCAGAGACCAGTCCTCGTACTGCTCTTTTGCTCAAAGAGCCCCTGGAAATCATCAATAAATAGGATTCCTGTTTGTTGACATATAAGCCTCTAGTTCTTGGTATTTAATTTTTCTGAATTTTAGCTAAAAGAAAGCTTGTATTTGAGTGCCAAAAATTGGTTATTGCCTGTTTCTTTTAAGACCATTGTGACAGACTGCCTTCATCTGTTGACAAATAATGTCAGGTAGAAATTGGAATAACAGTCAGATTGGATTTATTTAAAAAAAAAAAAATTGTTTTTCCCTCCTAAGCTCTAACTGAAAAGGCTACTTGGCTTTCAGAAAAAAAATGTCTGAAAATAATGCTTTACCATAACATTTCTGGAAGAAATGAGATCCTCTGCCTTGGACAAACATAGGTAATTATTTCTGGGAAGAATTAGAGTAACATTTTTCATCAGTTGATGTCACTGGCTAGAAAGTATGAATCAACACTTTTTCCACACAGGAAAACTAAGGCATATAGTGCTAATCATCCACTGCAATGGATCCACTAACAAGGTCCAACATTGCTGTTAAGCTGATCTGGTTGTGAGCAGGTGAACTGTCCTGCTGGCCGAAGTAGGACTGCTACCACACCTGCAGAAGGGTGGTTCACATCACAATTTAAGAGGAGTTGACAACAGAGATGAAGCCACTCAGTTCTTTAGCAGGAATTTGGAACGGATGCAGAGGGTGGGATTTATCTTACCTTAGCGTAGATACCTCTATCTGAACTGGCCACCCTGGGCTCCTCCTTTCCTAGAAGAAGCAGGTGCTTCTAGGGCATGATTCATCTGACTGTTTGTGCCAGGTTGACCTTGGCTGGCTGCCAGGTGCCCACCAAACCACTCTGTTGCTCCCTCTCCTCTGAGGGACAGGGGGAGTAAATAAGATTAAAAACTCATGGGTCAAGATAAAGGTGGTTTAACAAAGAAAAAACAAAGGTCAAGCGCAGAAGCAAAGAAAAGGGAAAAAAATATTATTCTCTACTTCCCATCAGCAGGCGATGTACACACACTTCCTGGGAAGTAGGGCCTTGGTACATGTAGCGTTTGCTTCAGAAAACAAATGCCTTAATATCAAATCACACTCCCACACCCATTGTCCTAGCTTTTGTTGCTAAGCACGACATCATATGGTGTGGAATTCCCCTTTGGTCAGCTTGGGTCAGCTGTCTTGGCTATGTCCCCGCCCAACCTCTTGCCCCCCCCCAGACTGCTGGCCTCCTGGGGTCAGTTAGACAGACAACCTTGGTGCTGCGCAAGCACTGCTCAGCAGCAGCCGAAACGTTGATGTGGTATCAATCATCAACTCTGTTCTAGCTGCAAATACAAAGCACAGCACTATGAGGGCTGCTATGGGGTGAGTCCACCCCAGCCAGGCCCAATACGCTGCTCTAGATGTTTTCTTCAGGATGAGATGAATCTTGGTCTGCGAGTGACTGTCTTGCTGTGGACTGCAGAGTAGATGGATAGCTTGGATGCAGACATCTACTTTCTATGAGGAATTGGACCTAAAATGCCTGTGGCAAAAGTCAAATATGTCCCCCCACTGAGCCTGATGCTGCTTATTGTACCTGAAGCAAATGTCACTTGTTCGAGAGGCCTTCTTTTACCTTCTCCCAGAGTTTTCTCCTCTATCATTTGGGATCTAGGAACAGTCCAGTCCACCAGACCTGTGTTAGATGCGATCAGTTTCTAAAAATGACTTTTACCAGCAGTTAGGAAACAAGAAAAAGACAAGTTTTATGGTTCTTTGCAATATGAAATGTGTCACAGGCTTTTAACCTGATTAAAAACACAAAAATACTCTGCAGGTGCAAGTGCCTAAAGCAAGGGTGCAAGGACATTTCCTTCTGCTGAACTTGGTGAAGGTTGATGCAATCACCATCTTCTGCAATTATCACTTGACAACAGCAGATTAATACTTACAGTGGATGCTATTAATGCATCCTTAACAAGATGAATACTCTCGCTAATGAATCCCAGTAGTCTCAGACATCAGAGGATGAAGGGTTCTACGTGTGCAGGCGTGTGTGAAAGCGAAAGCAAAGCACCAGGGGTTATTATAGAGCTATTATAAACCCTCTGAAAGCTGTAAATCAAAGACAGATAAAACAGCTTCCAGTTGTTAGTTTTTACTTCCTGGTCTTGCAAGTCTGGAAGTTCTTCTACTAGTGAGTATTTAGTATTTGGACTGACTTGCATAAAGTTTAATTTCTGCCTCAATACATTGGAGACAGTGACACTAGTGGACCACAGTAACCCAGGACACGTGGGCTTTTCATTACTAGTAACAGGTCACAGACTGCAAAGATTTATCCTAGCCTAAACACTTTTCTTAATGTGTTTTGCTTGCCGAGTATCTAAAGTCTCGCGTTAGAAATGTTCAGCTAGCTACAGTTTAACCAGAGGCCTTATGCACTACCCTTAACCCTCTGTCTCCATGGAGAATTGTTGCATCTTTTTTAACTGTATGGTCATGGTTTGCCATGGTATATATAGTAAAACTTGGCCTTACCATATACAAAATACTCCAGCAAATGACAATGAGTAAGCAAAATTGATCATGAGTAAGCATAATATTATATTGTGGAATAATGGGAACGAAGTGCACCAACAAACAGCAGTGTAAAAATAACCTTATGTGGCCCCCAAAACAGAGGAGGAACTGAAGAAGAAATCAGCATCGTCAACATCAGCCTGCTTGTGTTGGGAACTTGGGACACGGAGGCAACACCTCTTTTGCCTAAAGAAAACAAGTGTGCACTCCCAGAAATCCAGGGTTTACCAGGGAGGTGCAAAAGGCCTGGGTAAGAGAGGCAGCTCTAGGATGGAATGGCCCACACATTAGTGTTTCAGCTGCATTATTAATTCCTCCTTTTAGTTTAATTGAATGATGTAAAGGTACCTTTTTAACTGCACTGGTAACTTGCTTTGTATTAGCTGGACTAATTCTTCACCCCCAATTGTCTTTCCTTTTTGCATGCAACAAAATATTAAGTTTAACAATGGGAAGGATGGTGACACATGAAAAACAAAAATAGATTAAAAAGGAGAGAAAAGCAGGGAACTGCTCCTGGCACATACCTACTCAGAGTTATTGACGGAGTCAATGAAAATATGGGTTCCCTGCTCATGGGAAGGGTGTTTGCTACCACCACGATCTGGTGAACAACTAGATCATGGTGGGCCACTGGACTGTTACCTGGTCTAGTAGAAGGCATCCCTGCCCATGGCATGGGGGTTGGAACTAGATGGTCTTTAAGGTCCTTCCAACCTAAACCATTCTATGATTCTAAGGAGCAGGCAAATGTTTCATAAAGGTTGGTGCTCTCTGTCACCAGCTGTCTGTGAAAATGATGGAAGTATCACTCTGCAAAGATTTCATTTACATTACCTTGCTTCATGGGGCTTCTATATGAGTCTCAGATGGTCACTAGCTGGAAGAAAAAGGAGCTAGAAGGGAGTTGATACCTCTTTTCAAAAAAAAGTGTGTCTGCTAAAAAGGAACCCTTGTTCCTTAGTCATGCCATCGGCAAAGGCTTTGCAACAAGAGATGGTAGGGAGGTGATTTCACCATACTGATGCAGGGTGGCTGTCTGACGAGAGCAGCAGAGTAGCTGGGTGGACACTCATATCAGTTTTCTCTGCAGCTGGAATTATGAGTTTGGGTGCTACTTCATTAGTTTGAAATTGTGCTTTTGAAGGGAATCTCCTGATTGTCCCCACAAGTCATGTTTTGATTCACACGGTGGTCTTTCAGTGAGTGAACTAGATATTTTTTTCAGATGAAACTAAGCCAATAGTTTACACACAATGGATGCACTCTTAATACATTCCAGTCACTAATGGGTGTCTAATTTCTGGGAATATACTATAGTTATGAAGTAAAATTCCCCTGGGTTTGTACAGTGCAGGTATCAGATCCTCAGCATCAGCTATTTTGCTTTACAGATATGCTCTTATTACACAATGTTAATGTAGACATCACCTTTAAAGGTCAGATCTTGGTAATGGATGAGCCTGAATCCCTTATGGGCTAGACATGAACCAAATGGAGATGTCTACTGTATCTGAGATCTAAAAGAGAAGCATGTCCCTGCCTCCCGGGCAGCTCCAGAGGGATGCAAATATTTTTCTGGTATCTTGTAGTGGAAAAGGGAGTGGAATGAAAGGGAGTGGAATGGGCAGGCCTGAAGGAAGTTTAATTTGTATTATAAGTTTTAGCATCTTCATGATCTTTTTCTAGAGAAAAAAAAACAAAAGGAAAAGAAAAGGGTGAAGGAGAAGAAAAAGGAGAAATTAAAAAAGGAAAAAAGTTTGCATGTCAAAAGGCAGAGGAAATGTTATGAACTTAACAATGTTTAAATGTCTGGGTTAGCTAATAATGCCTAAATATGCATGGGGTTATTGTTCACCCCAAGTTAAGCTGGCAAATAATGTCAGAGACCACAAAGGGATGGTGGCAAAGCCTAGTGTGACAGGTTGGATGACAGCTATAAGCACTGGACTTCAGGTGGCACAGGTATGGGAAAGTCCTGAGGCAACTTTATCTGGGCCCTTGCTGTCCATCAAGATGGGTGAAGATCTGCCTTGAACGTAACAGACTCTGTCTATGGTGTTACTACCGAAGGAGGAAGGAGCAGCTAGCTAAAAATTATGCTTAGCCACCCTGTTTGTCTTTCTATTGTCTTTCTCTTTTCTCCCTCTGGTGAGCTTTGCTTTTTAATTCATTAGATTTGCCTTTTGTGAATTTTTGTACCTGTCAAATTTTAGGCAGTCAGTATGTATAGATGCAGAAGGTCTTACTTCCCACCTACCAACACAATGCATCACCCAGATCTGACCCCTGATCAATGTAAAGCTGACTCTGCCCTCCAACACAGATGAAAAAGATCCCCTGCTTCCCACCAGTTGATATTATTTGCAGCTGGCTCTGTCTCTGGCATCTCTTTGTCTGTCTGTGTTACATCTCTGATGCCCTGAATGGCTGCCTTTGGCTCCTTGCTTCGGTAGCTGTTGCATCAAGCTGAAAGAAACTGAAATCAAAAATTTGGCAGTTTTCCTCTCCTCTTGGCAGTAGAAGGACATTTTTGCAGGAAAGATAAGCTTTGGCAGCCTTCACCTTGACTGCCCTTACTCTGCCACCCAACTTCCTGCTACCTCCACAAGAAGACACTAGAAGACATCCATGGTCTTCTTGGGGCAGGAGCAACGCTTGGTCCCTACAGAACTGTGAACTTTCAAACATGGACCAGACTACAGAACAAAGAGCTTGCAACCATCCAGCAGGCTTAGACACTTCGTTTTTCTAATGACTGTAAAGGTAAAAAAATAGCTGATTAGAAGAAACTCCTACTTATTTATATTTACAGTTGAATGCAGATGGTGGTCCTTATGGTGTGCAAGTACTAAAGCATCTATATCAGCTTGGCTCAGACACCGCATCCAATCATCTTCAGAGGCAGCATTTTTCCTTGTTTTGGGAGTAAGGCTCTAAGCATTGTATATAGATTTCTTTTTAAATACCATTATGCCTCAATCTGTCAGTAAAATCAAGATAAAAATACCTACAATAAGCTTCATTCAAGGATACCATTTCTTTGCTAAAATAGATGTCATTCATCATAACAATAGACTCTAGAAATAGGAATCCCATTGTGACATTGTGGTACATTAGTACATTAAATTACTGCCTTTTGCATAAAATGATCACTGAGCCAAAGCAGTAAATAGCTGATATTAAAGCACAAAATTTCTTTTTGTATTTCATTTACTAAATATTTCTATTCTGTTGCACTTTTCTCGTTGCCTTCTCACTGCACTAAAGAAACCAATTTCTTCCTTTGCATTCTAACTAAAATGAATTTTCACTCTGATATTAGTGTAGCTGCTGGAGGCACTGCCTTCTATACGGGACTAAAAACCAGCTTACAGTTCAATTCTGTTCTCACCAAAAATGGCAATTCAACTTCCAAGTAACTACATTAAGAAGGATATAAATCCTATAACTTTGCTTTAAGCAAAAACTCGCAGCTTTACACAGACAAGACTGACTCCTTCTTTCAGCGCTTGTCTTTACACACATTAAAACATAAATTTTGTATTTCCTTTTAAATGCTAGCAGTTTGAGGGGAAGGAGTACACTGGGATCCCACCAGTCCTGCTGAGGAAGGATCATCCTTCAGGTACAACAGTGATCCACCTTCATTTCAGAGCACAGAGATACCCGTGCATACCACCTGTGGAATGGAAATCCCAGATTCAACTCTCTTCTCAAGTAACTTTGATATTTTCACAAAGTTTGATTTCTAAAGGGCGCACACCTGGTAAAAGGTGTCAGGCTGATACCTTACCCTTCTTTTCCTTAACCATTTCTTAACCCACAGGGCAGCTGCAGGCGCAGGTCTTCCTCTCAAGCAGCGCCTGTAACTCCAGCCACAATTGTAGATGTATTCTGAAAAAAAGTAAAAGTAAAGTTCGTGGTTCAGCCCATTAGTGCTGCAGTGGTTGCTCTATGGTTGAAGACTCCTCTTAGTTAATTGCTTTATTTTGGAGGAAAGCACTAGGCCATCACTGGGATTTCAAATGTCTTATTTAGAAAAACGTGAAACGCATAAATGCCCATTTTCCTCAAAGGTCCACTCATCACCAGGCTAACATTTAACGAAAAACCTCCTGCCAGGAGGGTAAGAAAATTCATCTGATAAAAGGTTATCAGTTCCTCCTGCGCCTTTTTAGACCATTTTTAAAAATAATTCTCTTGAATAGCAGCTCATTGCCTAATTATTTCTATCTAGAGGAACTCTGAAAAGACCACGGCCATTGCATGGGTGGGGAAGGGCCAGGGAACAGCATGGAAAAGGGTTTCCACCACCCTGGTGCCTCCCAAGCAGCAGCAAGAGGTACCTGAAAGCCCAAAGGTTGTTCTTTCTTCCTGACCCTTTGGTACAAAGCTGCAAGTGCCTTTGGTACAAGGACAGGGGTGAAGGAGGACTTTCACCTGTGTCTCCATGTCCAAATCCCTCCTAATTCACAGCCAGAGCTCCTGGATGCAGGAGTAACACTGACACCTTTGCTTTCTGCAACTTGAGGAAATTAATTCGACTCTTGCAGTTCGTCTCCCCCTCTACACACCAGGCTAATAATAACCTCCTCATTGCTGCGCTGGGTTTAGTGCAGCGCTAGCTGTCAAACTTCTAGAGAAGTGAAAGGGGCTATTTAAGGTTACGTTTCCCTGGCACCGTACAGAACAGTGTAAAAATACGTATTCGGGAGAGTGTAATTAGGCCTGTGCTCTACCCTGATAATGATCTCATGAGGGACACAGGGACCACCAGACAGAAGAGAGCTCCGCACTAGCGGCATCCAAGGTTTCCAAACTGTGGTGAGTGAGTGAGTAACTCAAGTTCAACCACCTGCTCTGGAGCTCAAACGCCACCTCCTTGCCTCTCCTACATGTCTCTCTAACACCCATCATGGCCCACTATTGGACAGTTTGTGACCGCTTCTCCATGCATCCTGAGCCAACTCTGGACCTATCACAACTTGCAGTGTCCCTGTGTTTTCTCAAGTGGCTTCTTTCGCAGCCATCCTCAGTCTGTGAACTTAAGAGCACGACAGAGGAAAGCCAGAGGCACTGCTAGCGATCTAGGGAAAAGCACGACAGCAGGAATTAAAACTTACATATAGAAATAACTCCGTTCCAGAATGGTAACTGTGGAACAAGAATTTTAATTTGGACTCAGCAGTCGTCCACCTCCCTGTGCTGCGCACGCGTCCCTCACACCCGGGGAAGTCACTGCAATCCCTGCCGCAGCCACAGCCCCCTCATTTCCAGCTGTTGGCTCTGCATCTTTCCTTTAACTAAGGGAACTAGCCAAAGGAAAATCATTACCATTTGACAGCATAAAAATGCCATTTTCAAGGCTTTTAAAATCCGTTCAAGTGCTGCAGGAACCAGGGTCACCCCACTGAACTGAAGCAAACAAGGCTGCAGCATAGAAATTAATTCCTAGCAGAGGTTTCAGTAGCTGGACAAATTACTGGGAGGATCACATACCTGGTATCACCCCTGTGCCCATTTTGTTTTACAGCTAGGTCTGTTCTGTTTGGGTGTTTCTTTGTGTATTACTGAGGATCAGAAGAACATTTGAATAGACCCTCTTCTCGCAGAGCGCTTTAAAAGGTGAAAAAGCCCAACATAGCACATGCAGCAGCAAAGTTTTATGAGTTCACTTGCACACTGAATTTCCCTGATCATTGCAGTATTTTTCTATATGCAATTCTGGCAGCAAAATGAAATAGCAGCAAAAGAGTAGGAAAGAAGAGGAAGAAAAAGTAGAGTACATTAGGGAAAAGTTTAAATATAGGTCTTAATTTAGTATTTGGCACCAAATAATACAGTAGGAAGCAATTAGAAAGGCAGGGAGAAAAAAAAAATTAGTTCATGTGTTGGTCTGCTTAATATTAATCCCATGCACTGTTTTCTCTTCATATTAATCAGCACATTGTAGTTACTGTTGTCCCTGTCCTGGTGCTCCTGATGCTGTCCCTTACTGTGGCGGCATGGTGTACCTCGCACCTTTTGTTTTCCTGGACGGGGTGGCTGCTATCCAAAGGATGTGTCTTTTGCTGGAGACAGAGGATTTGGAAGGGTTTGATTTGAAATGAAACATCCAAGTTCAAATGCTGAAACCTGCTATAATGCAAACTAAACTAAATTAAGATAAAATTCCCTGACGAGTTTCCTTAAACTAATGTGTTCACGGTGATAACCAGACAAAGGTATGTCACTGCTGTTTCTGCCCTCAAAAACCGAGCTGTCACACCAAGCCTTAGCACAAGGGCATGACATAGTGCAAAAAGGGAGATGAAAGGAGTTACACCAGACTTAGCTTTAGTATTGTGAAGTATTTATAGCATTAAATCACTTTTAATTAACACCATCTGCCAAGAAGGTGGGAGCAATAGATCATCGGGAGGTTCAGGAATGAAAGCGCCTCACCGTTGGATCTTCATCAGACCTGAGCATGGTAAATGTAGACCTCAAGTGCTATGTGTGCATTTAAGACAGGAATAAATCAGTCAGTTTTGAGAAATTTGGTCATGTTTTCCTCGCCTGCTTTAAAACACTGTTGTAAAGCAGGTACTGGTTTATTAAAGAGAAACATTAGATGACTAAACACACAGCTGTAAACTGCAGATGCAGCAAAAGGTTTAAGAGCCATGTATGTGTCCCTTCCACATGAAGTGCTAAGGGGCCCAGAATATTTTATCCTACCCCTTCCACTTAATCCGGGCCTGAGGTATCTTCTTTAGATGGTATAAGACACCTGATGAAAGTGCTGCTTCCATTAGGTGCACATCAAGAGCATTCCCATAAGTGCTCCAATCCCAAATTGCACACTGAAAGTGTGAATACTACATGTTAAGTCAGCCCGTGGCATGAGATGATTTGGTCTCCAAGTGGGACATGCCTCTTGCACCCACATAATAGTGGGAACCTTCATTCATGAAAACAACTGAGTGAGAATGAAAGCATCAATTTTACAGCATAGGTTATCAGAGGGAAAGTCAACCTTGATAACTGCCAGGGTGTGATGAAGGATCAAGAAATCATCCTGGGATGATGATGATGAAAGCATTCCAATTACATTACGGATGTAAATTTTCATCTTTTTTATTTCCTCTGTCTATTTGTGTCATTTCCCCTTTTTTTGCTTTTCTGGCTCTGCAGTCCATTAGGCTGCAATCCTGCAGGTCCCCCCTACAGAGTTGAGTGGGGATGTTATAATCAGCATTTCAGACAGATGTTCACAAGAAAATGCCAATGGATTTTAAAAAATCATATCAGTGACTGCAAAAGAGTCACTGTAAAGTGCTTGTAATCAGCATGACAATTATCTGCAATATAATTAAAGAAGACAATCTTAAAGTACTTGTTTTGATGAATATAAACAGAAAAGTGTCATCCACAATAATTTCTCTGGTCTAAGACAAACCAGTGAATGCTCACGGTGCTTAACCCATACAATAGTCTTAATGCTTCCATCAGCATCATAGCCCGTACTCAGAAGTGATGTATAGGCAGCGGGTTTCGTACGCCACAGGAGGCACAGGGACTGTTATTACAGTTTGTGACATGGCAGTGCCCAGAAGATCAGCATCCTGCTGTGCTGTCACGGTAAGAATATACGTTAAGAGAGTCTAGTCAGCTAAGAAAGCTGCAGGTTAAAGGAAAAAGCAAGGCACAGGGATGACTGACCTAGAGATCAGGCAGCAAATTAACAGCAGAGTCAGGAAAAGAATTATGGGTTTTTAGCACACAGGTCAGCTCACCGGGCTGCACCACCATCCAGGAGGTCTGGAGTAACACAGCCTAATCATTTTCCACACTAATAATGGTCAATGCTGAGCTGAGTATTGTTATGTGGCCTCCTAGAAGTATAGATTGCCCATTTTTACGTGAAGTAAAGGTTCCCTTCCTTTGCTTTAAGAATTTCCCAGTATGCAAAAGCAACTTCTCATTTCCCACAGACACTTGAAAGCCTTCCTTTCACTCTCTGAAGCACTCATAAAGTAAAAGGCAGCAAATCACATGGACAAAATCTACTTTTAACTAATCTCTTACCCCACCAACAGTAAGTCATTAGTAGGTCATTAATAATTGCACCGTAGTTTTGAATAACTACATTAAGTAGCTATTCTGCTAGTTACTGTTAGTTATAGCACATGGGTTCAAATATTTCAAATTTCCTCTTAAAAACAAATATTTTTCCTATCTGTTCTTAACAGAGAGCATTCCCTCATTCTCAAGGATGACACATCTTTGACTTGAGAAACTGAAGTATAACAACTTAAAAAAGTGATCTCTCTGAGCCCCACTGCACCTTCAGCAATAAATGAGTCCCCTCACTACTCAGTGTGTGTAACCAAACAAAAGGCAAACGTGTCTTTAGTAAATAGCTTTCCCTTCCCACACTGCTCCATTTTTCCTTATAACTTGATGACAGTTTAGAATTGGTTTAGTTTATAAACCTGTAGTAATATCCATTTTGCCTAACTTTAGTCAGGTACGTATGAGCTTGCCCCAAATTCTCTTTGTAGCCAATGGAAAGAAATTGAACATTTTGGGTGAAATTCTTCTGACCTGTTCTATACCTCTGTGAAGAGCCATGACTTAAATGCCTGCACAGTGTCACACCTTCCCCAGGCACCGGTAGCAACAATGACTTTGTTCAGCTCTGAGAAACTGCTAACCACACTGGTTGAGACGTCTGGGAAAATCCAGCTAGACAGTTCGGTGATCAGTTCTGTAGGAACCAAACCTCTGAGTGTGGTAGAAAAAGGCTGCTATTTGTTAGAGTCCAGGATATTGGTAACACATCTTTTTAATGTGAGACTCAGTTTTCCATTTCCTTGCTCAATGGTCTGTGCTAGAGCAATAACCACGAACAAAGCCAAATTCAGCACAACTTGTCTCACTTATATGGCTATTTTTTTTTGCCCTTAACAAGACAAAAAGAACACTTGCTTTTATCCCAAGATTGTTATAAATGCTGGAGACACAAAGTTTTGATCTAATGCAGTTTTGTAGAAACTGCTGCAGTATTGTGAAATGTCAGGTTTTTTTCCTCCTTTAGCTTTGTAGGAGCAGAATTTCTGTTGAGTACCTCAGTCAGGACTGTGTTTGCAGAACTTCACCAAATTAAGGTGGTCAAGTGCAGGACAAAGTTGATCGGAGAGGGATATATGTAGACTGTCTACTATATGGGCCAACCTTGAGAGGGGCATGTGCACCTCTGTAATAGTTAGTATCCAGTGCAGCTGGGTGAATCAGAGAAAGTAGGATGTCAACACTCCAGGCAGACCAAGAAGAAAGCTATTGCCTCTAAAGAATGACCCACAGAGCTCAAGGGGGACACCTTCCTTGCCCATGGCCTGGGTAGGAAAGCTGGGTACGTCCTTCCCAGACTTTGGCACTTTCTGTGGAGTGAAGAGCGGATGCATTGTAGGACACGCTCTACTGTGTGCTGAGACCCCCATCGTCAGACCGGCCATCTGACATAAGAGGACTAACACTGCTATGGATGCCTGGTGCTCTCCTGTGGCTGCAGGTGGTTTAACTCCCCAGGGTGGCTCCTTGGCTTCCCAAACTTACAGGTTAGCTTTACCGGAGATTTGTTTCTTTTTGTTCCTCCTCCTCGCCCCTTGAAAACTATAACTGGAACATTTCTAGCTCCTAGATTTCATTCTGCTTTCCTTTCAAATTACCTGCAGTAATCCTGTCCCCTCTAAGTTTCTTCACAATAAGAAATGTAAAGTCTGCTTATTTCTTCATGCAAGTATTTCTATTTTCAGAGACCTATAGTCTCTTTCCATATCTTTGCTGCCTGGTACAAGGCAATCATCCCCGTCTCCTGCATCTTTCCATTTCACAAATAGATTTACTTCATTTCACTTAACTCATCATAAGTGCATTGTTTTTATAATGAAGGAGTTCTGGGTATTTGATTTATGACTTAATTTTCAAATAAATACTAAATGGTAGGTGATTCATTACATGATAACCTTACATGGTTAACATGATATGGATGTATAACATAGCAAGACAGAGATAATGAAGTCATCATTGGCTTTGAAAATTAGGTTAGAAGAATTATGACTTTAAATTATTCCTATGATGTAACAGGAGAAAAGGTTGGTAAGATCATTTACGCAAGAAAATGGTATTACAGAAAGGAGTCCTTCAAGAAGAAATGAAGGTGAGAGCAAACACTAGCAGATGTGATGGCATAGAACACGAAGATTAGGGCACAGGCTACCAAAAATTTGTAAGGCAACCCAGCAGTACCAGCACTGAAGAAGACTGACCTGTGGAATAAGGTATAAGACTGAGAATCAGGGACTGCTGATTTCAATTCTTTTTCTGCTTCTCTCTTGAAACTTATTTCACCTCCATTTCTACTTTCATTTACTATCTATTCTATTTCTTCAGCTTGCAAAGGACAATACATGTTTATGGCTTTGCACAGATTTTAGCTCAATAGTTTTTTTTGTGTGATCTGCTGGTTAGAAAGATCACCAGTCTTGTTTTAAAACCTCACATTCCTTGCTCTTTTCAAAACAATTTGAATTTGCTGTTTGAAATCTGTGTTTTTTCGTTTGAATTTTGCTGATATTCTAGCTATTGGACTTCTTTGTGCTCTGCTATATTAAAACATCTTATGATATTGCATAACATTTCCGAGTAGGTTAATTTGGATAATCATCAACATGGAAGAAAGAAAAAGTACTCTAAAGCCATTTTTATTTCATGTGCTTGGAGAAGGAGCATGGTTTAGCAGCTCGTGGAGAGAGACAGACACCTCTACGTCACAATTTGTCCTACTGATTAAAGATTGGACTCTTTGGAATTGATTGACTCTGGAAGGGACTTAAACCACTGAATTGGAGTGGATGATCAAATTTTAAAATGGTGAGGATGAGATGAGGTGAACCCTGTCTTTACAGGAGGTAGGAATTCACTTATTCAAAGACATTATGGGAGTGAATAATACACAGATTTGAAATGTCTGAAAACAATATTAATTAAGGATTGAAAAAAGCTCCTGATACAGAATTGAAAAAAGCTTCTGATATAGAATCAAAAATATCTAGCTGTCAAATTTTTGAATTTAGATAAGTCTGTGATAGTTTTATAGTATAGAGTGGTAGATTAGGAAACAGATACAGATAATACAATTATACTATGAGGTAAATAACTTTGACACATCTGAGTTTATACATACGCAATACGATTGAATGCCGTGACTTCTGAGAGACCTTTACGTTGCCTCCAGTTTGGAAGTAATTGGAATCCAAGTGAATTATTTTGACAGATGGCACCAGATCCTGACAGATGGCAGCGTTAACTGAGCTAAATTCCAAATTTCAAAACCTAATCACACATATGACAAGCTAATAGTTCAAGATACTAATGCACCCTAGAAGAAGAAAGAAGCAGGGAGGGAGATAACAATGGATTCTGCAATTTTAGGTAAATTAGAGCAGATGTCGTCATTCTTTAAAAGGAGAAATTGCTATGGGTTTTCACCAGTGCCATAGTGGGCTTCACTTGGGTCTTTTGTCCAGCTGCCAGTTCTCATTTCTGCCTTAGCGCCACTTTGCAGAGGGTCCCTGCAGCCCCGTGCCCTGACACTGTCTGAGCGTTTGACAGATAGGCTGCTGATCAGCGCTGTGCGTGCCACTTGATATTTCACACCCCTGCATCTGTCTTTTTGTGAAGGGTGTTATGGTGCTGAGTGGGCGGAAGCTGAGAATAAAGTTAGCTGGCTAGCTTATACCGTTGTTGTAAGCCTTCCCTGGTAAAAATATTCTATGATATTTTGCTCTAGTGATCCTAAGCTCTGCAACCACGGTAGATGGCTTTGGTATTACCACTTTTCCCTCTCTGCCTCTTAAAGCTGACCACAACTTTTGTAAAATTACATACAGAGGAGAACTTATTATATATTGAGGGTTTTTTGCATTTGACACTTCTTGTAAGTTTTTCCTTGTAGTTTGAAATGCAAGTAACATTTCTAATAGTATATGCCAGGAACATTTAAAGAAAGGGTTCTAGTCCAATTGAATGCACCTTTAAAAAAAAACAGCTTAATTGTGGAAGGTTCTTGTTTGAATTCTCTCAGTTCCAGGCTTGTGATAAAACCTAATAGAGACCCCTGGAAAATGAAACCCGCACTTTCAATCCCTGGAAAAAATACTTTCATAATTCTAATTTCCTCAAACTTTCCCACTATTCATCAGCACATGAATCTACTAACTTGGAAACTCTCAGATGCCAATGGCTCTGGAAAAGGGGTATGAAGGGATGTGATGAAGGCATGCTGTCACCCCTTATCTGCCTGCTGTGTATGGCTGAACATCTGTGAGTAAGGGACCAGCGAAAGATGTCTTCTCCAGTAAAACCAGGTAAAAGTGTCTCTTCTCCAGCCACAGAAATGCTAAAAAGAAAGATTACCCGTTGGTGATAGCAGAAGGGACAGCTGATATGAGCCACTGTTGGTCATTTTGTCTCATAGATCTATAAACGCTGGTTATTCTATGACTGAAGAAGCTCTTCTGGTTGGAAACACTGGTAGAAAGTCAAAGGCACAAGTTAGAACAAAAAGGCAGACGTTTTGTAAAGGATACAACTGTGACATATCATGGAGCAAAAACATATAGTGACCAGGAAGAAATTTAATGAGGAAATTAGAAAAAAAAATAGCAGGAAATAATTTTAAAAAGCTTTCTAGAAAAGTCTGTAGTATTGACACAGTGATACAGAGCAAGTGAAGCCCTGCTGGTCCTCAGAGTACCCAGCGCCTCACCGTCTTTGCAGCTTGCAGATCTTTTCTGTCCTCAGGAGTATTTGAAGTCTTAAGAACTGTTAGCATTGGCTGAATAATTACAAATATGAGCTATGTTAGTATTTTTAAGAGTGTTACTTTCACAGGATCCAGTTCAATTTGGTTTTTATGCATAAGACAAAAAACACACTACAATTTAACTAAGACACCACTTCCATGAAAAACAAGGAAAAGCAGGTCAGATGTTCCCAGATTTGGCTTTAGTGCTGCAGCTTTTCTGTGGAATTGCTCTTGATGATTTAAGCATTCACACTGAACTCATGAATTATTGAAGGATGGCTGCAAAATTGTGTAGAGAATTGATGATAAGTCATCAATATCTAAATCAACAACGTTATTTTGATAACTTCTTATTGTTACGGTCAAATAACTTATTTATGAGCAAAGAGGAAGCACATCATATATAAAAGTAAAGCAAAGAATTCAGTGTTAGTATAATTGAAATCTTAAGAATTTAATCTTTATTAGTGCCGAACTACTTGTTACAGAAAAAGAAAAAATAGTAACGCATTTACAATAGTTATACACATACTTCTTAGTTTCTACCCCTTTTTCTTGTGTTGCATTCACCCTTCCTTTGCTCCTCTGGGTCCCACGGTTGGTGATGTTGTGCTGACAGGTGGGTGAGGATGTTAAAAACAGCTGTCAGCATCTGGAGTCCTTCACTAGAAGGAATATGATGGTCATGTTGACGGTTTATTCTTTGTCCCTGTAGCATTAGGGGCATTTTTATATGTTTGATAATGTGTTATTCCACCTTTGTTTTTCTTCTTTAGTCTGCAGCTTCATGATACATCTGAGTGTACTATATATGGTCCTTTTTACATATGTTAGATACTATTTCTTTATTGTCGTTATTACTAGTAAAGCCTGTTTTGCTGAGGTCCAGGACAGTTTTTTTAACTGACCTTTCCTGAGTTCTTTCTAGTGCAGGGTCTGCAGCACCAGCCTGTGTCCCATCTCTTACCATCACCTGTCTGCACTCCTCTATGCTCCATCCTATGCTCCCACTTCCCAGGCCCTCTGCTGTTATGCCAGGTCTGTATTTCTGTACATTACATCCTTGTGTGAGAGTCATAAACATCTCATTCCACGCAGAATAACTGCTTGGTATCGCTAGCTATACAAAACTGCAGTTACACCACACAAAGATACCAAAAATAAAGCAAATCAGCCACAGACACCTAATCAATTAGAGAAATTACTGCTACAGCTAAATCAAGCTGTACAAATTACAGTCAGGTCAAGCAAGTTTCGGACAGAGTAAGCCTTGCAAGCCTCAGTCCTGAGGCTCTGCAGGCTCAGCACAAGACATCTGGGCTGATGTTGGCAATAGCCGTACAGTATCATGGGGCTACATAGTCATATTGTATTCCAAGGGGACGTTATATCAAAATATAGCTCGACGACTCTGAATTTTCAAAGGAAAGCATAATTTCAATTTCCTTTGGCCAAAATTCAAGTTTGCTTATGGATGGATACCTTGTCTGTATAAAACAGGTAAAAACGCCAACCAATCTTATAAGTGGGATATGTTTTATGATGCAAACCTCTTCATATGACAAGTTGCTTCAGATAGTGTACTGAGTTTCTTTACTGGAAAGACGAAAAGCTCTCCTAAACCTCTATTGCTGAGGTTTTGCAAGAATTATGTCTTGGTGGGGAATTAATCATAAAAAAAGTCTGTGCCCTTAAAAACGAAGTAGGCAGATGTTTATATTGAAGAACTGGTTTGCTTTGAAATAGGCTAATATATTCCTACTCTTCCTGATACTGCTGAGAGGTAGATGTTTTTGTGAACTCTATTGAGTCCCAAGGATAATTTTTGTGATGGAAGCACCCGCATGTAACTGTGTTAGAGGTACAATAAGCATTGGAACAGGCTGCCCAAGGAAGTAGTGGGATCACTATCCCTGCAGGCATCTAAAAGACTGGTAGACGTCGTGCTGAGGGACATGGTTTAGTGGTGGACTTGGCAGTGCTAGGTTAATGGTTGAACTTGGTGATCTCAAAGGTCTTTTTCAACCTAAACAATTCTATAATTCTATGATTCTATGATTCTAACTATGAAGGAAGATTTTGTCTGCCATATACCCCATATTTGAGGTATACAGAGCACATCATTCCTGTGCTTCTTGAAGTATATGGCAGTTCTGCTGATTTTATTCTACTGTATTTAGCTGTATAGACTTCTAGTTGATGTAGAACACTATTAATCTTGCCCTAAGCATAATGTTCTTTTTTGCCCATACTTGGTCTTCCCAAGAACAGAGCTCCTTGAAGACAGCTCTTCGTCAAACAAATAATATCTAAAATGCTTTCTTTTTATTTTTTTTAATGTAGTTTTGCCCCAGTCTATCCAGCTTTCATCTTTTTGATCTGTGAACCCTTTCTTTTGAGTGGATCACCTTCTCACTCAGTGGTGCACTAGGTAATTTGAAGGCAAGTGGCAGGCATAGCAATCAGTTAAGCCTAGGTTATCTTCATGTATATCATATTCAATGTGCAAAATTGGAGTTTGTGAAAGTACCATTTATTTTGTCCTTACTTCTTAATGTCCTTTATACTATTTCATAGTACTCATTTTATATTGTGAATGTGATTTTTTCCTCTCCAAGCTGCTTCAATTTCTGGGCATAGTTTTTCTTAATAACATCTCCTGTTGTCACAAAGGCAGGCAGAATGTGAAATACATAATTTGTTAATTAATGGATGCTTTGTCTGTCAAATATTTAATAATTATAAATATATGAAGTCTGAGCAAATGTCACAAAGTTTGTACCATTTTTCTAAAGTCTTGCATCTGCCACAACTAGCTATTAGCTGACCTTCAGAAAAATGGGATATACATTCTATAAAATATTTATATTTTAAAATNTCTAATGTTTGTTCATTGAAGGGGAGCTGAATATTATTTTCTTTTCACTTCCCAGTGCTCTTGATAATCAGGGAAAGCTGGTCGCTTCCTTTGAACCACGCACTCTCACACTGTAGCTGAGCACTAACATAAATGAAATTATGAAAAATGAAATTCATCTCATCAATGCCTATAAATACTTAAAGGGAGGGTACCGGGAGGATGGGACCAGTCTTTTTGCAGTAGTGCCCAGCGATAGGACAAAAGGTAATGGACACAAACTTGAATGTAGGAAGTTCCATCTGAACATGAGGAGGANGCTTTGTCTGTCAAATATTTAATAATTATAAATATATGAAGTCTGAGCAAATGTCACAAAGTTTGTACCATTTTTCTAAAGTCTTGCATCTGCCACAACTAGCTATTAGCTGACCTTCAGAAAAATGGGATATACATTCTATAAAATATTTATATTTTAAAATATCAGTCAATTATAAAGGTTGACTGATTGCCTGACTTAAGGTAGCCACATGGTCTTAGTAAGGGTTGGGCTAATTTTGCTGGAAGAAAACATTTCCCTCAAGATGCTGCTTTGTGAGCAGGTGGATGGGAACAGTGTAGGCTGGAAGGCTGTTCGGCCGTCAGCGTGGCCATTTGAGAGGTTAGCTGCAGATCATGGAGGGAGGGAGGGAGGGAGGGAGGGATGGATGGATGGAGCAGCCTGGGCAGGCTGGGCACCTCCGCTCATCTCCACTGTGGGCACAGACACCGGGCAGTGGCCTGGCCGAGCCGGTGAGGGACCANGCAGCTTTGTTAGGTAGAAGCTTGGGATTTCAGTGCTATTGAGCTGTTCCCCTCAAGTAAATCCCATTTGTTACTTCTATACCATTCTTAACACAGATCTTTATTGCTCCCGCTTACCGATGCACATCGATTCCCCTGCTGAGCGGCTAGGACAGACTATGTCATGGTTTTGTCTGAAGGAACTGGCTTATGGCTGTGATACAGTTACCATCACATTCTCTCTTTCTTTGACGTATCCATAAAAATGTATTAGTATATTTGCATTGTTCATCTGCAGACCATAAATTTTAATGGAGTAAAACTTGACTGTATCCCTCCTGCACATACACTTAGGGAAATACTGTAACAATTAAGAAGTTAACAGAAAAAAATCAAATGTTTACTTGTATTTTTTTATCCTTTTTTACCAAAACTAGGTATCTTTCAGACCATTTCCCCTCTCCTTCAGCTGTCTAGTACACCAAAACCCTTTTCAAAAGAAGTTACGCAACATGTTAGAAATCTTTCTTTTCCTGCTTATTAGTCTGATAACGTTGGAGTCATCCACCCGTGCAGAGGTAGAAGAAAGATGCCTAAAGCCATAATTCTGAAGTTTACTGTTTTTCTTTCTGCTGATGCTATTGTTTTACCAGCCCCAGATTTGTAGTCAGGTGAAGTGATTTTCAAATAAAGAAAAGTATTTATTCTCAGTCAGCTGCATCTATTCATTCATACCACTCAAAACACATTAGGCATGCCTTTGAGCCCAAGGAATTTGGAGAATAAATTGCTATGTAGTTTCTCAGGTTCACTTCACTTGTTCTCTGCACCATCTCCCTGACGGAGATTCCCATGAGTTCTTAATGGAAATTCCTAGAAGTCAACCGAACCAGACTGTCACCCTAAATAACAACCATCGCCTCCTCTGAGTTTCCATTGTGTCTATTTGCTTCATCGTAATTCTATGTACAACAGAAAATACCAAAAATACTGTTCATTGTAATGAGAAATCTAAGTGCATCTATACAAAAGGACAAAGTTAGTAGAACTATGTATTTTCACATAAAATAAAGAAAGAAGGAAGGAAGGAAAAAAATGACTTGACACTTAAAATTTTGAAGGTAGAGAATGTTGTATTCTATGCTTTAAAAAAGGGAGGAAATGTATTTGCTAATATTTAGTAAATATGTAATAATAATTGGAAATGGAATTATTTTGTTCCAAGAAATAGGGCTTTCAGAAACAGCATCAACATTCCTGTTCTCCATATTGGCTGCTTTAAGTCCATTTCTTAGACATTCAACATTTATAGATTGGGGATTATTTTGTATAGGGCATTTTGTACGATCACTCAGAGCTCATTGGGGTTTGTGTGCTCACCAGTTTTTCTTGAAATAGTAGGAGTAAAATAGTTTTCAAAAAAGCTGATATTGGAAGGAATTGCTGTATGTCACAGAGCTGACATTCTATCTTTATTTTATTTATAGACTTGTCCATTGAACAAATCAAATTTTCTGATTGTCTCTCAATCACTAATGGAGTTAACTTCCAAATACACTTGAAGGTTAGGTAAATACTAAATATCTCCAGTTTCAGAACGGGAAACAGAGATGGGGAGAGATTAGTAGCTTAAGTTTCCATGGTATTAAGCAGCTGCTTTTTAAAGATGAAGTCAATAGAAACAACAGCTCTCAGCACTTCTGAAAATCAAGCAATAATGGACTTAATTAAGGCTCCAAGTAAGTATCAGAGTTAAGAATACAGCTGAGGTTTTGTAACTGTCTCTTAGATTTTAAACATAAAATTTTCTTTCTTTTTTTAGTCAGCAATTAGAAATGAGCACTGATTACAATAATTTTAATACATATGACTATCAGATCAAATACAGTATAAGACTATCTGCAGTTTTTTCCCAGGACAATCTCTGATTTAAGTCAATTGGCTGGTTTATAGAGTACCAAAAGGCAGAAAGCAGAAAACCAGTAAGAGAAGTGCAGCTGTACCTTCATGTTGTACCCTAGGGAACTAAGTGGTCTTAGAAACGTACAGGGAAATTACATGAGGGCACAAGTCTCAGATGTGAATAGTCAATACTTTATCTCCTAGGAAGCATTCATGTTTCAATACCTTAGTAAATATTGGATGGTAGGATCATCCATTTCTTGATGTTACAGTAAGTTATTTTTTTCCATGTGCTGAAAGTCAGAATATATATTTCCAGTGCTCTAGGTATTTTTAATGGTGGGACAAGCCAAGATTGAGAATTAATCTGCTCTCTTGGTCCCCAAAGCCAGGCTCCAAGTTGATTTATTGGGAGTTTTGTCTATGTAAGAATTGCCACTTTACTATTCTTAATTATTTTACTGCAGTAGCGCTGAGCAGCCCTAGCTGTGTTGCCTCAACTTTGTGTTGTTAGGTAGTCCAAAAATACAGATAGATCTCAACTGCAGACAACTCAAAGTTTAAAGGCAAGGCTTAGCTCACCTATGCTGAGCAACTAAACACAGTCTACAGTACAAAAAGGCCCTTTAGTCAAGAGATGGCAATACACAACCCCTGGGTGCAACTATGACCTGAAGAAGCTTAGACTGGCTGAGCTCCTTGCTTATGCTTCCCAGTTGTGAACCTGAAGTTAGGACAGATGAGTCTGGGGCTAAGCCCTCCAACACGGTAGATGACTTGCAGGCACAGGGTTACTTGGAGTCGAACATGTGCTCAGTAACCCCAAGTCATTATCACCCCAGAGAAGTTGATTGTCATGTTAAATTGCAATCAAGAACTAATACTAAGCCTTGTGTGTTATTCCCTTGTGCATTGTACATGATTATATAAAATGTGTTCACCTAATGATGCATTTTTTATGAGATACATATTTCTGAATGTGACAAAAGGCTTCGTGCTGAGAGCCGAGTGTTGGTGTGCCAAATGAAAAAGAACTTAATGACCTGATTACAATATAGTTAAGAACTGGCACAATTCTTCACAGAATCTATTCATTATCAGGACCTGAGGGAGGGAGTTTTTAGCCCTTCCTAGTGTCCATCAGTAGAACTGGGATTCAGCTCCAGATTAGGGAGCCCAAATGTAGGTGTCTGTGTGCATGCTGTGTGGTTAGGGTTCCCTTAGAGTCAAAGAAGAAATTTAATCCAGAGGTAAATTCAGTTGCCTAAATATAAGCAATTGGTATTATTGGAGATACTCTAAAATATGCACACATATAAAGACATAGGACTTGCTGCACACCTGTACCCTTCTGGAGCAGGAGATGCCAGATAGGTTGCAGCATCTTGAACAACTAGGTTTGTGTGCAGGCAAAGACCTGTGCTGAGTCGTAGGTCTTCAGTTCCTGTGGTGGGAGCCCAGACACCTGTCTCAGCATGCAGACCCCTATGCATGTACATGTAGTTTTCAATGGGATCTTACCCTACGGCCTTAATTCAGCTCCTAAATTTCTACATCTGAGCTAGATGTCTACAGCTGGCCTTGCAACCGTAGGTCAATGTATAGTCAATGGAAAAACAAAGGTATTTTTGAGTGTTACTTGTCTAACCACTTTTTGCCACTCACGTTTTTGTGAAATGGCTCATACCCTGAAATACCAACTTCTCACCACTGTACGTAAAGGGAGTCTAATTTGACAACACAGATAAGGACATCTCCATTTATTAGCAGCCACGTTTGCTCAGAATACCAGCACAGATGATACCAAAAGATCATATTGAAAGGGTAATGCATTTTCAAAATGTGAACAGTCATTATCTTGGTGGCAGAAGGATTAAAACTACTTTGACAATCATTTATTCATGAAGGAATCCTTTCTGATCTGAAGGATCTAAATCTGAATGGAACTGCAAGACCGGTGAATACACAAAGTTGTAGGAGTCCTCAAATCACATCATCGTCTAAGAAGACAAGGACAGAGGTCATTCCCAGTTGTCAGATCCCCAGATGTGCAGTTTTAAGAACAAACTGAGACTGGGGAACACATAAATACAAACATATATGCTGATATAAACAAAAGGTAACTGTAAACTGGATTTTAATTTTCTTTCCCTGTATCTCTTTCTGAAAGATTTGTATTGTGTGTATTTTATCGGTGCAATCCAGAAGTTACTCTTACTACTTCCAAAGAGCAACTATTTGTGACTGTGATCCCTGTTGATAGAGAAAATCAGGTTAAAGATAGAACTTTAATTGCGACTGGAACAGTTTTATGATAGGCAGTGTCACACTAAGATGCTGAGAGAAGGCACCGTGGATGTATGTTTGCTTTAGCTAATGATGCTGTCTCCTGTCATTGTATTCCCTTCTAGAAGTCCTCCATCATCAATGGACAACAGCAAACAGATTCGTCATCCATACAGTTGGATAATTATTACAATGGTTTGATTTAGTTCCCCAGAATAACTGCAGTTTTATTAGATGCTTTAAGCAGGGTAACAGTAATAGGTATCCTGCACTGTCTCTTTAACTGTAAATGAATAAACTGAGATGTTTTCAGGAATATTTAAATGAAAACAGCAAACTGTACCCAGATTGGCAATGTCAAATAGAACAAGCCATGAACCCCTCTTCTGAAAAGGCAATTCTGTTCTCTGAAAGGCCAGCTTTTAAAGGGTGAGTCTGCTTTTGGAAATATATGGCTTCACATTAACTCTTTACTGTTATCAGGCTTGAATTATTTTACTATGCTTTCCAGTATTGACAACAAAAGCTAAACCCTATTTTTTATTCCTAGTTTTCCAGTGAATTAGCTTTGGTGTCTCTTACTTCTTTGGTCTGTCTGCCTGTGGAGGATTGGATTTGAGGAACTTCCATAAAAATACGGTATTTTTTACTCTAAAGAAAAATAGAAATGAAAGACATTACTATCTCAGTCTTCTTCTCACAGGAGTGGACTTAGCAGTTGGGAATTCCTGACTCCTGGTTCAGACACGTCCACTGGGAGACACACGCACATACACTTACCCATGCACGTTTGTATGTGATCCATAACTGTGACTGCATCTTGCTTTTATGGGTGAACGAATAAGAAGTACATCTGTTCAGTGAAAACTTAGCTGATGCTTTGGTTTGTGAAAGAGGGGGTAAAAGTTGTGCTGTCATCACTAAATATTCTTCTTTGTCTCTGCTCCTACTAGAATCTACACCCCCAAAAATTAAAGAAACTCCAGTCTGTTTCAAAGGAAGATTGAAACACTGTTTTCCTACATCTCTTAGCACCAACTTTCATGTAATATTCCAATCTGCCAGACTCACCAGCAGCAGCAATCCTACCATAATCCAGCACACACCAAAACAAATGTTATACTTGCCAAGGCACCTTCACAGCCATCGCAATTAGTACTCCTACAATACAACCAGCAGAATCCATGGTTCATACACTTTTACACCAGAATTTGATATACGTCATGCAGTGCACAAAATGCCCTCCTGGAAATTGTGTGGGTGACACTTAACAACCACTATACATGAGAAAGAACTCATGCAGAGAACTGGTAAAAGATAGAAACCTGAAGTTATCCATGGAAAAGCGTTTTCCACAAAATAACCACTTCACTTCCTAATGCAATGGAAACCTAAAAAATAACTTCTAAAGACAAGCCTAGAAAAGGAAGTCGTAACCACTGGCTTATAGGAACTGTGGTCACAACAGAAACATGGGTTATGGAGGTCATCACAGCCTACTTTCTGCCCCCTTTCTGTTTTACAATCACTAATGATGTTTTTCTCACTGTTTCTGTTCTCTCTTCCCCTGCCAATACCCCAGAGCTACTAACCATCCTCTTTTGTGTAACTGATTAACATAATGAGGCTGGACTACCAGCAATTGCATTCTATCTGTCTTGGATTTTGTTGCTTATCACACTGGATGAAGGCTGTCCACTTTTTCCAGCTAACTCACCTGGGGTTCAAAAAAGATGAACCTTCTCCTAAAAACTTTATTTCTGCAAAATCATTTTCACCTTGTGACAATGTACTCTTATTCTTGCTGTTTAAATACAGAGAGTTACTTAGTCAGTGCTGAAGGCAGAAATCTAACTGTACTTCCAGCTGTGTCTACAAAGCGACTTGAGGGAACGTGACCTTTGGGAGAGAGCTTGTTCCCTGGAACTAATGAAACTTATCTATTGGGACAAAACAGAAATCATGTTCTTATAATAGCTGATTGTCCCTGGGTAGAGAAGAACAGGCTATAGAGTGAAGTGTGATTGTCTGGGTTACTCTGAAGGTATGTTTGACTGCTTTGGTCTGGAGATGTCCTACACTGATGTCTACAGAGGAGTGTTAGAGTCACAGTTAAAGTCTGAATAGGATTAACAAGGAGCAATGCATGCAAAATCGGTGGTTAGCTGAGGATAGCAAGGTATGGCAAGTAGTTGCAATTTCATCAAGTTGGAACTCTGAGTACCTGAGTTCAAGGCTCTCTTCTGCCATGCCTCTGTGACATGTTTAGGATGGTATGCAACACACCAGTTAGCACTGATCATCCCAAGAAGGAAAACTGATCTTCCCACTTTCAGTGACATTTCAGTTATCTTATGAAGCAGTCTTTCAAAAGCAAGTGATCCCTGGCTGCCGGTATAATGGTACTGTGTGGCTTATGTCTACGTTTTTCAAGACTTGGCTCTGTAGAACAGGTTGGTCATGACTGTATTGTGTAGGGACTGTCTGGCATCTCTTTGGAGCCTTTAAGTCTTAAAAACCTTTTATTTGCGTGTTTGTTTGTTTGCTTGTTTGTCTCTTTTAATTTAAAGTACCTAATCTGCTGCAGTAAAGTCTTTTCATAACCCACCAGGCAAAACTGTTGCATGGGCTGAGGTCACGCACTGTCAGGGAATGTGGAGATGTTGGAGGGAGCAAAGCCTGCTGGGACTCTTGGGGCTGAAGACTGCATGGCAATGTAGGAGTCTAATCTGGTGTGATCTCATCCATTTTGCCTAGAATAAATTTCTTCAATGAGAAATCACTTGAGCAAAAATTTTCTGAACGTTGGGATCAGCTGAGAACATACACTCAATGGAGAGGTTCAGACTTCTAAACAGAAAGCAAAAAACAAAGAGTCATCTCCTTTCACCAAGTTTAGGTACTTAAAATTAAGCAAAGTGACCTATCTCTCCCCATTGACTATCTAAAGAGCACAGACATATATTAAAGGAGGTTTAATTTGTACAAGCTGTAATTTGTACGGCTAAATCATAGAGTTCGGTATACCAGTAAAATAAATTTTCTTGGGAATATTTCCTGCCTCTGAGGCCAACTGGCAGTTCATTGGAATGGTCTGTATCCTTCTTGTTAAACTCTTATGCTCTTCAGAACAGGCATCCAAACCAACTACTGGGAATAGTTCCTGGCCTGTGCTCATGTCAAGATTGGGTCTGAGTCCCTCTCTGGGAAAATGCTAGGTGGCATGGGAACAAACATAAGTGTTTAATAGTATAAATAATTGAATTCCAGTTCCTGGAAAAATCCTTTGCACTGTTTGTTTTGCCAGCATGAGTATAGTCTAGGTATCTAAAATGTAAACGCTGGTAAAGCACCTACAGAATCTCACAGAAATCTGACTGAAATGGGTAAGTGCAGGAGAGAGATTCAAAAAGGAACTTGATTTTCTGCCAGAACTGAGCCTGTCACTAACCACAGTCTGACTGGGGATATTGATCTCCCATGAATCCAGCCTGCAGACTTGACAGGATCACTCGGTGCATCCGCTGTGATCTTTCTATTGGGTTCCCTTTCTGTGGAAGTCAAGGTGTGGAGGATGTCACAGCAGATGCTTGGGTCTCTGTCTGACCTGGAGTCAGGGTGTAGTTGGTTATGAACCTAGGTCCAGGGGTACAGAAATGTTTCCATTCACACCATTTATATATAACAAACTATGTAAAGGTCGAGCAGTAAAATTCCTGCTAACTGGCTAATTTGGAAGAACTGAAAATTGTAGAGTTCAAATGTGTCATCATCCTTTGGTTGTCCAAAAAGATGTGCAATGGGGTTAACAGTAATTCTCCATTTTTAGGGGCACATGGAGGTGATGTAGTGGTATAACTACTTTAGCACCGTGGTTTCTTTCTAGGAAGAAAAAAGTCAGAATTTTCAAAGTTCAATATTGGATATTACCAATAAGATCTCAATAATTCAGTCTCATTTTCTGACTAATGTTGAGATGGGAAAAACAGCATTAAAAATTCAGAATATTCTGGCTGCCATCAAACCAAATCTGATGGCATTAAATTCCAGATGCTTCTGAACTCTCTAATGATACAGCCTTTAAGCCTTTGATCATTGCTTTTATTCAAAGGACATTAGGTGGCTGCTTTTCCATGCAAATACTCTGTACCTATAAGCTTCCAGATTGGAAAGAAATCTGAGTGGGAGGAAGAAATTTTCAGAAAAAAAAGTTCCTATGGCTCCTGTTGCTTGGCAACGACTGCCTTTGCATCTATGTGTTAAGGAAAATAGCATCCTTTGGAGTTTAATTCTCAAGCCTGGCTTGAAGAAAAAACAAGGGGGAAATAAGAGAAATGCACATTGTGAGCCAGGTTTCACGCCAAATGTGAGATTGCAAGGGGCTAGGAGTAATTACAGAGCCACTGTTCGTCCATGCCTTCCAGTCAAAGGAAACAGGGAAGGCAGGTGACAAGGACTGAGGATTCATGACCTTTCTGGTTGGTCCTGGGAAGGGATATTTACAGAGTCCTTAAAATGATGCAAAGGCAAAGAAGATGTCTTGTGGTGAGAGGCTAAAAGAGCTCAGCCCATTTCATGCATCAAAAAGAAGACGGAAGAGTAACTGCGCTATAGTAGATAAGTAAATGAATGGGGGAAAATGCCTTGTATAAAAGGACTTTTCTGTCTAGGAGAGAAATGTTAAATGAGAACCAGTTCCAATGCCAGCTGAAGGCAGACATATTTATGTTCAAATTAAGGTGCGCATTTTTAACAACGACAGCAATTAAGCACCAAAGCAAAGAGTCTTGTACTCTTTATCACTTGAAGTCTTCCGGTTGAGATGGGTGCTATGTGGGAAACACACCTTAACCAAATAGATTAAATACAAGGGAAGCAAACTGAAAGGAAATGTTATGTGATACACAAGGGATCGATGTGGCTTTACTGTACGTTTATCTTGAGACTGACAAAAACAGTTGAAATTTTTCCCTTGATTAAATTGTGCATGGAGTGGCTTTCTTCTGTAACACTTGATGCAGCCTGAGACAATGACTTCAGCTCTGAAATATGAGGAATGACGGGTAGACATGATGTTGAAGGACATGGTTTAATGGTGATTTTGGCAGTGATAGGTTTATGCTTGGACTCAATGGTCTTAAAGATCTCTTCCAACCTAGGAAATTCTATGATTCTATGACACACTCTTGAGTTTATCGGCTTATGGCATATAGTAGAATTTTAAACTTACACGGGTAATAAAGTGACTGTTAGCACAGCCTGACAAAGTTCCTAAGATAATTTCAATTCCATGAGAAAATCCAAAATAGCTCGGTAAATTTTATCCCCATCCTGTTTTACTTATACCAACTCATAGTTCTTGTGTGCGAAGTTGTTTAGTTTTCAGCCCTATGAAAACAGCTGTTACAACGATTTATACTTGGACATCCAAAGGTATGAGGTACAGTACAGACAGAAGAGGAAGAAACCCAGTCTAAAATGACTTCCTCAGCTTCCCCCATCAAATGTTGTCTCCTGATTTAGGAGTATAATTGTCCTCAGTTTTCGTGGTTGGCGAGGGAGAGAAGTTGTGTTCTTACACCAGGTGTCCAAGCTGTGCTGCCTTGCAGCTCTGTAAGAGCATTTGAAAGTTCTTACAGACAAGCACTTGAGCTTGAGTAGGGCACAGAACATGGGAAGAACAATTTCCTTAACCATAAGAATCTTGAAGCTCCAGAAGATGTTCAGTTTATTTGCTTTCGTGGCCAGTGGCCATAGTGTCATTCTAACCGCAACTAGCAGAAGCTGCAGCTCATATTAAAACAGGATAGTACCATTTCACACCAAAAGCTTGTGAAGAAACTCATATATATAAAACTTGATGCTCGTGTAACTTCCACAAATTCCATACTGTCATGGTTTAACCGTAGTAGGTGGCTAAGCACCATGCAGCTGCTTTCTCATCCACCACCACCCCTAGTGGGACGGGGGAGAGAATCAGAAAGGTAAAAGTACAAAAACTCATGGACTGAGATACAGAGTGATGGGTTGAGGTAAAGCAAAAGCTGCACGCACAAGCAAAGCAAAATAAGGAATTCATTCACTGCTTCCCATTGTCAGGCAGGTGTTGAGCCATTTCTAGGAAAGCAGGGCTCCATCGCACATACTTGGGAAGACAAACACCATAACTCTAAGCATTCCCCCTTCTTTCCTCTTCCCCACAGCTTTTATTACTGAGCACGATGTCTTATGGTACGGAATATCTCTTTGGCCAGTTGGGGTTAGCTGTCACAGCTGTGCAGCTTCCCAACTTCTTGTGCACCCCCAGACTACTCAGGGGCGGGGCAGTGTGAGGAGCAGAAACTGTTCAGTAATAACTAAATCGTCCCTGTGTTATCAACACTGTTTTCATAAAAAATCCGAAACATGTCACTATACAAGCTATGAGGAAAATTACTCTATCTTAACCAAAACTAGTACACATATCTAGACTTCTCAGGATGAACACATAAACAGTAGATTTAATTTTTAATGTCATTTAAGACTATTAACTTATATTGATGAGGTATATTTGACAAAATTAAATGAAAAAGAAGACATCATTTAATAAAGTTCTAGCTTTAAAAAGAAGAAAAAGAGTGATTCTATTGATGCATGCTGACCTGAGAGCAGCAGTTTTGGCAGATGAGTTAGGGACTTTAAATAGGCAGTCTGTCTAGTAACCGCATTGCAATTATTTCCATCCATTCCTTCCATCATAGGAGTAAGGGTCAGGCAGTCCGGAAATTACTTCCAAGTCACAAATAATCCTCCTGAACTCAAACGTGAAATATTGTTGTCAATTTAGACACCTAAATTAGGCAGTACAAATCTTGCCTCATGCCTTGTTTAGACAAAATGGGAAAATATACTTGGAAAATAAACCAATTTTAAAAATTTACAACAATAAAAACATTATGTCCATTATAGACTGTTTCTTGGTTTCGTGGTTACTGCTCAAACTGGTTTTCATTGTTTTAGGCAAACCAAATATCTTTCATTTGGCTCGTTGCAAATCTGAATTAGATTTAGCATGAATTGCAGCTGGCATTCACAGAAACATACTTACCAAAATGTTGCAAAGTATCAAAACAGTTCACAAACGCTGCATATTTAAATGCCTTGCAAGTTTGTTTTTATCAATAATGTGTCAGGTCATGAAAGTTTGTTTCAGATCATGAATGTGTTCTGGCTGGTTGCGTGCAACCAGGGCATCTGGCCAAAGTCAATGATGGGCAGATGAGAAGGTGACAGCAGCAACTGGTGGAAATGACGGCAGCCCATCTGCCCGCTGATAACCATTTCGCATTTCCAGGTATGACTGAAAAATACATTAGTCCTACTACAATTGGGATGAATCAATTTAGGAACTGAACTCATTATGAGAGAGCAACGTAACATGACATCCAGCCTAATACATCCTCAAGCCTGAAGCAATAACAATGGCAAAACAGGATTTATGTTCTGATTGGAGGTTGAGTAGAATATGTGCAATGTCATGGCCATAAGTGCACCCTAAACGCTTCACTATAGAGATGTATCCAGTTTCTTACTTGCCGTGTGGCTCAGTAATATTTAATCACATCATATAAAGCAGAACAGCTTCAATATGATGGCAAAAGAGAGCTTTCCCTGGTGATTAGACTAATTGCTTCAGGGGAGAAACCGGGTAGACCTCTAGCTTCTGAGGTGACTGTCCTAATCATGTGTTGTTTTGGAAAAGGTGAACAGTCTTTCTTCACCTGGAGTGGGTTTGGTTGGTACTCACTGAGACAATCTGTAGTATCCGACGTGGTGGGGAGGTGATCACTGCCTTCTTCGTGGCTCATGGCAGGGTTGACTCTCCAGCACCCTCAGACCTTGACAGTCCTGGGCCAGAGCAGATCTGAAGGAAACTTTATTCCCGGTCTGTTGGTGCTGCAGCATGACCTAGCAGTTGAGTGACTGGAGTCTGAGAAAATCATTTTTGGACTTTGTTACACACAGAGACTCTTAGTTATGACACGGGTATTTGACTCCGTAATGAATTTAGCTCTAGGTGAATTTTTCATGATAATAATGCTTGCAATAGTCCTGAACTGCTCTCATTTTTCCTGCTATATTATTTGAGTAGTGGGGGGGAAAGGAAGACGATTGTAAATGATTATAATGATAGCACCACAAGGCATTTCCAATTCTGAATTATTTCCAGAACATGGGAAAAAAGGACAATAAGTAAATTTAGAAATGAAATATAAGAATGACAATACATTTTGAAGGGAGATGTGGCTTAGAAGATTTGTTAAAGCAATAAAATTATTATTATCAATAGTCCTTCTTTTGGTCTTCAGGAACAAAGTGAAAGACAAAAGAAATTAAAAGACCAAATATCCCTGCAAACTTCTATGTGATATACACATAATCTTTTAGTGTGACCTACACATGGAAAAAATGTTGCCAGTTCCATTTCTCTACACAGTCTCAGTTGCCAGTTCAGCGAGACATTTAAAATCACTGATTCATTCAGCAGTCTAGTTCAGAAGGGACACCTGGGGGTCCTGTGGTTCAACCCCTGCTCAAAGCAGGGCCAGCTAGGTCAGACTGCTCAGGGTCTTGCCTAGTCAAGCTTTAACTATCTCCAAGAATAGAAATTCAACAACCTCTCTGGGCAAGCTGTTCTAATATTTGACCACCTGCATAGTAAAACAAACAAACAAATAAACACTCCCCACTCTAATTTCCCATGTTCCCACTTGTGTCTGTTTTCTCATAAAGTTTCCCTGTGCATCTCTGCAAATAGTTTTCACAGAATCACAGAATCACAGGGGTTGGAAGGGACCTCTGGAGATCATCTAGTCCAACCCCCCTGCCAGAGCAGGGACACCCAGAGCAGGTTGCACAGGATGGCATACAGGTGGGTTTGGAATGTCTCCACCACCTCTCTGGGCAGCCTGTTCCAGTGTCTGCCACCCTCAAAGGAAAGGAGTTACTCCTCATGTTTAGATGGAACTTCCTATATTCCTATGGTCAAGTTTGTGCCCTATGGTCAAGTTTGTGTCCTATGACTGGGCACCACTGAAAAAAGACTGGTCCCATCTTCCTGGCACCCTCTCTTTAAGTATTTATAAGTTTTGTTCCATTTTCTCTGTATCTTCACATCAGGTAGTTGAAATTGCAACAGGGGAGTTTTAGATTGGATATTAGGAAAAATTTCTTCATTGGAAGCATTGCCAAGCACTGGAACAGGTTGCCCAGGGAAGTGGTGGAGTCACCATCCCTGGAGGCACTTAAAAGAGGTATAGATGTGGTGTTTAGGGACATGGTTTAGTGGTGGACTTGACAGTGTTAAGTTTACAGTTGGACTGGATGATCGTAAGGGTCTTTTCCAACTGAAATGATTTTATGATTCCATGATTCTATGAAATGTGTGTCCTGAGTTTGAAACATTTTTCAGAGCTGTAGTTGCGTGAGAGTTTGTCAATGCACTGGGATTGCATGTCTAATGCTTAGTCAAACTACCCCCTTACCTGGGCAGTATCGGTGAAGCTGTCAGTGGTAAGTGTTAGAGGCAGCCTCTTCCCAACAGGAGAAACAGAACAGAGAAGTTCAACCTGTGGTCTCTGTCCCAATCCCTTTGTCATTGGAGGTAGGGAAGGGCATTCCCCACCTTGGTCCTTCTCTACTGCAGGGAAAGATCTGGCTACAAGTTGTCTTCTTGGCTGTCAGAGAAGAAGAGCTATGCTGCCAAAGAGGTTGGGTTATTTGAAAAAAGACAGGGAGCATGATGAATGTAGCACAAGCCAGTATCAGAAAGTGGAGTGGCTGAGGAAGAGACGTGATTGCTGAGATGTGGCCTGAGAGAGAGATTCAGACCCACCACAGCTTCGATAAGTTCACTGACACAAAGAAAATCTATTGGGAAGAGACTGACATTATCAAACTTTGAGTGAGGAAGACCACGAGAAACCTGTGTCAAGCTTTGGGACCAAGGGGGATTCAGACTTATTGTTTTGGGGGCTCCATGTAAAGGCTCTGGTATTAGTTCAGTAACATCATTCATACATCCTGACATGCAGCGTTTCTTTTCTGAATAAGCTGGTAACTTCACAAGATTTGTGGAAGGGGACAGAGTAGTTTGGACTGGATGGACAACCAAGGGCTCTTCTCCTGTCACTACAGAGGGAATATAAGGATGGCTTGATGGATTGTGATGCCTTAAGCACATACCTTGTGTATGAAACATAACCAGAATCTGCAAGTGTTCAGGGGCTGAAGATTACAGCCTCTACATTCATGCTGCCATTTGGCCTTAGTGTACAAGTAAAATTATTTCAGTTTTATTTGCATTTTAACAAATCCATTCACGGGGCTTAATTGGTTTTTATGAACCTAGAAAGTAGTCTCAGAAGTTCACAGATCCAGAAGATTTGCCCACCTCTAGTATAGCTTTGAATAATTGGGACAAATTAGATTGGCTTTGTTTTGCAGAAGAAACCACGCTGGCTGTTCTTAGGATTGCTTTTCAAGTATTTCCTTTTGATCTAAATGTTCTCCAATTGATGTCAATTAATGTCAAAATGACTGCTTTCTATTTTCCCACCATTTCTTAAAGCCTTTCAGAATAATGGTCAGTGGACTGTAATATCTTGCCTGCCCATATCTGCCCAGCTTTATACACTTTTTGGGTGTAGGCAGAATTGAAACTTTAAAGATACTTATCTAGTTCCTGAGGCAATGGAAAAGCAAATTAATTTCCGATATTTTTGTAATGGCTGTAAGAAAGCTGTTACACGATAACAGCAAAGTTCATTTTTCTTGGGAAATCAAACAATAGCTTGAAAGTCCAAGATCAATGAAATTAAGCCCCAGCAAAACCCTTTTTCTGTGTTACAATGGTGCCCAGCAATACACACACACAAAAAAAGATCAAAAAAGATGTTTTTAGACAACATGTTCAAGACAAATAACGTAGAAATATTTGCCTGAATTTTAGGGGTAGTCTGTACCTTTAACAAAGAAGAGATATTTTCCTCTTCATTTTCCTGGTTTTGCTAATAAATCAATGTGATGAGTCTGGCTAGAGATGAGTGCAGAACGGGGAATGACTTTCTGTCACAGGCCACAGACAATCATCTTTTGCTGTGCCCCTTTTATTATTATTTTGATAATTGCTTCCCATTCCCAGAAAAGGAGTACCTTTGGGCTGGAACTAGAAATTCTTAGAAGCTGTAGAGGAGGATTTTTTTTAAACTTCATTTCCTGTTGCAGGAAGTTTTGGATTTATTCCTGTCTGAAGAAAAAAATGGTTATGTGTCTAACAGTACAAAGAGAGGAAACCAAACCTCAAGTTTCGTAGACTCCGAAATACACCTTTGGTATAGACGGTTGAAGCCAGTCCTAGCATCATGCTATTAAAAAAGTTGATGAAAACCTAAAAAACAGGCCTACTTTCTCACACAACTTCCAAGTCATTTGTGGAACTCATTATCATATGATATTGCTGAAGCCGAAGGCCAGGCAAGAGTAAGGTGGTGTAAAAAAAACCTATCATTTTTCAGGATTACAAGGTTATTCAGAATTATAGTAATGGACATTAACAACAAGATCATGCAAGAGCTTTTTAAAGGAAGTTATGAGAAGGGCAGACTTATGCATTGCAGGGTTCTGCAGGGAAGAGACAGCATGGGAATAAGAAGGTGGACACTAAGAGAGGCACGTCTTTAACTTTTCAGAGCTCCGGGTCCCTGGTGCGTGTTCTCCATTGCTGGTTGGATACAGGATTTCTTGCCACAGCTGGCAACAGCCTCTGTCAAGCAGCGTGTATTGGACCAGCAGCATAACTGCTCTGATGACAATTCTTGAACTCCTGTGGTATGTACGGGAAGATGTAAAAGAACTGATGTGCAAAACTCACGCCAAATTCCAGTTGAGGGGGAAGGAGTTTACTGGGATTTTTTATTTCTAACCTGAAAACAATCGTGTCAAGGAAAAAAACTCCTTCCATCACCTTCCCAGCCTCTACAAAATGGCATCTTAAAGCAGGTGCAGATTTGGCTCCCAAAACAGGAAGGATTGGGAGTAGCCCATTCAGCCCTCTGGACAGAAAAGGGACAGAATATTTGCCCTGTTAATTGTGTAGACAGCTTTTGCTGTGACAGCTGTATAAATCTTTTCAGAATCAGAAAGACTTCAGTCAGACATGAATACTTTGAGTGGAAAATGAATTACAAGTACCCCCTTACCTATTATAAATAATCTGGACTTAGTTTCCTAAAATGATACCTCAAAAGTCCTCTTCCTGTTCTGATACTACTTAAATTACAATAATTTTCAGGGTTGTAAGAAGCTGATGGATCGAATATAGTGATTTCCTGAACCCTCAATTCTAATTAAAATTCTGCAGTCTGACAACATAAAATATGAGTCAAACTAATAATCCAAGGTCATTTTTGTGTTGCATAAAGTAACTTATTTGAAGTGTCATGCTGATTAGGAATATGTAACAGAGAACACATGCTCTTTCCCTGTGCTTACGGTTGTGTGACTTATTAGCTTGAAGGACAACTTTCTGCCTTTGTCAAACAGACCTTGTCAAAGGAGAGAAAAAACATTTTGAAGTCTGAGCAGGAGCCTGAACAACACAAAAAATTCCTCATCATGAGGAATTCATAAAAAATGCATCTATTCTTTATTTATGAATAATGTGAAGTATTTGTAACATTAATAAAATATATTGCTTACTGTAAGGCAGATGTTTGATGAGCGCAGTGCCTTGAACTCTCCTGATAAGGGGGGCAAAAAGAGGGATGTACAGAAATGTCTGTTCTGTCAGTTCCCATTTTCTGTCTGTTCCCCTTCCAGGGACTGGCATGCAGTATTGTCAGTGGTTTGACTCTAATGAGATGTAATGTGGTTGTACGTGTGAAACTCCAGTGGGTTATTTATAAATAAAACGTATGTTAGAACAACAGCAGAACTCTTGTAATGAAGGCTGAGCACTGAAAAATGACTGCTGTCTCTGTCGAAGACATGCAAAGTCTTTTTTTTTTTTTTTTGACAAAATGCTACATCATGCACAACGCATTCATCCCTGAATCAATATTAATCCTGGCAGGTTGTTCCAAAATGGAAATCCAAAGTGATGAAAAATATACAGCTATTTTCACATAGCAACAACATAGTTATAATGAAGCTTTCTCAAGTGTAAGTTACTTCTCCATTCCTCAGAGACTCTGAAAACAGTGGACTTCAAATTAAATTTTCTAAGACTATTCTCATTGCATTCATCATGTTTGTGGACAGAAAAATTTCAGAATATCTGCCTTGGAGTGTTATGGTTTTATCTTCATTTAACAATTTTTTTGAGACTAAATTGCTGTGGCATTTTAAAACTTCAGTTTGAAATTTGTGATTATTTTAGCATTACAGTTTCCTATCTGTACTAGTGCTTGCCCTCAAGATCATAATCAAGGCAGCAGGAGATGCTATGCTAGGAAGAAAGAGTGTTCTTCACTCATGTTGTCAATAATAACTCCTTGTAAATCGATGGTGAAGACAAGGCAGGTTGAAATTTCAAATGCGGTAACAGTTTGAGTAGGCTCCAGGCTTCTTTATAATAAAGAGACTTTATGTTTCACAGTTTCTTGATCAGGGCAACCTTGACAGGTCCTGTTATCTTTTCTTTTTGGAATGCAATGTGTTTTTCAACTCACAAGGGGGATAATTAGCAGGCATTTTTTACTTCTGCATTTCCTGTGTTTTCCTGCCATGTGCTCCCTTGGTTCAAGAAGTTTGCTGGATGTTAAGATAAAGGTATTTGTCTTGTGTCAAGAATGATCTGACTTGGTAATCTTATTTAAAGAAATGAGCTTTACTCTCCTGTAGTAGAGAATACAAGTGTGTTTGATGCCATCATGCCTTTCCCTGCCTCACTCAGACCCTTCAGCTTTGTGCCAGCTTTGACAGAAGGTGCCTAACTTGGTATGTAAAAAAAATGCCATTATGGGCCACTGTGGTCATTATTTGTCATTTCCAGTTGGTTTTGGATGTCTACTTCCGTGACTATTGCAAGTCTCAAACTTTGTGTCTCTCTCTTGTGCAGTCAGTGTTCGCACCAAGTTAGAGCTGAAGGTATTGGGTTCTGTGGGTTGTGGCAAATGGCATTTGGTAGCGTGAGCGAGCCAGTGCTTTTCTACAAGGATTTCACAGCTCTCTGCAGTCCTGGGAAGTTGTTAAGACCAGAGCTGCCTGTGCTTTCCCACCAGCTCTGCCCGCAGAATTACACACTCCAGCTGCAATTCCATTTCCCCGTGAGTGCTTGTCCAAGTGACGTTTCAGACAGCACCATATTTGAGATCCAACTGCCCTTTGTAGGAGAGGTGAAGCCCACAAACTCCATTTTCTTTGTTATCCCAGTTTTCCCTTCCAGGTTAGCAGTCAATGTGTTTTATTTTGCACTTGAAAAACAACATGCATTTTTTGATGATAATGCTGCTCCTCAGAGTGCTGCAAGCAAAAGATCAAGAAAATACGGAGCCACATTGCAAAACACCCCTTCTGGCAACACGAAGGTTTTGCAGCTCCATTTCTGACTCTATCAATATATTCCCATGGGAAATATCATCGGAGGCTTGCAGTACTGAGGGATTTCCACACCAGCTGCTGACCTGATGAGCGGGAAACATGGATGATGTGCCACCTCCATGTCTTGTGAGTTCTTCATCCAAGCCAGTTCTCTGCTTGTGTGCAGCAGGAAACAGAGACCGGGTATTCAGTCTTCAGCATAATGTCTGCAAGAGTAAAAATGAGCAAAAAGGCAGAAAGCTCTATTTACTTTAATTTGTTCCATTATCTAGGAGGTAGAAGGTCCCTGTGAATGAATTCCTTGGAGGATGGATTTCCTCAAATGTCAGTTCTTTTTGTGTTTTCGCATACACTTGGAAGACATTTGTGTTTAGCTCTTAGCACATGGTGTATTTCTTAAATTCCCAGAGCATTTGCATACCCTTTATAAATAGTCTGAACAGGAAAACCAGACTGAAAGATTTTAAGTAAATTATTCAGATGATGATGATTAAAAATAATTGGAGCTCCATTAATATGATTCTGTAAAAATAACAAATGGAAAAGTACCTGGATGAAGTATGAAAAGAGAGATTTGAAAGGTTCAAATAAGCTAATTACATTTCATTCATTTTGTATTGCAAAACTTGATCATGTTTTAACACTGTATTTTGTTAAGGAAAAAAACCTGACTGTCATTTTGTCATATCTACCTTTGCTACAATTAATTAATCCAGAAACTCCTAGATTCAATTATTTACAGATTTTACATTTAATTATTACATAGCTTAAGCTACAAAATTTTTATGTTGAAATGTTTTACCTTGCATAGTGACAAGAAATACGATAAAATGGATGAAATTCATACCTTACGTAGCTGCAAATCAAATACAATTTTGTTTTTCTGGGGCAAGTATTAAAAATAAAAATATTATTTTTTTCATAAAATTTATTATCACAGTAAAAAATCATGATGATATATTGTGTGCATGGGTAGGTGATTTTCTATTAGTATTTTCCAGCAGAAATTAAATAGGGGAAAGTTTTTGTCCCAAACCATTTCGTGTAAAAGAAGTATATGTCAAAAACAGTGTAGCTGAGAAATTAAAGTCCTGAATTAAAGGGTTGTTGGATGGGATGGTACAGAATTAGGCCTTGTTGCAGGGCATGTATTAAACAGTTGCTGAAGCTGAGCTAAACCTTGATTCCACTTTCCATAGAATAGTTTGGGTTGGAAGGGACCTTTAAAGGTCATCCAGTTCAACCCCCCTGTAATGAGCAGAAGCATCTTCAACTAGATCAGGTTGCTCAGAGACCCGTCCAACCTGACCTGGAATGCACATGTGTTTCCTACAGAGCAAAGGCAAGTAGGTAAGTGTTCAGTATATTGGACGTTCTGGAGAGTGGGAAGCCAGGAGAGGGGTTGCGTATATCAGGGAAATGTAACTGAAATGGAGAATGGACCAAAGCTGTGAAACAGAGAAGCACCTTTTCTGACAACCTGCACACCTCTAGTGCCTGGAAGGATGTGAGAAAAGAAGTTTTCAAAACTGAGTGGTGCCTGACAGAGGTCTGGAGCTGCAATCTATGAGATACCACATCTCTGTTCAGGAGAGCAAGGATGAGAAGGGTCTGATTTCCATCAGAGGCCTTGGTTTTCTCTCCTCAAGGATATCTCATTTTGACTTGCTGCTTGGCTCAGAAGGGCCCAGGTAACACATGTCATGCTACTGCTTTAAGGTGTAAGCAATTACACTTTTGCGCAACTCAGAGATTAATTTTTTGTTATGACAGTCCCTCTGGATGTTCCAGAAACCTGGTCTTCATATCTCTTTTTCCTTGGCACGTTATGGTAGAAACTGACTTGACCATTGGCTCACAGTACTCACGGTGGTCACCTGTCCCTGCAGGCTGCATAAGGATGCTTCTGCCATTGCTAATGCTGACCATGGTCTGTGGTGGAAGAATATGGGCATGTCATTTTGTCCTATTTCTCCTACCTTCTACAGCTTCCTCACTTCCTCACTGTTGCCCTGAGAATGATTCTTCTCTCTTTCCTTTTCACTGTTGGGAGAGGCAACTTTGTTCATTCTTTTAGTGTTTTGGTCATATAGCTGTACCTTGGACTTCAGGGAGCCAGGCTTGAATATTTACAGTAGGGCCAAAGCAGGATCAATACCTGCTTCTATCTGAAAATTCACTATAGTGTTTTTCTGAGTATTCCTAAATAGTCCTTAAAATGGGATGCTACCCTGCTACACAGCTCAGGGAATGCCTGCTCTGTACAGGGTAGCGGGAACACAACTCTCTAATGTAACGCCAACCCACACCGGTTACTAACAAAGCGGATGCCACACTCGTGTATCTGTTTGGGTCAAGAAGAGATATTGCTATGTTCATTGCGTGCTATCTCCAACAACGTGTTTCTTTCAGTCTTGAGGTGGCTCATGCAGTGCCACACTGGGTACCCATTGTACCTGTCAAGTCTTTCATCATTTTAAGTTCTGTTCTTACTGTATGTTGGTGTGAAGGGATGAGACTACTCACAGGCAATTTGGAAAAAAAACCCTGGGTCTGCACTAGTTGGCAATTCCACGTTTCTCTAAAGTATCCTGAGACTCTTAAATGTTCAGGTATTCAAGAAGTACTCCAACAGTCAGGAATAATCTTTAGCTGGTGTATTGTTAATAATATTTTGAGATTAAATATTTACTGTATTGATTTCTTCAGACTGACATAGACACCCATTAAATATACAACTATAAAATGTCTTCACACTCTCCCAGTCATCCATCTTCTTAGTCACATCCATCATGAATAACCCAGAAGCACAGAATAGACAAACGTGTTCCCACCTGAGTCTTCCAGCTCCAGCAAATGTTCTGCAGTGCTCCCTGCCATCAGTGGGTGAGGGATGACCTCCGAAAAGGAAAAGCTGTTACGAAACATGAGGTGTCCACCTCATGGATTGGAAGCACATGTCCAGTTTATGGGACATTTGGAGAGCAGTTGAGATGCACAGAGAGCAGGTGATTTTCTGGGTGAAGAGTAGGTGATTCAGAGCACTTTGGGTTAGAAGTGATGTCAGCAAACCTACTTGAGAGCCAATAAATAGCCACTCTTCTACAAAAGTATCTTGTAATGTTTTAAGAACAAGAGAAGGGCTGGGCAAGAGGTGGCTGAGGAACAGGACAAAATGGTAATAAAACCTTTGTTTGACTATCACGTCCTTGTAGCCTGACACAAAGATGAATCATGTTACTAGTTTAGAGGCCGGTTTGATGCAATGTACCTCAAAGGTGACACCTGAGGGCACTTTCCTAGGTTCTTTTTTGTTATGGTTGTTTTGCAGCTAGTTTTGTGTTCATCACAGCAGTTCTCTTTCCCAGATTTGGGGGTTTTTTTGGTCATATTTCCTCTTAAGTTTCCCTCCTCTTGTTCACTTTTCTTATTTGATTCCCCATTTCCTCTCTCCATACCCACAAGATGAAACTAAAGTGTCTTTTCTTTCAACATCTGCCTAGCTGTTTGGGTCAGCAGCATTCATGGGCAGCTAGATTTCCTTTTGAAGTTGAACACTAACTTTCAAAGTCAGATTGGGAATCAGTTTTAATGCTCCTTTACAGAACTTCTTAATTCAAAGCTAAAATTTAAGCAGACCAACTCTCTTAGAAGCCAATGCCACAGGCAGGAGGAAGGGCAAATGTGATTTAAGTTGCTTTCCAACAGACTGAACATCAAAGAACCATCACTACCCATTCCCCAAGCTATGCAGAAGGCTGGATTTCTTGTGCAGATTTATTCTTAGTTGAAAATCTTGTTCTCAGGACAAAGGTTTTCAAGTGAGATTAGATTTTTCAGTATCCCAAGTAGCAATGCACTGTGGTGACCAGTCAAAGGGCAGTCAATGGGAGTAAAGGTTTTTGGGTTTTTTTTTCAGGTTTTTGTTTCTGTAGTTTAGCTAGAAGTTTTCAGCCAAATGGGGGTTCCCTTCACCCCAATTATTTCTTCCTGCTCCTTTTCCCCAGCTCCTTTTCCCCAGCCTGGGGCTCAGAAGCAATTCCAATAGCTAATCATAAAGCCTTAGTTTCTAAAAAAACTAAGCTGGTGCTGCTTGACCTGTTCCAAATTTCACTTTTATCAGGTGTTCATTTATTTATTTTCAATATTCAAATTTAGAAAGACACCTTCTGTGCAGAGCAGAGGAGATGGAAGGAAATAAAGAGGAGGGAAAGATTAGAAGATCTGGGCTTCTTTCCTTTCTTTCCTTTCTCTCCTTGCTTTCCTTCCTTTCCTTTCTTCCCTCTTTCTATTTATGCAGCCCTCACTCTGCTGTCTCTGGGTGCCTTGTCAGAGCTGACCCCTGCACCCTCCAGCTTGTCGGTAATGGCAGAGCTTGCTCTTTGCCTTATTACTGATCCTGACGCATCTGGGAAGGGAGATTCAAAAGTGCTCGTGTCACCTTGCCCCTCTCTCACTCAACACAAGCTGCAGCTCAGTACATCTTTGAAAACCAGTGGCAGAGTGAAGGAGAACAATCAAAGAAAGACCAGGTTTTTATATTAAAACTGCCATCTTAACTAGATGGAAATTGCGGTGAGTTATGAGATTAGATAATGGTGGTATGTACTTGGGGAGATAGAAATATAATGCGTTGGTAACTGTTAAAGTTCAATTCTTCCAGTGCTCGGCTCCCATGGCTGAAGCAGAAGCCAATGTTCCATCAAGGTTTGTCAGGAGCACCATGTGCAGACCTGCCCAAGGGCTGCTCTGCAATGAAACCAAGGGCTTTTGAAATTGTGTTTTGTCCTGTTGCATCCAAATTTCTCACCTGAATAATGGAAATAGTGCCAAGCAATGTAGAAATAATGCTTTTTATGACAGCTTTTCTGGTTTTGTTTTGTTCTGTGTCTGAAACGATTGCCTTACTTACCTCTAGGCAAATTTTTCTCAACAATTTTTTTTGAGTGAATAAACCTGAAAAAATCTCAGCCAATTTTATTAATACATACACTTTTATGAAATTACTTCAGTTCGTTTTTTTGACAAATGTTGTATAACAGCACTTATATATTGACTAGGTATAGATCTGACAGGTTCAAGTGATAGTTTGGGGTAATCCAGACCAAGTTCAGATGCTAGCATGGGTGTGGGAGGTAAATGAGCTTTGATTGTTAACAGAAGACTAAACTGAGCCCTGGGTTTAAAACTGCATTTGAATGATCTTTTCTTCTATGCCTTCCCCTACTGCTAGTCTGGGCCTAATCCTTTCCTAATGGGAAACTAATTTTTTCAGGTAAGGTAGTTAGGATTTTTTGATGTCTGGTGACTTTACATCATTTAACTTACTCTTATGTTACCACTAGCTATAGCTCTGATTCAGTGAGCTGCTTTTGTATTCACTTAGCTCTAATGGGTTGAGTTCGGGGTTAGAGTATCAAAACCCAAGTACCAATTGGGCTGGCCCACTTAAGACCCGTCAGGTTTCGTGGTCAACCACATATGGGGCACTCCTAGTGGGGTTAGGACAGTATCTGGTCGATTTTTTTCTCCTTCACTCAAATGATTAACACGTTTACGAATAGCTCAGCTGGATGCAGCCATCAGCGCAAACATTGCTAGCTCAAGCCTCTTCGCATGTAGAGAAGATACGCCACTTCAACACTCCAGTTATTCATACAATCCTTTCATAATATATGGAATCACTCAGTTTTACTTTCTTTTTAGAACTTCTCCTTTCTTCATTAGAACCTAGTTTCTATTGGACACCTAAGTTTAGTGATAATGCAATTTGGTTTGGAGGTGTAATTTATTTACTGAAATAAAAGTCCTGCATAAAAGTACCAATAAATAGGAACAAGCTACACTAGGATAAGCACTTTATTCCATGCTGTGAATGTGGTGCCACTTTAAATAAAAGTGGCTTTGCACACCCAAAGCAATAAAACTCTTCACTTCAAACAAATCCTAGGTGAATGGTAATATGCTGTTTCTGAAAGCTTTCCATGAAATTAAAATAATATTCTGATTAGCACAGCTGATGTAGCAAAGCCTTGTTTACAATGATCTCTTCTGATTCAGGTAGGAGCCGTGTTTCTCTCAGAAGTAATAAGAAGAAGCATTGAATTTTTGAATCTCCGACAATAGTTTGCAGTACTTGTTCAGGAAAACTTCTTGCTTTACTTTTTTCTTTTTTTTAAATTACACTGCTGAAAAATCATAAACCTTATGGATCCCCAAGAAACCCATGTCAGGAAAAATGAGAAAAGAGATACTTCTAGACTAGACATGAGTGCACAGGAGATGAATTTTAGATGCTAATATTTCTTTTGATATTCAGATTATTTGGATGATCTGTTTTCACAGAAGAATGAAATATGTTCTTGTAGCTTGGTCCATAAATAAAAGACAAACACTTTTATCCAGTATCTGCAGTCTTAAAAGACCATTAATCATCAAAGACAAAAGACATCAAGGATAGTTACTCTTTATAATGGCACTCCAATTAAAGTGGATTTTTATATTTTTCTTTTCTACAGAAAAGACATCAAAAGTTTCAGTCATTATCTATATGAGGAAAATGCATTCTTTTTCTCTTGACTTAAAAATCTCCCACTGTTTGGCATCCTGCAAAGTAGTCTTATTGATGTGATAAATTAAATTTTATTGCTTACTGAGCAACGATTGGACTTTTGCTAATCATTTGTAATGAAGCAAATCTTGTTAACAGTAGGTCTACAAGCAAATCAATGCAAGTAATTTTATTTTAAGGAAATCTTTTTATAAATTAGACAGAGGAAACTGAAAAATGTTGTTGTTTGATAAAATATAAAGGATTGGAAAGGGCGTGCTATTTTTCAAGTACGGGGCATGAAACTAGCACTTTTTGCTAGCACCAAATTCCCAGTGGGTGTTTGTGTCAGAAAATACAAACCAGTAACCGCCTGTACAAGAACAGAGGATAATTTTTTCCCTTTGTTAGAGGAACCTGTGTGGAGACAGGAAACTTCTGCATTTATTGTTATTAGATAATAAGATCCCGTTTCACTATCTCAGTTAACACCTTAGCCTCAAGCATTCTCAGAATTACTTGCTAGTTATTAATATTTTAGACAAGGTGAACAAAGTCCCAACACAAATAAAGATGCAGTACTGTCACTGGAGAAATTTCAGACCACGGAAAGAAGAAATTCAAATCTATAAACTGGCTACAGTTTTCAAGTTTCATTGTCCATATGGTTTTATATTTTCCTAATCTTTGTTGAACACAGGTCCTAGGTCTGGACCCCAGGTCATCAGTGTCGTGGTTTGGGTCAGATTGGCCCAATCAGGCGGAACAACAGATGTTCTCTGTCTCTCCTGCTCCACTTCAAAGGCAGACAGGAGAGAGAGAGAAAAAAGAGAGACTTAAGAGTTTACAAGGAACTAGCCTAGTTTAATGAAATAATAATAAAATAGTAATAAAAAGAAAATAATGAAATATATAAAAAACTGTATCAAATTCCCAGGATAACAACCACGTCACCAGCAGGCACTGGGGAAGTCCCAGACTGGACTCAGTGACAGACGGGAACTGGATTCCTGATCTGGATTTAGGATTGGGATCAAAGGCAGATGAACAGATGCAGTCCTCCTCGGATGCCAGTCATTGAAGAAAGAGGGCTGACTCTTTCATCCCTTAGCTCTTATACTGAGCATGAGGCAGATGGGATGGAATACCCTGTTGGTCAGGATTGGATCACCTGTCCTGTCCTCTCCTCCCCACAGGTGTGACCCCTCTACACTTTTCCACTTCCCACCCTCCAACGGGGCAAGAAACACAGTTGGCTGCCCTTGGTTGTTATAGCAATAAGGATAAGCAAGAGCCTCTCTGCATCCCATTCCTTGGCATCAATTATAAACTTCGGTCTGATCACTCTGGGAATGAACAGTTTTCTGCACAACATATTGTTAATTTCAGCAGTTAGAAGAGGCCTAGCTAAAAAGCAGTTACTGAACAAGGTTGGTCCTGTTTTACCTCAAATCACAACAGTCAGGCAGTAATGTTCAAGTAGTATCACAGACGTGTTCTATGGGCCCTAGTCCTCCTGCATGACAAACCACCAGTAATCACCACTTTTTTCCTTACTTCCCTCATCTTTCAGACCTGAAACTTTCATTAGTCCATTTTTGCTACACCCATATTCCCTGTAATGTGCTTAATACTGCCCACTGTAAGAGAAGACCAGGTTTGAGACCATCTAAGGAACCTGAAGGTGCACAAGTCCATGGGACCTGATGAGAGAGAGTTGGGGTTATTCAGCCGGGAGAAGAGAAGGCTCCAGGGAGACCTCATAGTGGCCTTCTGGTCCCTAAAGAGGCCTACAGAAAAGCTGGGGATAGACTGTCGTTGTTATATGTTAGCATGTATGATGGTTAAAGCCAGATACCAGCTAAAACTTTTTGTCATGTGACTCTGAGGATTTCACAGAAGGATCCCATGGTGAGTGAATTACTCCCTGAAAAACAAAACGTACTTGCCACTTCAGTGTTAACATGAAGGAAAAATTTTATAAGGATCAGTATGCAGGGGATGAAAATAAGGAGGTGGGTTATTTTTGTTTTCCTAAAACTTTTCTTGACCTGCTTTGTAACCTGAGACTTTTTTTTTCTGTTTCCATTTTTTTTTTCCATCTCACATATTTTGAAATTGAATTTGGAGGAACTTTGGAAGAATTTTGGAAAATCTTGGAAAGTTCTCTGAGGAATGTGTTCCTGTCATTCTGCACAGTGGCTCACATAAGAGGGTCTGGACAGTGCTGTAGTATAGTAAGCTCTGCTGAATGTCCCCTTCACAGGGAATCAGTAGATTTCAGTCCCTCTGTCTCAGGCTGAACTTCCCAACATGCACCTTTTGAGGCTTTATGGATAAAAGATGGATCTGGGGACACACACTTCTGAGTTGTCATCAGTGAGAAACACAGGACTCCCCCCTTCCCTTAGCCTTCACCTGTACTTGAAAACCCCTGCATTTCATCATGTATTAATTACTTTTTACCTCAGTTTTACATGTCTTATTTAGAAGTCTGTAGAAGACACCGGTACATTGGCAATGAGCTGACAGGGAGGATCCAGCCCCGGATGCTCGGTTCCTTGTTTTATGATAGTGTTTGGTGTCTGTGGCCCTGCAGGAGGGTATTGGAGCCTTCCTTTCACTGCTGCATTGAGCTCCCGAGCCCAAAGTAAAACAACTGTTTTTATAGCTCTATTTTGCCTTTTCCTTAAATTGCTCTGAAGTTAATTTAACTTCATGGGCTTTCGCATTTGCCTGGTAATATTAAAAAACAAAACAAAACAAAACAAAAAAAACCCCAAAAACCCCACCACCTATCAAAATAGAAGGTTTTCTAAAAACGTCTTTGTGAAGCAAAATTTGACATGATGACACAGCCCAGGCAATGTTATAGGAAGTGGAATAGGACACATGAAAGGCTGGTTACATCTGTGTATTAATTGCTTAATTATGTCAGGCTGCTAAAAACAACTGCTAGCAGCAGTAATAACAGTCATGGTACAGTAATAAAATATGCTCTGCTTTCTACATCTACACTTTTGTTCAGTGGGATGACAAAAAGTGGAAGCAGTAATTACAATATGGAGAGAATTTGACTGAATATGTAGCATGTATTTCTGGTATCGCAAACCAACAGAAGTCCAACCTTCTTTCCTCTGTCTTCCCTTCTACCCTTCTCAGTGCTGGGAGTTGGTCGGCTGTACAGGAGATATCAAGGGAAATAATGGTCACTCCAGCGTATGCTGGGGTGTAAACAGCTCTTCAGGACCAAGTTATCACCACTGGGACCACTGGCACGTTCAGTTTAGTGTCCTGCTTGTTCTTGGTGTGGCAGCAGAATTTTCTGGAGGCTGGACCACGGCAAGAAAAGACTCTCCTTGGGGTGACCTGCTTCAGCCCTCTTCCCCCCAGGGTGCCAGAACTGGTTGAACTTTCCAGTGTAGCTGAAAAATACAGGTCTAAACTATTCACCTGGACTCATTTGATAGCCAGCTGGAGATCCTTCCAGAAGGTGATTCATCTCATTTTCTCTGAGAGCTGTCCCTGAAAGTGCCATCTCTTCCCATTCACTACAAGGTAATCTGGGATAATTAGCTGTAACTACTCACATTCATTTTAGATACGTAAGTTTTGGCAAGCTAATGGTGAAAGTTCCTGTTTAGAAGGGAACACGTTGGCCACATAGAAAGTATTATCATCATCTCTATTTTATAGACGGAAAAGTGAGGCAAAGAGGCTGCTACTTGCTTACTCAGTGTTCTGTAGTCAATTTATGGCAGTAATAGGTACCCCATGCACTTCAGTACATTAACCATTAAATAAGCTATTAAGTTTCCCAAGCGTTTAAGTTTATATAATCATCAGCATGACATGGCTGATTGTGGGTTGTTTTTAACACATTTAGAACTTCACTGATTGAATTCATAGCTCAGATTTCAATCCCTAATAAAAAACAGCATCTAATATTTGGCGAATGATGTCCAGATTGCTGTTATTTTTCCTACTGATACTTAAATATTTTTGAAAGATTGATAAGTAATTTTGAAAATGGTCAAACTGCATCTCAATTCAGCATTTGGGCATAATGATTTGACTGCAACGGATGTCATGTTTATGTCAGAATGATGCATGAGTCACGCTATTCTGCCATGTTAAAGGAACACTTGTTATTTTTAGAATTTGGCTTATAAACCAGCCACATTTCCATTTGCTGCCCAAGGGTGAAAGAGTAGCTGTCATTTTACTGACAGTGCATACTGCACCATATGTCTGTCCCTGAACTCCTGCAAAGTTGGGTGAAAAAGGCAAATGCAAATTGAAACTTTCCTTCTCTCTCTCTCCCTTTGTCTTTTCAAGCATGAGATCTTTTGGGAATTGTTTTCATGGTTAACATGGTCATTTCCTCAAATAGAGCCCGAAAGATCAGTCTATGAAAGGGGCAGACTTACATGTTTACAGTGGTTTTAAAAGCAAACAGGTTTTTCAGGGATTTGTACTGTTGACCCACAAGACAACCATGTTATTGGGAACTGAAATTCTAAGGATACCTAACTGTGTATTGTCACTGACGACAAATTTACAGATTTGTAGGAATTTGTGTCTGCTACTTACAGTTTTGTGACCATAATGTCCCTCAGTTTTATCTTCTCTTTCAAAAGGATAAAACATGTTTTTGTATGGCAGCTCCTTGTGCTTTTGCTGTTGCTGTTGCCTCACTGAGAAAGATTTTGTAAGAAGAAATAAATTTAAATTATCCAGGCATCTTAAAGAAGAGAGAGTTTTCATTATTTGGAAAGGAATTAGGATGTGATGAATGTGTTGTACTTTGGAAAACACAAAACTTTTCTTTTGTGTCCTGTTTTTTTACACTGCTTGTCTACCTTCAGATACTTTTCCATTTAATACAGACCCTGTAGTCATTGTTTATCTAAGCTGGACACCCCAGTCTAAATTAATTCTTGATGCAACTCTGCTGGTTTCCTCCAAATTGCAGCAGGGATGACATTATCCTTGCTTTCCATTCATTTTTTACTATAATGAAGAAGTCATTGTGACCAAAATAAAACAGTGAGAAAGACTCAGCTCCCCAGAAAATCCTTCACAGAAAATGAGACGATGGACCAACTGGAATAACCCAAACTCAATTCTAGACACCTGCATTAAAGGTCCATCACTAGCATTGGGAGTAAACAAGAGGGGGATGAAGCATGAAAAAGCCTATGCAAATGGTATAATTATGACTAAGGATTTTTAAAAGAAGCCCCTATCAGTTTAAGAAACTAAGAAGTGGATGGAAATTGGGAAAAGGGAATAAAGAAGACCTGGCTGCTCCAAAGACGTTGTTTCTGTTCCTTGCTTGTCCCAGTGCAGAACCAACCCTAGCTCTGTGCTTAATTTTGAAGATTCTCTTTAAATATAAAAAATTTTTGGACTTAAAAAAAAAATCTCTATGTTTGCAGATAAACAGAGACCTTAGTGCTTCTTCTGAAGGAGTCTCTCTCTGGTGTGAGAGGCAGAAAAGTGAATTTGGACACATACAAGCGTTCTTTTTCTGATGCTCAAATTAATTGTCCCAAGCTGGTTATGCTGAGAACAATATCTCTGAGCCCAAATTCCCCAGATGTGTCACATATCTGTAGATTAATGGAGAGGCTGACGTTAGACAGATCTCTTTTACCTGTCCATGTTAAGGCTTGGGAGTATAAAACTGTCCTCAAACTATGACCCAAATTAATATGGCTTCCAATAAAGGTCAGTTTTAATAGTAAGTAAATGGTCTTTCTTGTCAGATATGAAACATTTGAAAAATGTAACTATCCCTTAATATTAATATTGTTCTTTAAATTGAAATCTGTCACCTTTTCTTCATTAAGTAGCAATAACTCATAACCACTGTCTTTGGTCAGCCGTTGCTTTAAATCAGCTTCATATTACTCAGAAAAATGTGCTTGGTGATTTATCTGTAATTTTCTTCTGCCATCATTGACAGGTCTGTCTTAGCTTTTTTTACCTACAGTAGACTTCTTTTGGGAAGGAGAATGAAACACAGCAATGGCTTTTGTTCAGCTACTGAAAAGTATTTGATTTGACGTAACTGCAAGCAAGGAGAGCTTGACAGGGTTCGTGTTCTAGTCCTGGCAGAGTATAACTGTGCTGAATGTGTGTTTTTATTCATCGTAGATCATGGGACTTATTATGCCAGGAAGAGTCTCTGGCAGCACAGAACTGACTCTTCATGATGCTGAGAGTCCATCATGTTCACATACACATTTCCCACTGAACTGCATCACTTTAAGTAATTAGTCTTATTGACTAATACAGTTTAGGGAGTGCTCACTGGATAAGAGGCAGCAGATCAGAGAGGTGGTAACTCAGCATGGAACCAGAGATGTTCCTTGTCCATCCACAGGAGTTGAAATAAGTCCCCAGTTTCCATCCTCTAATAGCCTGTTTCTAACTCCTGGGAGAGCAAAGCCTGAAAATACAAGAATGCACTTCATGCCTTATGAAAGAGAAAGTAAATGATTCTCAAATGTGCTATTTAAAGTATCATGAATGGAAGTATTTTTTAACACTTGGGATTGACAATATTGCAGCATAACACTGCTGTAGTGAGATAACATCCTGTGCTTAAAAATTTTATGAATCACATCAGATATATAATTATTTTTGTTTAAGAAACATCTGTTTCTATCACCGAGTTAATAACTCACACTGAAAGCTTTATTGAGCTTAATTATGGGAATACTCTAAGCAAACCAAACAACTTTTTCTTCCTTTAAGGTGCCAGAGCAGGCATTGCCTCAGGGACTGACGTGCACTTAGAAGATGAGGAAAAACTGTGAATCTGAATCTCTTAGTCCACTCAGGATCTTCATGGTTTTAATTTTTACACTGCAGATAAACTAAAAACAGCTTAAGCTTTTCCTGGTGTCGAGGTTTGAGCCAGACTGGCCACTGAGACGAACGACAGATGGTCTCCCCCACCTATCTCTCCAAGGAGAGGAGGGAGAAAGAGAAAGATGTTTATCAGTTTAGAAGAAACTAAACTACTTTAATGAAATATTAATAATAAAATTAAAAGAAAATAATGATATATGTACAATATATACAAAACCATATGAAGTTCCCAGGATGATGGTCATGTCACTGGCAGGCACTGGGGAAGTCCCAGACTGGACTCAGTGACAGATGGGAACTGGATTCTGGATCTGGATTCAGGAATACATCAATTGGGATCAAAGGCAGATGAACAGACACAGTCCTCCTCGGATGCCGGTCATTGAAGAAAGAGGGCTGACCCTTTGATCCCTCAGCTTTTATACTGAGCATGAGGCAGATGGGATGGAATACTCTGTTGGTCAGGTTTGGGTCACCTGTCCTGTCCGCTCCTCCTCGCAGGTGTGACCCCTCTGCGCTTTTCTGTCTCCAGCCCTCCAACAGGGCAAATAACAAAGTTGCTACCCTTGGTTGTTACAGCAATAAGGATAAGCAAGAGCCTCTCTGCATCCCATTCCTTGGCATCGACTATAAACATCAGTCTTACCACTCTGAGAGCAAAAAGTTTCTGCACAACATGCCGTTAATTTCAGAGAGTTTTGCTAGTTAGAAGAGGTTAAGCTGCAAAGTAAAATTACTGAACAGAAAATTGGTTCTGTTTCACCTCAAACCAGGACACCTTGGAAGTGACATTTTATGAGTACTCTTTTACACTTGTGTATATGCTAATAGAAACTGGTAAAAAAGTGATTTTTACTTTAATAGGATATATGTGAAACTAATGAGTTGTTATGAACCGTTCTATAGAAGTTTGCAGCATATTAATATCTTTTCCAAATTCCAGATCTGTTTTTCCCCTTATAAGCTGTAAGAAATCCCAGCAGAATTGCACTGGCATAAAAAGCGATAGGAAGATTATTTGGAACAAAGGAAAATGACTGGAAATTGCCCTCTGTTTATGGACAGTTAATAGACCAAAAGGAAGGCAAACTGAGTGCAGTTGCTGTGAATTATTGCATTGCCCCAATCTCAGCAAAGTGTGTTGGGTGCCTTTTGGAGACCTAAGCAGCAAGCTAGTGCCAGTATGCTTCCTTTATTAGAAAAATCCTACACACACAGAGAAATAGAAGGTGATAGTGTAGTCATCAGCCAAAAATAACGAAGCAGGCAAATACTGAGACAATCGAATAGAGGAAAACCAAGAATTCCTGTAGAAGAGAGAATAATGTTGAACATGGGATCCCTCCCTCCCTCCTCCCAGTAGGAATCATGCTGGGTCCCAGCAGTGACCCATCAATGCTAATGGTCAAATGAGCTTCTTGTTTTAGTTTATAAACAGTAAAAATCTGCTTTAGGGAGCAGGAAAGCCTGGGTCCTGCCTTCATATCTGCCATGAAGTTCTTCATGCATCACGATGCTGTGCAATTGGAAGGCGTGTTTGGGGAATGACCTAACGTATCCTGGAGCACTGCAGAAATGTAGCAGGAAAAATTTGCTCTAAGTCCATTTTTTTTCCATCATCTGAGGCTGTCATGGGCAGAGGAAAGGGGATGAAGTGGTTCAGAGAGCCCCAATTCCCAGGTCTCTCCGTTGTGCTGGTAGCCCACTGGCATTACCACACAGAGAGCCCCAGTTCAGGCAGGTCTTGGTGGCCCTGGTCTGCACTGGCCACCAATGGGACTCCCTCATGGCTGCAAAGACATTTCACTGCCTTCTTTATTTCCTGCTCCGGCGTCAGCAGGAACACAAAGAATGGCTCAGACCAACCCTGTGCAGATTTACTCATGGGACCTGATCTGAGTTCTTTATAGAGCATCTTTTTCTTAATTTCAGGAGTAATCTAAAAAGAAGACACTTGCTTCACTCCACGCATTGAAAAAATATGCATGAAAAATATTAATATTCAGTGTTACAAGGGAGAATGGGGAAAAAGCAGTGTGAAAAATACTAGAAAAAGACCAATAAGAGAGACAGGCGCAGAATATTGGACAACTTCTTCTTTGTTTTCTTTTATTCAGTTTACATATGACTGTCTAGAAGGCACTGAATAGATATAATGGATATAGCCAGAGAGAAGCCCAGGTGCAGTAGCCCAGCACTTGTGGGGCAGTGTGCTAGTATTTTTGAGAATCAGAAGGCCTACCACCCCTCAAGGGCAAAAACTACACGCTCAACTGCCTCTCTGAAATGCTTATACACCAATGCACGCAGCATGGGGAACAAACACGAAGAATTGGAGGTCTGTGTGAGGTTGCAGGGCCATGATCTCGTCTCAATTACTGAGACATGGTGGGATAGCTCACATGACTGGAACGCTGTCATGGATGGCTATGTCCTCTTTAGGAAAGATAGGCCAGCAAGGCAAGGTGATGGAGTTGCTCTTCATGTGAAAGAGCAACTGGAATGTATCGAGCTCTCCCTGGGGGCAGATGGGAGAGAGTTGAGACCTTGTGGGTAAGGATTAAGGGGCAGGTTAACATGAGACACTGTTGTGGGGGTTTATTACAGGCCACCTGATCAGGATGCAGAAGCTGATGAGGCCTTCTACAGGCAGCTGAGAGCCACCTCGCAATCACAGGCCTTGGTTCTCATGGAGGACTTCCATCACCCTGATATCTGCTGGGAAGTCTGCACAGCTAGGCATGGACAGTCCAGGAGGTTCCTCCAGTGCATTGATGACAACTTTTTGACTCAGGTGGTGAAGAAGCCAACAAGGAGAGGTGTACTACTGGACCTAGTACTGACCAACAAAGAGGGACTGGTGGAGGACATTAAGGCTGGGGAAAGCCTTGGCTGTAGTGATCACTAGAAGATCAAGTTCAGGGTTATGCGTAGTAGGCATAAAATGACAAGTAGGGTTGCAACCTTGGACTTCAGGAGGGCTCACTTTGATCTCTTCAAGAAACTGCTTGGAGAAATTCCATGGGTTAGGGATCTAGAGGGTAGGGGGGCTCAAGAGAGCTGGTTGATATTCAAGTGTCACTTCCTCCAAGCTCAGGATTGGTGCATCCATCCCTGAGAGCAAAAAATCAGGCAAGGGAAGCAGGAGACCTGCATAGTATTATGTTCAGTTCTGGGCTCCCCGGTTCAAGAAGGACAGGGAACTGCTGGAGAGGGTACAGCAAAGGGCTATGAGGATGATTAGAGGATCAGAATATATTTCTTAGGAGGAAAGGCTGAGGGACTTGGGTCTTTTTAGCCTGGAGAAGAGAAGGCTGAGGGGGGATCTCATCAATGCCTATAAATACTGAAAGGGAGGGGGCCGGGAGGATGGGACCAGTCTTATTTCGGTGGTGCCCAGTGACAGGACAAGAGGAAATGGGCACAAACTTGACCATAGGAAGTTCCATCTGAACATGAGGAGAAACCTCTTTCCTTTGAGGGTGGCAGAGCACTGGAACAGACTGCCCAGAGAGGTGGTGGAGCCTCCGACTCTGTAGACATTCCAAACCTGCCTGAATGCCATCCTGTGCAACCTGCTCTGGGTGAACCTGCTGTGGCAGGGGGGTTGGACTAGATGATCTCTGGAGGTCCCCTGTGATTCTGCAATTCTGTGATAAAGACTTCAAAAGGAACAAAAAGGTTTTCAGTGATGGTCAGGATTTTACTTGAGGGACTTCTTGATCATCTTTCAGAGACAATTAGGAACTCCTGACATCAGGCTGAGCATTTCTTGGGATCAGGAGCTGCTGGGCCACATTGCTTCACCTGTGAAAGCAGTACGTAAGCCTCTGGGGTTTGTGAAGTCCCATCATTATGAGAGGAGTGTGTCAACATGCCAGAGTGAGAGGTGATATAATGACAAGAGAGTTTTATGGGTGAGAGTTTTGAAGTGACGCACGCTGCTATAAAAAGATTAGACAAGTGAATATATTTTTATAACTACAATGCAGTGTTATTAGTGTTTTTTAAGCTTTTTCTAATCTGTCATTCACCCTGAAAATCCAGCTGTGCTCCATATCCCATTATTTGACACATGGCTTCATCATTAGTTATTATTGACACCTATTTGCAGCTCAGCAAGATTGGTTGTATAATTTGATGCTCTTACACTAAATATTTATTCATTGTACTTTCAACAGATGAATAAAGAAATTAAATATTAGTTCCATTTTCTTCTACATAAATGGGCCTTACATTAATTAATCTTTACAATTTACATGCCACTTTTCATTAGGTTATTGCTACCCCTAAGATGAAAACCAGCAGGAACAGCTGCAGTGATGTTCTCTGATTTTAGGTAAACATGAGTTTCTTGATAGGTAAAAGTTAGAACTTATCTTAGCCTATTAATGTAGTACTTATTTGACCCCAAAATACAGAAACGTCATTGTACTGGGCAAGAAATTAATAATGCAAAAATACATTGATCAGTAGCTATTTTATGTTTCTAACCTTCAGATTTTACAAGCTACAAGCAGAAGATGGGAGAAGAAACAGAAGCCTTACGATGTTCTCTGTAGATCTCCTAGAGACAGACACATCTGACACCCTGGAAAAAAAGGCTCAGGTTCCACTTCATGTACCAGCTATTATATAGTAATTTAGTAGATTAATTCAACAAGAGCAATTGTAGATGCCACTTCAAAATGTCTGAGTGACCACAGCATAAACCTCAAGTGTGAAGATAGTGGAGAAGATGCAAGAACTAGAGATATCCATCTTCACGTCCGGTCACCTCTCTACTTCAGGGTAATCCTAGAAAACCATTTCCTGCCTAGCTGTAGATGCATCTTGTGTGGATTTTTGTAATGTCAGCTTCTGTCATCTCTGCAAAACTTGCTGTTGAGAATTTCAACTTTTGCCTGAGTCTTCATTTAAACATGACTGCACATACTGTAATAAAATATGTTATTCAACTGATGACATGAACTCATAGGCAGTGGTTCCTGCTTGTACTTAGGAATGTGAACTATCTTCCTCTCTGAGATATCTTTGAATTTTCTGTTTTCTAGTTTACTGTGTTATCTTGGCTGTGAAACCCAAGAGCATGGGAATAAATATAAATATTTCAAGAACCAGGAGAGTCAGAGAAGGAGCAATATGGTAAGCATACCAGTTATTTAATGAAACTTGGGACATCCAAGTTATTTTTTCCAAAGCATGGTAAAAAAAATGCAGTTTAACACAACAGACCTACTTTCCATCACAGAAGTGAAAAGACTGACAAGTTCACAGCATCTGATCACACTGGCTCATTCTGTAGTCTGTACAGCAATATTTTTTTTCCACCATTTTATGGAAAAGGCAAAATATTCATATTTTACTCCTTTCTGGAGAGCATAAGTTATGAGAATGAACTATCTTTTCTCCAGATATTTTAATATATTCTCTTTATTGTATTGTCACAAGTCCATGGGACTTCATGCACACTTTCTAAGTGAATGAATGTCTTAATCCTATGCTGAACGAGGACATTTTTTTTGCCCATTTAAGAACAGGATTAACTCTAGCAAGTCGCTGTCCCAAATTCTGTACTAATGCAGGGGGACTATGGGAGTTACAGATTCTGGAGGAAAGTGGAACCATAAAGCAGTAGCGGAAGATTTTAGGATTAAAAAAATCCACCCTATTTTCATGAAACGAGGAAGAATCTGCGTTGGTGGCACAATACAAAGGTGGCTTCTGAGAGAGCCAGAGCAGAGCAATCCCAGGAAAATCTTATATTTGCTTTTGAAAGTGAGAGCAAAAAGACCCTCATGACAGTTTCTCCTCTTATGAGACATGAGCTGATGAAATTTCCTGCAGAATGGGAGCCACAGCAATAATCTAGACGAGAGATCCTCAAGGAAACAGGGAACAAGTGAGGAGCAGGACTCAGGAATGTTGTAGCTGGCTTTAATAAAGTTGCACAGAAATTCTGGAATCAACAGGGCTATGTCCTGGGCTCTCATTTACCTTGGGTTTGCTATACTTATTTAGTTACTAATGAGCAGTTAAATTCCAGGGTGTTTCTGCTAGACACTAACAGGTGAAATGCTTCTGGAGACTCTCATAACCTCCTCTTACTTCTTGAATATTGGGAAAGAGAGGGATAGAGAGGGGAAGACTTAAAGAAGGTGAAGACCTTAATCTGTAGCTGTGATTTCCACTAGCAGTTGAATGGGCATAGACTGTTTTTTCCTACCATATGAAATAGATATACAAAACTTTCCTATTCTATAATGCAATAAATTTATTATCCTTAAAAAAGTATAGCATAAATACGAGCTGTTGACCCCCATCCACCCACAGCATCCCGAAACTCAGATGTCAGGACAGTGATATATTATTAAGTGAGAGGCAGAGACTAAAATTCTTTCCAGTTCAGTCAGAGAAAACACCCAAACATCTAATAAATGCAGTTTGGCTTTGCTCTTTTGTCTGTGTCTAAGGAAAAACATAGATAACCTCATCTACTGATAAATGCAAAATTTTTACAGACTTGCCTTGGATTTCTCCCTTGGCTGCTAATGTTTTGGTTCTTATGAAAAAGCATAAACAGTGGCTCTGATAGAAAGTCCATCCTTCTTGCTGATACGGCTATGGACACAAGTGCATTGCTATTCAGCATGTTTGTGTTTTTATTGCACATAAAAGGTGAGGATAAGGACCAAAGAAAGTGTGAAAAGGTTAAACTAACTGTCTTTTTGTACAGCATAATGCTGCTGGTCAGTGTCCAGATGCTACAAAATGGTTAACTGCCAACTTCATTCCATATATATGGCAAGGAGAGAATAAAGTCCACTTTCTAGTAACAGTCCTCTATATCCTGTATATAATATTGCTTTTCACTATTAAGCAATGCCAAAGCTCATTTTACAAAAATAATCTAATAACTGAGTGTCTCTCCATAGACAAATACATACTGATTCATAGAGTACTCAAGGTAAAACCACTGTAACTTACAAACTTAGGTATTAGTAGGTTGTTTGCATGTTGTTTGTTAGAAATTAATTATACATCCCCTAGTTTCCATCTTTTACTAATTATTTCCAAAATTTCCATCTGTGTCAAGCTTCCTGTGTTCTTAGTAAACAGAATAAAATCATTGACTCATAGAATCGTTTAAGTTGGAAAAGACCTTTAAGATCATCTAGTCCAACCATTGACCCTACTCTACCAGGTCTGCCACTAAACCACGTCTCTAAGCACCACATCTACATGACTTTTAAACACCTCTAGGGATGGTGACTCAACCACCTCCCTGGGCAGCCTCTTCCAATGCTTGATGACTCTTTCAGTGAAAAATTTTTTCATAATATCCAGCCTAAACCTCCCCTGGCGCAACTTGAACCCGTTTCCTCTTGTCCTGTCGCTAGTTACTTGGGAGAAGAGACCAGGTCCCATCTCCCTACAACCTCCTTTCACGTAGTTGTAGAGAGCAATAAGGTCTCCCCTCAACCTTCTCTTCTCCAGACTAAACAATCCCAATTCCTTCAGCCACTCCTCATAAAACATGTTCTCTAGACCCCTCACCAGCTTTGTTGTCTTTCTCTGGAAAATGCCTCACACAGAAGCAGAAAATTTATTTTTCTATTAGATAAATAAATTCATTTCAACAGAAGGTTCAGCCTGCATACAATTCCTGGAAAGGGGAAACAGAAGATTTTGGAATTATATTTGAACAGAGGTGAAATTTAACCACCTGTACTTGAATGTGTCTTCAGTACTGTCAAACAGAACTCATAATGCCAAGGAAAAGAAAGGGGTCAGTTGCTGTGAGGGAAATTTTTCCTGTATGATCTTTTTCTTTCTCATATATCTTCAGTTCCAAATAACTTGAGTGAATCTCTTCTGCTTGCAAGTCATAGCTTTGCTTCTTTGAAGTAATATTCCTATAAGTTCTGGTAAAAATGTCTCTACTCTACCACGTCTCCAATCTGTGTAATTACATTTTGTCTTTTCATTTAAGAAAAAGAGAATTTTAACAACACTTTCATTTAACAGACAAAACCCCAGAGCTTTTGAAGTTCAAAATGACCAGTGCTAACACTCAGATGTGGAAATACAGCTATAGTTCTAGGGGGGGGAGGGGGGGAGGAATAGAAAAAAAAAAAAAGAAAAAAGAAGAGTCATTTTGTCTGGCAGTGATCTTCCATTCACTTACAGTTTAAGGTTTTCGGTTTTGCAAACACTTTGAAAGCATATTAGATGTCTCTTAGAATATGCCTTGGCCCTTGGCAAGGAGAGGACAATATTAGGTCTCCTAGCCTTCAAAATAGGGTGCTGCATGCCGAATGCCTGCTGAGGATGCTCTGTGCAGATTACGATTCCTGAGCTGTGCCAAGAAAAAATGCTAATGCTTTATTATGATAGACCAGCATATTTCAATGCCCAAGTACATTCCTTGGAACCATTTTAGTATAAAGTAGCTACTAGTATAGACTACTTTGAGAACTTGTTTATTCAATATATAAAGGGGTGTTATAAGAAAGACGGAGAGAGACTTTTTACCAAAGCCTGTAGTGACAGAACAAGGGGCAATGATTTTAAACTGAAAGAGGGTGGATTTAGACTGGACATAAGGAAGAATTTTTTATGATGAGGGTGGTAAGACACTGGAACAGGTTGCCCAAAAAGTTGTGGATGTCCCATCATTGGACACGTTCAAGGTAAGTTTGAATGGGGCTTTGAGCAACCTGATCTAGTGAAAGATGCCCCTCGCCATGGCAGGGGGGATGGACCAGATTATCTTCAAGGCCCCTTCCAACCCAAACCATTCTATTATTTTAATTGCCACATCTAAAGAGGAACGTACTCCATCAATTTGTACCAAAGGACACCCTCATTAAGAAAAATAGTGTAAGTGAAGATCGTTAAAACCTGTATTTTCATGCATAAAGCTTAGGTACTGCATCATCCATAGCTCAGTGCATTAAGTTGATAAAGGAAGATGACTTGATTTGTAGGCCTCAGAGAAAGCGTCCTCAACTCCGAGAGTTACGGCTGTTATGCTGGGAAGGGTGAATTGCTCCCTTCGTAAGGCATGGGCAATAGGGAAAAACAGTACCTTTTATTTGCCTAACAGAGTTGAGGAATAGGCAACCTTTAAAGACACAAGCTCTTCTTCAGACATTGAGCAAGAAACAGGAAATTTCATATCAAGGACAGGCTGAGAACAATAGTTCTGAACTTAACTTTGTTATGATTATCCATGAGAGAGTTAGAAAGAAACAATTGTCTGATACTTTTGGAACAGATCATGGTGTTAGCAAACAGAGGTATAATGAGGTTGTTGCATCCTATGAGACACAGAATGAGGTCAGAGTGAGCAGCACTATCTTTTAATTTGGCAGAAAAGCCATATCTTTATATCCTTAACTTTTAGCAGCCGGACAAATTACATATTTCAGCTCCCAAGGATTTTTCGAGGAGATGGGAAAGCCATTTTGTAGGTCACCCTCAGAGCTCAGGACTGGGACTTTATAGAAAGAAAAATGTTTTCCTACTGGTAACAGGCTGCTTCGGTCCTCAATTGATGCTTCCATGACTTTGCACAATAAGTGTTCAGTCAGCTACTGACATGTTTATGCTAGGGAGTGCAATATTCAAGAGGTGTTATTCTACAAGGACTGTGAAGGCTGTACGTATCTGCCCTTGAGAAACTGCTGTGTGATCTCAAATAACTCAAGGGGATCAGTAGTTTTCTGTGAGAAGGATCACATTTCTGACATGGTAGCACTTTGACCTATCACTCTTGAAGCAGTTTTGTTCTCCTGATGCTATTTTTTTTTTCCCTAATCACATGTGGCAACACTTCTCTTTCGGCTTTTCCTGGAGGTCTCCCATCCCTGGAAAAAAACCCCAGAATCATATGAACGTACACAATGATTTTTGAAAAGTTAAGGGTGTTTCTTGCTCATCTTTTTCTTACCCTCCTTCAAATCTGATATATATTCTTTGCTGCTTTGCTTCAGGTAACAATTTCTGAAGGAGGAATTTTCATTGTGTCAATAGGTTCTTGTTGCCTAGGAACATTTTTCAATTTGTGACTGTGTAGATATTTAGGTCACCAGTGAATTAATCTTTTTAAAATTATAGCTGTGTAGTCAATCACCAACTCTGAACTATCCCATTGAGAATTGGCAGTACAGTACTTAGTTGCTCATGGATTGAAAAGTTAAATTGAATGTTCTACTTGCAAAGAAATTCTATGAAAGAGGAAAGAAAATGGTGCTGGTTCATAATAAGAAAATATCTGCACTTTGCAATAATAAACTCTGATGTTTTCTAACCTAGACTGACTTTACCAATGTTTTCTAAAGGAAAGACCCTTCAGCAAAACTCTTTTCACTTCAGAAAAGCAGGATAAGGTCTTATCAGCAGAAAGGGAATTCAGTCGTCTGTCTTTGAAACTTTTTTATTAAGATCAATGAAACTTTTCCATATTTCATTCTCAGATATATGGAAGTAATGACCATCCTTCTATAAAGGCTGTTAATGCTCATCGTTCCTGAAAAATGTGAAAAGAACAGAAGAAAGAAAACTTGCTTTAATTAGCAAGAAAGTTATTTCATATGTCAATACTGTATTTTGAGTATCTAGAATACAGGTCTTCTAATAAAGGAAGTTTCTATTCTCTATATCTATTCTCTATTTATTGCTACCTCATTTTTAACACATTACTGTAATTGAGACCCATCTTACCACCTCCCTGATAACTGAATCTGCTCTTTCCTGGAATACTCTAAAGGAAGACGAATAACATTGGATAAAAGATCTTTCAGAACATGCCTGAAGTCACCTATTTTCCCCTCCAAAGATAAGTTCTGCCTATTGCCCTCAATATCTCATCACTGGACCTCAGATCACTCCAGGGATGCCCAGAATCAAATGCCATATTCCAGGCATGATTGTGATAAATACATAGGAAGGGATATTAACTGCCTTGCTCCGTAGTGCATCTCTGTACACGTCGCTCAGATTGGCAAAGGGATTTGAACTATCCACAGATTAGTTCAAAATGATCCAGGAGATAATAACATGAGCTTAATAGACACAGAACACTGTTCGTTCCACTTGCACTGAACTATTCTGTCCTCTCATTATTAAAGAAATAATGTGATAATGAATTTAGGAAAAGTTATGGTCTGGATCCTCAGCTGGTGTTTGCCTCATTGGTGCCATATTCAATTACATCATCAAGGATCTTTCTCCATTTCACTATTACCGTAATAACTACATGTATGGCACTAAGGGGAGAGATCTGAAAGATGTAACGGGTAAAGGGTTCAAAACAAGTCAAAGTTGGCATTCAGAAACACAAATGGATCACATTATAGAAAGACTTCCTTCAGATGAATTGAAAATGGTAGTACTTATCAAGCCACGTTCAAGACACTGAAGCATTTTTAAAAAAATTTTCAAGGCATTTTCATAAGAAACATTTTTAGGTGGGTTGATTTATTTATATGCTAAGTTATGTTATGTTATGATTTATTTATTTTTCATTCCTTCATTCCTTTTTTTTTTTTTTTTGGATGACTGTAAGTGCCAAACTGGGTGATATGTCAGACCCTCAATCTGAAAAAGACTCAAAACAGGTGAAAGGCACAAGAAAGTGATACAATGGGGACTAAAGTAATGGCTTGACAGATTACATAAATAATAAAAACTTCAAGGCCCTTCTAAATGTAGTATTTATATACTTAAAAGCATTCTGGTAAAAGATGCTGTGACTGAAGGAGGAAAGGAGAATGTGATATAATAAGCAAGAGAAAGACTTTTGGAAAACTCTTTATAGCGGTAATTGATGAACTGATGCCCGAGTTCTGGGTGGAAAAAAATCTATTTTATTTGAAGTAAGGTTTTCTGATCATTTTTACTGATTTTTCCCTTAAGACCTGTTCCAAGACCTACCAGAAATCTCTCTTCACTTTTTTTTCATTTTTATACCTGAAGTTACAATACTGTGAGGGATAAAACTCCACTGATCTCCTTTGCTCATGTCAGTGGGACCGAATCAGGACTGTTAAGCCTCCTGTTGTATCAGGATGGGAGAGTGGAGACTGAAGGCGACACTGCCTCTCCCGGGGGATGGGAACCCCCTGTGTCTCCCTTTGTGCCCTTTAGGAGTTCCACAATCCTTTGCAGGACATTCAGGGAGTTTGTCAAGGCCTGTTTGAATACAGCAACAGTAATTAGATGCTGACTTTTGAAATTTTTTTTTCATTTCCTTAAGGGACAAATAGTAACAAGCTGGTATCACAGAGGGGTTCTCAACTGCTCTCCAGAAGCACCTTGTCAAGTACACTTTGCAGATTGTGTGCCATTTGTAAGCTCCTTGGGAAACTTTGGCATAAAAAGGGTTATATACACAGTGTTTGTTTATTTTTTTGCTAAAATAAGCATGCAAACGTTGAAAGGAACTAACCTTCTCAGGTGCAGAAAAGAGCAGAGGATTTCTTTATAAACACAATTTTCACTTGCATTTGTTTAGCATTATTCCAAACTGTCCTGAAGGCACATAAGAGTCCTGCATGTTCAGAGGCTTAGGAGTCAATGCAGACACTGCGAGGGAAGATTTCCATAGCAACAAAATCAAAGAAAGGAAAATATGAAAAGTCAATGTTGGATAAGTATATGAGGATATATATATATTTAGGGTGGGAAGGGTGTGGAGACTACGGCACATTATAAAACAAGCAACTGAGCACTAATTGCTCAGTTTTTCAAAGACAACAAAATCACCAACAACCCCCCACTGTCCATTTAATGAGATTTGCATAAAACATCCATCTGATCATCCCGCTCTGACTGAGATTTTTAATTCTAGGAAAATTAAGATCTTATTTATTTATTAATTTCCTAAAGGATAATATTTCTTTACGGTACTATAGGTTTACTACATGATTGACCAGTGATATGAAGTAATACAAGGTGCTTAATTGTCAAAGACCTCAAAGAAAACATGAAGATATTGGGCTCATCTTGCCAATTATCAGACACTCATTCTCGTTGAGAGATGTTTATTGTTTAGAAATCATTACATCACAAATAAACAAATTATTTAAAATATAAGATAATTCTTATATTTTACTACATTTTGAATAGAAGATTACAGAGAATTATAATAATGGCTGTAGAGTTTATTACTGAGTAAGGTCCACAGTCAAGACAGCATGAGTCGAAAGAAGAGTGAAAGCCCAGGCTTGCCCAGCTGCAGTTCCACCTTCTAAAATTTGTAGTTTTCATTGGTGTTTAAGTTTCAATGTGAAAAACTAATGACTCTTGATGAAATGGTGTTGGATATGAGACTGTACCCTGGGTGAAAGGGCGACTTGAGACCTATCATGGGATGCTTATGACAGCCTTTGGTTTTGTGACATAACAGGAGCCCTACTCAAATTTCCTACTTTGTACTGTGATTTTAGGTTGGTAACTTAAGTAAATTTCTTGAACCTGTAGATATGGATGCTGTGGAAAGGTCTTTAAACTTCTAACAGCTACAGTGAGCAACAAAGGAATTTTTCTGGGCTGGGGAATGAGTGCATACTACTGTAATTATGCTGCCACTAATTGCAGCCAGATCTTACTCCCCCACCTTGAGGGACAGACTCAACGTTTATTAAGAGAAATGGCACTTTTGCACCGGAAGTGACTTATTTTCTGGGGAAAAAAGAGGAAACAAGCACGGTGGGAGGAAGAGAAAATGTATGGCCACAGGAGAATGAGGGTCTGGAAATTTAACGAGTGCCTCTGACACTTATGGAGAAAGGAATGGGGAGTATGGCAAATTTGTGGCTTGCAACAGAGAAAGGCATCCTACAGACCTCCTGGCAGGTTAATAAGAACTAAGGGGAGTTGCAGAGAACCCCAGAAACAGGTGATCAGAGATAAACCCATAGCTATAGGAGGACAGGAAAATGTGAGAAGATCCTGAAGTATGCAATGATCTGTGCACAAGCAAGAAAGCTCCTGCCTGTGAGGGAAGAAAATAAACCAGTCAAAAAATCATTGTTGCTGCACACCAGAAGTGTTTATATATATATATGCCTCTTGCCATAGAGGCATTATTTGGAACAGATCAATTGTATTCAGCTAAGATGTTCCTTGGCAATTTTCCTAATTAGTTGCCTACTTCTGTGTTACTCTTGCAGAAGCACAAAAGCTGCTCAACTTGGCTTTAAAGTCGGCATCTGATATAGGTGATATGCAACAGGCACGAGCTTGACATGTCTACAAAAGTCTTTATAAATTGTTACCCCACCACCAAATCTGCCTCTCCCCCTAACTCACAAATCTAGCCATTAATCTTTGCCTTTTTTTCAGGCAGACTGGCAAGCAACAATATAGAACAATGTTCTTCACTTCTCCAGTAGTAAGTGGTATCTGTCTTTTCACCATCTTAAAACCAAAAGGGCTATGGTTTCCTTCATGTGCGGTATATATGCTAATGCATGGTGTTGGCTCTGGAAAACATGCACAAGCATTGTGCAAACTTGCAGAGAGACACACACATATGCACACTCCAACCAGTATGCCGAGTTGTGCATTGGGTGTGTTCTTGCCATACCTGGACCTCTTCAACCTTACAAGTGACATTTCTGAACTATTTGACCAGGTTAAAGACCACTTGGCCAAGCTGGACATCCATAAGTCCATGGGCCCTGACGGGATGCACCCGCGAGTACTGAGAGAGCTGGCAGATGTTATTGCTAGACCACTCTCCATCGTCTTTGGAAGGTCATGGGGAACAGGAGAGGTGCCTGAGGACTGGCGGAAGGCCACCATCGCTCCAATCTACAAAAAGGGCAAGAAGGAGGACCCAGGGAACTACAGGCCAGTTAGTCTCACCTCCGTCCCTGGGAAGNTGGGCAGAAAAGAACCTAATGAGGTTCAACAAAAGCAAGTGTAGGGTCCTGCACCTGGGGAGGAAGAATGCTAGGCACCAATATAAGTTAGGGGTGGACCTGCTGGAAAGCAGTTCTGAGGAGAAGGATCTGGGGATCCTGGTGGATAGTAAATTATCCATGAGCCAGCAATGTGCCCTTGTTGCCAGGAAGGCCAATGGAATCCTGGGCTGCATAGGGAAGAGTGTGGCCAGTAGGTCGAGGGAGGTCATTGTCCCCCTCTACTCGGCACTGGCGAGGCCACAACTGGAATACTGTGTCCAGTTCTGGGCTCCCCAGCTCAAGCGGGACAGGGAACTACTGGAGAGAGTCCAGCGTAAGGCAACAAAGATGATTGGGGGATTGGAGCACCTCCCTTATGAGGAAAGGCTGAGAGAGCTGGGACTCTTTAGCCTGGAGAAGAGAAGGCTGAGGGGAGACCTTATTCTTGCTTATATTCCCTGTCATTTCCAAATGAATTCTGAAAATGGAAGAAAAATTATTAAAGGAATGGTGTATCTGGTTTTGTGTTGAGGTTGATTTGTCACACTGGCATTTGAGAAAAACTTAAGGCAGAGTGCTGATAAACAGATTCCAAAGCTGACAGCACAGTGGGATTATTTAGACACCCTGCGACCTCTGTGTTTACACTCACAAGTGTGATCTGATATTTTCTGCTTGTTTCCAGAATTCAGTCTGCAGAAGCTGGGAAAGCAGCTGGGGTTTTGGCATGAAGGCACGTGTGATATGCAACTATCCCACCTTGCAAAGCCATAACCCGACTAGCCCTTCCTACACAATCTTGTGGAAATACGAGGCTGGGATTGCAGGTGATCCTTGAACAAAACCAGAGCTGCCACTTGTTTTCCCTACCTTTACTCTCCGGTGCTATGTGTAGTGGGACGATGAAGATAGGAAGCCTTCACCGTACTAAGTGAGGAATAACTCTACCAAAGGCATCGGTCACACTTGCTTAAAACTGATATAAGTGGACGGAGAATCAGATTGTTATACCTACCTTGCACTTACACTGGATTAACCTTCTTATTCTTGGCTATGCTGTATAACAGCTATCTCAGTTATTAGCCATTACAAAGCTGCAGTACTTCACTGTGATACTGTAAGATTTGTTTTGCATTGCAGATGGAAAGAGGATCTCCCATTGGATTTCTTATAACGTGTGTGCTGTTGTGTGACTTGTACGATACTGCAGCCCTACAACTCCTACTTGGCTTATGCTATAGCTAAATGCAATTTTAATACTGCTTCTTCTGTTTTGAAGAGCATTCAGATTTAAAATAAGCAAAGAGAAAATAGCCAATCTTAATCTAGCTCTTCAGAAAAGACCATTTAATTTAATGACTGAATAGCAATTTCCCTTCAGAAAAAAAGAAAAATATTTAGGAATTTTGGCTGAAGAGAACCTAAAAAGCAAAAAAACAACTAATAATATAACAGTGTAATTCAGACTAAACTTACCTTTCAAGTCTATACATGAAAGTCTCCAGCAAGAAGACATCCTGTACGATTTTTCTGTTCTGAGTGATTCCTACTAGACAAGACTTCAAAGTATCAAGTCCTCTGTTACATTTTCAGTAAGTGCATTGTCAGTCAAAACTCCCATTCAATACACTATGGGCTTCATCCAGATTCTTTCCAACACTGTGGTAAACTCTCTGTTTTGTGAATATCACCCCCCAGATTTTTAAGAAATACTTCTTTACATGACAACTTGTACATTCAAAGGCAAACTATTTATGCTCAAAAATTACTTGTGTGAGTCTCAGAGCTAACGCAGCTCCAGGAAGGCTGACTCAACAAAACCACCATTGCCTATTTCACAATTTTATTGTGAGCTTTTTGTGGTTGTAACCCTGGTATTTCTTGAGAATTTTGATTTTCTGTTCTTCTTTGGTTTGTCACAGAATCACATAATGGGATTGAAGTGGGAAGGCACCTCCTGAGATCATCTAGTCTAACCTCTGTGCTCAAAGCCAGGGTCCTGTGGAGCAGGTAGCTCAGGCCTGTGTATAGTCAGGCTATGAACATCTCCAAGGATGGAAGCTCCACAGTCTCTCTGGACAATCTTTTCCATTGTGTGACTGTCCTCTCAGGAAAACAGAGGGGTTTTAAGCTTAAATAGAATTTTCTGGTTTTTTTTTCATTTATGCCCATTGCCTCTCGTCCTTTCACAGGGCACTACCAAGAAAAGATGGGCTCCACCTTCTCTGCTCTCCCCATCAAGTATTTCTGCACATTAATAAGATCTCCCTGACCCATCTCTTCTTCAGGCTGAAAAGTCCCAGCTCTTTCATTCTTTCCTTATATGACAGATACTCCAAGCCCTGAATTGTCTTCATGGCCCTCTGCCACTCCAGTATATCTAGGTGTCTCTTGTACTGGGAAGCCCACCACTGGACACAGAGCTCCAGATGTGTCTCACCAGTGCAGAGTAGAAAGGAAGGACCACCTCCCCTGTGCAGGAGTGCAAACCTAAACATTTCCACCCCACAGGCAAATACAAAAATCTCTCTGGTCTATATCTCATGAAGTCTTAGCTGACATCACAGTTTTGTAGCCTGGATTACAATCTATGAACTCTACTGGCAGAGTAATTCTTATAGACAGCTGTGAGGCAATCTGCAACCTCATTATATGCTTTCTGATCAGTGTCCACCTTCTACCGGCATGCAAAAAAATTTGCCAGTATAACCAAAAGGGAGGGGGCATCCTTCTTTCCAGGAGAAGATTCAAGTTAGATAATGATTGAAACCACAAGAAGTAGAGGTATACAGCCTTCCTAGGTAGTCCTCCCCATTGAATTAAAATTCCGTTCATTTTAAATAGCATTTAAAACAGCAGATAATGTAACAGAAAAAACAACAATAGCAAAGACTCTTACCCATCTTGACAGCATTTGTTTCTCTTAGTTTTTACTTTTGTTTCTCCTTTTACTTTTTTCTTTCTCTTTTTGTTTTTCCTTTTACTTTGTTCCTCTGTTTTACATTTGTTTCTCCTTATTTTACTTCCCACCCACCATTTTAATTCAATGCTCTGCCTGCTGCTCCTTGTGATGAGCAATTTTGAATGCAATCCTCTGTGCCGGTTTGACAGAGTTGAAATGCAGCAGGGGAACCTATTGACTTCTCAACATTGCTCTGAATAAGCTTTTGAAAACATTTCAAAAGTCTGGGCTTTGTTTGCAGACAAGATGGTGATTGCCCACAGATGCCATAGCAATACGTAAGCAGCAAGCAGCCCAGCTGGACAGAGAATTTTACTTTTTGTGGGTGCATGAGGACTGCATTGCTGTCCAGACACAGGCTGTCCTCAGCTCCAAAGCTGTATGATCCCCTTCAGCTGCCCCCAGGCAGCGGGGCTTCTGAGTCTTCACTAGACTTAGATGTTGGTGAGAAGACAAGGACATTTAGACTGTTATTCGTAATATTCATGCCACCCCTGTAAACAGCAGCCTAGTTGGAGAATGAGGCGTTGTTGAGGTTTGGGCCAGACTGGCTACTAAAGGGAATGGCAGATGCTTTCACCAACCTCTCTCTCCAAGGAGAGGAGGGAGAGAGAGAAAGGCACTTACGAGGTTAGAAAGAACTAGACTACTTTAATGAAATATTAATAATAAAATAATAAAATAGGAAAAATTAAATAGCTACAAAACCGGATCAGGCTCCCAGGGTGATGATCACATCACCGGCAGGCACTGGGAAAGTCCTAGACTGGACTCAGTGAGGGACGGGAACTGGATTCCTGATCTGGATTCAGGAATGCAGGAAGGGATCAAAGCCAGACAAAGAGAGTCCTCCTTGGACGCCGGCCATTGAAGAAAGAGACCTGACCCTTTGATCCCTCAGCTTTTATACTGAGCATGATGCCGATGGGATGGAATACCCTGTTGGTCAGGTTTGGGTCACCTGTCCTGTCTGCTCCTCCCCACAGGTGTGACCCCTCTACGCTTTTCTCCTTCCGACCCTCCAACGGGGCAAATAACACAGTTGGCTGCCCTTGGTTGTTGTAGCAATAAGGTTAAACAAGAGTCTCTCTGCATCCCATTCCTTGGCATCAACTATAAACATGGGTCTGATCACTCCGGGAGTGAACAGTTTCTGCACAACGTGCTGTTAATTTCAGAGAGTTCAGTTAGTTCTAAGAGGCTTAGCTGCAAAGTAAAATTACTGAACAGAAAATTGGTTCTGCTTTACCTCAAACCAGGACAGGCATAAATGACCTGGTGTAATCAAGTGGATTTTAATCTCAGCACTTCTCCTTCAGGTTTTATGTTGTGCCACAGGATGGTGTTTATTGCATAACTTCAAAGAGACAGAGATGCACAGGGAACATTTTGACCCTTTGAGTGCTGGTTTTTTGGTATCACTCTCTCTAGCAGTGCTGACTTTTGGAAATAATTCCTGAAATTGTTCAGTAATTGGTGCCCTGAGTAGGGTAAGGCACAGAAGTGTGGAGATAGCAAAGGATAGATATTTTATTTCTCGGGCTTTTCTGATTCCTTAGGTCTGTTTGATGAATTGTTTATTGAAAAGGGGAATTTTGGCGAATCTCTGACCATGAGGTTCATTGTTGATTTCCATCTTAAGTGGAAACAGACTGTACATTTTGATAATATTCAGAGTGGAGATGTCTGTCTTAATCAATATGGAAAGTATTGAGATATAAACTGTTACTCATGTTGCAGGCCACAGGCACAAGAGTCCCTTAAGCGCTATCATCTCATCCCTTTTCCAACCTAGAAGGGAAATTATGTTATAAACAAAAGGTGCGGAAGAAGAAGGATTTATCAGTTTTCCAGATGAAGAAGAAACGCAGAGAGAGAATATGGGATGCCGTCTTCATTCATCCATAATCACAGCTGTGTTCGAGTTTTCAGGTGTTCAGAGACCTCTTGAAAATGTGGTTTCTTGGGAGATGGGGTCCTGTAAAAACTCCATCAGTCATCTCTATGTGCTGAACTACCTGCAAAATTTGGGTACAGACGACAGTAGCTACACAAAAACTCTGAGGGTAACTGGACTGGCATGGCTGCTTTCTTTTTTGGGTAACAGATTTTGTTTGGTTTGAGTGGAGAGGAGAGGAGAGAAGAGGTGGAACTGGAGGGGAAAAACATTTTCTGTAGAAAGCAGACTGGGTTTGGTGATTGCCCACCATTTTAACCCACTCTTTGTGGATCTTCCATAACTAAAAAATAGCTAAATAAGTAAAAAAATAACTAAATAACTACCCTGCCTTCCTTCAATCCAGCAGCAGGTGACCCTCCAGAGGATGGGTGCAAGTAGCTCCCCATGTCACCTGGGTATGGTAGTGACACCAGGCATCTGCGCAGGGAACACGGTGGCCAAAGCCCAAGGGAAGACTGAGCGAGTCATGAAAAAAAGGGTTAATGAAGAACACCGACAACCAGGGCTCCTGACAGTCTAGTTAAACACTACTATTTGCACAAAGAGACAAAAGCCCAGCACTGCACATAACCTCTGATCATTTTGTTTGTACATCTCTTAAGCGCAAGAAATTAATCTGCAGGGTTATATATTATAAGGTATTATAATCCATAAATCTGAAATAGTGGTTTTTACCCACATATATCTAGTGTAATGCTTTTACATTCAACACATAAAGGATATTCACACTAAACCCCATTTTTTAAAAAAGCAAGTAGTTCAAGTATCAGTTAAACAAACAGTCACAGATACAGAACCATATGAAGCAACTTCTATTCTTAGACCCTGTCATGAGAGCAATATGCAATCATATTTTACTGGATAAAATACTTGAAGTATTTACAGTGTTTTAACATGACGTATGTCCTAACATTTGTATTTTTTTTCAGCGAATTATTTAGTTTGTTTGGTTTTGGGTTTTCTTTGTGAAAAAAAAGGTAAAACGTGCCTGGACATTCAGCCAAAATAAAATAGTAGCTATTTTCATATTGCAGGATCTTTACTACTGATGATTAGTTAGAGAATAAATTAGTTTAAATTACAGGATTTTGGGAGAAGAGCCTGCTATGGATTTTATAAAAAACTCTCATTAGCTTTTGTAGAAGTTATACAAACAAGAAAAAGGAAAAATACTTGACAGAATTAGCAATATTAAAACCGTAAATGGATTTTTTGTTACTGCTGCAAGGGGGAGCAGTAATATAGACTTGTCTCTCTGGAGTGACTTGTCTTAAATAGCAGGTCACCTATTATTTGTCGTCTTCACAGCAATCCTCCAAACATCTGAATAGCACAAAATATTGTGGTTGCTAGGAGATTTGATAATAAATTATTGGCTATAAAAGGTGGCAAAAATTATTCTTGGTAAATGAATGTGCTTGACAAGGAATAATTAATATCATTTATTTTGCCTTTCGTAATGGCGTGAAAATAGATGAGGAAGAAAATAAGATAAAATACTTATTAATTATCTTAATCAGGAAATATTCATGATATAAGCAGGAGTTTCCAAGCACCCTTGCTAAATGGTTAGCTCATCCACAACTTTTAATTTGTCTTTTGGGGTCTATCGTTGCTTTCAGGGCCCTGAGGACCTGTCCTCTCATTGGGGTTTGGCTGTGTGGGCTTAAGGCCAACTGTGATAGTGGGCTGTTAGCCCTTGCGTTGACAAGCAGTGAGGAACCTCAGTGGAGACCTGTCCCACTTCTTCTGGGAGCACTTTTAAGTTCAATCTTCCCTGCCGATCTCTCTTTGTGGTGTTTTGCAGGTGGTTCCTTGATTGTGATTCTGATTGGACCTGTTGACTTTTCATCCTGGTTTGATCTCAGATGTGCCTCACCACAGTCACCTTTTTCCCAACTTACATATTTCTTCTTGGGTGGATTATTGTAGTCCCAGCTTCTGGACCTCTTGTCCCCTTGTATTTGAGAGTTCTAGATGGTCTGGCTTTAATCACTCCAGAAGAGGACACAACATTAATTATAAATTTTAAAAGGCAGGACTGTGGAGACCTAGTATAAAACAGAGAGGGAGGGTTCTTCTGGGAGTGACAGGAATTTTGACGCAAATTGCCTTTCGTTTCAGAAAATCATGGCACAGTGTTTGTTAGAAAGAAATTATTCAGATCTTGGCACAGAACAACACTCGCATGGGCAGTCAGATCTCTTGAAAATTCAGGACAGTGGATAGCCGACCAGATGGCAAAGGGAGTCTCTGTTGCATGGATCCTCACAGTGGCACCTTCAGCTGAGTTGGGAGATGTGTGTATTTAATAGCTTAATTTTTGTCATGGTTTGGGCCAGATTGGCCCAATCAGGCGGAACGACAGATGCTCTCTCTCTACTACTCCGCTTCAAAGGGAGGCAGGAGAGAGAGAGAAAAAAGAGACACTTAAGAGTTTACAAGGAACTAGCCTAGTTTAATGAAATATTAGTAATAAATTAATAAAAAGAAAATAATGAAATACATACAAAACTGTATCAAGCTCCCAGGATGACAATCACGTCATCCTGGGAAGTCCCAGACTGGAATCAGTGACAGATGGGAACTGGATTCTGGATCTGGATTCAGGATTCGTATCAAAGGCAGATGAAGACAGAGTCCCCCTTGGATGCCAGCCATTGAAGAAAGAGGGCTGACCCTTTGATCCCTCAGCTTTTATACTGAGCATGATGCCAATGGGATGAAATATCCTATTGACCAGGTTTGGGTCACCTGTCCTGTCCGCTCCTCCCCACAGGTGTGACCCCTCTACGCTTTTCTCCTTCTGACCCTCCAACGGGGCAAATAACACAGTTGGCTGCCCTTGGTTGTTATAGCAATAAGGATAAGCAAGAGCCTCTCTGCATCCCATTCCTTGGCATCAACCATAAACATGGGTCTGATCACTCTGAGAGTCAACAGCTTTCTGCACAACATGTTGTTAATTTCAGTAGTTAGAAGAGGCCTAACTAAAAAGTAAAGTTCCTGAACAAAATTGGTCCTGTTTTACCTCAAACCAGGACAATTTTGTATCTTAATTACATACAAAAGACTTTCCTACATGAAAGTTAACTCCATCCCAGCCACAGCCAGTACACCGTTTCTGCAGGAATAGTTTGTATTGACTGTTTATGCGTGTCTTAGCCCAACTTGATCTCTCATGAAGCAGGAGCCACACAAAGATGTGTCTGGACGGAAAGGCTCTCCACCCAGCAAAACACCACCTTCAAGCATACAGCGGGGGCCAGACACAGCAGGAGCTGCATGAGGGAATCTCTAGAACTGTCTGAAATTCCCACCTGTAACAATCAGCCAAGCACGTAGTTGTGACAGTTCAATCAATCGGCAAGCTTCAAGCTGGTCCTTTGTCTCAAACCAGTCCATTGGTTCATCTCTTTAGATGACAAGTGCCTGAGCCACCCAGGGAATTTATGACTATGAATGCCTGCACAGCCCTGATACCCACCAACATCACAGTTATAACTAAAAAACCAACTTTATTTTCCTCCTTACGTCTCATTCATAACTTAAATGCCATAGCTTATGCCGCACTTTGACCTTCAGAGGTATTCACTTTTAGAGAGACGTGGGAGTGCTGCAGTAGGGGCACCAGCTGATTCCTGAAAACTGATTCCACCCGTGAAAATACAACTGGGGGAACAGTTCATAGATATTTTATATTATGTATATATTATGCACTGATGAAGGCTGAGGGAGCTGTGATCGACAAGAGCCTGGGATTGGTCCTAAATCCTTCCTGTCTTACAGTTCTTCATACCCATCTATATGTCATCCTTGCTGGGGGAAGCAGTGCAGGACCCTGAGGTTAATGTCTTGTAGTTTAGACTTGACACTCCTTCCTTCTCTTCTGTGCTCACAGTGTGTGAAACACGAAAGCATCTGCAAGTGAGACATGTATGTTTTCTTTTTTATTTCCTTCATGTAAATCTCTGTCTGGTAAGGGCAGAGGCTCGATCCAGCATGTCACAATTATTTATCTGGTTGTCAGGAGCGCTGGCTGAACAGCAGACCAAGCAGACCAAGCAGAACATGGTGTGTGCATCTGCATGCAACGTAAGACAAAGGGAGATGTAACTCACATTAGGTGAAAGTGATTTTTTAGGTTTAGTTTAGCATCATGTAAAGATGACTGAATTGGCCCAGCTCCTCAGCATATGGCTGAAAATAAGTGTGGCTGGATATATCCCCACAAATATCCAGAAGATGTTGTCATGGTCTACAGAGCCGGAACAAGGTATACAGCTACAATGAAGTGAGTGGGATGTGGGAAGGGTTTTGACTCCTTGTGCCAAAAAAATATTTCAGTACCAGTAAGAGACACATAAACACATTCATGTTTTTCCTGAAAAAGATCTTGAGCATTGTGAAACAAAGAAATATTTCCTGTCCAGGAGAAACTTCTGGGTTTCTGAATGCCAAGTGAGTGGTTTCTTTTCCAGTGTTTTTTCTAAAAAATACAGGAAATACTTTACAAAGTGTCTTGGTAAAAGTAAGCCAGAGTTACTTACACAAAATTAATGAACTGCAAATAGTGGTTCACTGTGTGGAAGGAGACAAGATGGTTTTTAATAATACCTTTTGAGTTTAATGTTGTGACTGACAAGACTAATATTTTTTAATACAGGAAACTATCCAGTTCATTCAAGATAGTAAAGTTTGTTTTTCTCTTAGAAACATACTTTTTGTTCTGACAAAAGAGTTTCAAGAACTTTTTTTTTTGTGTGAAGAGTTTTTCAAATTATCTAAGATGTTCACTTTCCCTAAAACCTCTGAGAAATAAATGAAATTATTGAAAATTAAACATGTCAGTATCATTTATCACAAATGACATTTGATAAACAGAAAATGTGGAAGGCAATTTCCAAAACACTTTCAACAATATCTGTAACTTTATATTAAAAATAAAACAAATAAAATAAAAAAAAGAAGAAGAAAGCTCAGAATAATGTTTCTCTTAAGCCCCTGAATTCTTAATGAAGGTGATGTTTTACATTTTGGCCGGCTCTGCAGACTGTGGACTGGATGAAATACAGATTTACTCTGGCAGTTCTTTTGTGAGCTTCTTGATATGGAAAACAACCGTATAGATAATTTAACCTTCCTGGTTTTCTGTCTCTTCCACATCACTCTAAATATTTAGCAGACACTTTGTAACAACAACAACAAAAAAGATTCTTCCTCATGGATATGCCCTGTTTCTTTAATCTGTTGCCTTTCTATCAAACTCTCAGTAATAACAGGAGTTTATGGTAGTAATGTATTTTCTGTGTTACATTCTTACTTCCAACCCTGATTTGTTTCAACAAACTGAAGCCTGTTTGGACAAGCATAGTTTAGTCTGTAGTTACTATGAAATTACTTAAGGAAATAGTAAATAAGAAATCAGTTCTTTAAAAAAAGTACATCAGAATTTATCAAAATCAATCTTTAGTAAATTTTCCTTTTAAATGCATGTGGGGTTTATAACCTCCATTGAAATCTTATCTTATTACTGTGTAGAGTATAAGCTTCAGGGGGTTTTTTTGAAATCAGGGTGGGCGAGATTTATTCCATAAGAAGCATCTCCTACAAAATACAGAATTTTTACATATGGAAAATTATACTGAGAGAAGGAACAGTGCTCTTTATTTAAAACCATTGGGCATCTGTTAGAAAATAAATGGAAAAAGATGGTCATGAGTCAGTGTGTAGGCTGTTTAATTTCTTTAAAAGGATTTAGTAAAACCATAAGGCAAATAAAGAACAATTCAAGATGACATTTTAGCATCTTTCAACCATGAAAGCAAAAAAGGCAAGGGTCGTGTTTTGAGAAAATATGTCTCTAATTCTCATAGAAATGTATATGCATACCATTTGGTGTTGTCAGAAATCTGCTGCACTTCATTGACGCTGTGGTTTTCATTAGGTGTTAAAGCACTACGTACAGACAAGACAGTACCACCATCTATGTACTAGCTTCTCAGATGAGCTTTTTATAAGCCGGTTGCAGTGAGAGAAAATTTGGCTTAAATATTCTTTATTTGAAACATATGAACATGATGTCAGGGTGAAATCCAGATCTTAAGAGTTCACTGTAGGGAATTAGGAGTTCATCTGCATTATTTTACACTGGCAGACAATGGATAACAAAGCATTATCCAAAACAGAACAAGTTTTCCCATCCATATTTTGGGCAAGAGAAATCTTTCACTCAAGTCAGGTACCAAACTGAGAGGGTTTTTAATGACCTTGGGATTCCGTCCTGGTCTTCCCTGTTTCATGTGTTGGAAAAGTCTTGTTGAATTTGCTAGGAATATTTGTCACTTGTACCAAGACATCTTGGGAGGGTAAAGATGATGAGTAGGGAATAGAAAGTGTATGCATTTAATATGATAAGGAATCTTATGATTTAAAAGTCTTCATTTTGACAATTTCTCTCTCAAATTTCAGAAATACTCAAGCTGATTGTGACATAAGCGGTTATGTTTTTATTTAGGAACAACTTAGATCTGAAAGTAGATAATTTAATCTAACCTCAAAGTTATCACTTAAGCACCTAAGTGCTGGCAATTTTACCTCCTCTGCCTTGTTCTCAGGAGAAAATTAATTAACTTGGTAACATCTGCAAAATGATTTGAAGATGAAGAGTGCTATGCAAGTGCTAGTTACTTGTATTATTGGATTACTGTACATTGAAAACCTTAATTCTGGGGGGAAAAACATGAACTGGGAGGAAATTGTTTATGTGTTAGTGCTAAAAGTAGAGGAATTAATGTAATTCTGAATTGCTGAAGCTATCTTTTACTGTGTTTCCCGTTACGATCCTACAAGGTATGTTTTTAATGGCCATCCGTTTTTCACAGAATCATAGAAGAGTTTGGGTTGGACGGGACCTTTAAAGGTCATCTCGTCCAAACCCCCTGCAATGAGCAGGGACATCTTCAACTAGATCAGGTTGCTCTGTCACTCAAATGACTTACTACTATTACTTGTATCACTGTGGTGGTGTGTCTTAAAGCTGTAACAGGATCTCGCTGTCAGACACTCTGCAGCCCAAGGGTTTCTGTGACTCAAAGAACTTACATGTGAATAGTTTAATAGCCACAAAATGGGAGACATCAGAGAGATACAGATGAATTGGAAACAAAGGCAGCCTTGGTCTACATGCTAGGTGTAGCTTATCAAAATAGCTACTCATCTCATCTGAGTTTAGGGATTTGCTGTGTGGAGATCTACAGATGACCTAGTCACCTGAACTTCTCTCTTAGATCAGTGGGAGAAAGAGATATTTCTTGGTAGGCATCTAAACTGACCTTTTTTAAAAGTTGACTTAAAAATTAAGCAGATCATGCCCTTAAAATGCTTGAAATGCTTTTCTCTCCATTAACTCCAAAGGGAGTCCAGCTCTGTGTCCAACCACTGTCAAAACATCTTGCAAGCATCTGACTACAGGACAGTTTGGAGGAAGTCTGGAAGAAGGACAATGCAGTAGTCCCGAGGATGTTTAAAAGCTCTGGAATGATTCTCAATTTACACTCCTGTAAACTGAATCAGTCTGAGGCTGATTATACACAAGAACCATAAAACTGAATGGTGACCGCATAGCATAGGTCTAGGGCTCTGACTGTGTGACATACGTTAAGTCCGTGTATTAGTTACTAGAAGTAGTTTTGGTGGAAACGATTCATAAAAGCCAGACAGCTGGTGCATTAACTTATAGTATTCTACGATAAATAGTATGTGCCCCTTAAGACACTGTAAAAACCCAAATGACGTTGTTTAAGGGTTTGTTTTCTCTCTGTTTTAAAGATTTTCCAGGAAAAAGGAACTGTCCCAAAGCATAAGCCTAAGCCATTGGTGGCTATAGGTTCATAAGATGGATATCTTAGCAGAAGATGTTTTGATATTCCTACCTACTTTCAGGACATTCTAGTTCTAATTTCAGATTGTGCTGGCCTTACCCCACCAGATACGAAGAGAAATTTGCTTCCAAGGCAAATCCAGCTTCTGTGATCTACTTCACAATTATTAGCTTGCTTTTCTGTATATCAGTGTTTCCTGTTTTGTTTGTTCTCTGAACAAAAATTATCAGTGAGGCGTGGTGGATGAGTAATGCCACCAGTGGCCAGAAGGCTGAGAAAGAGAATGGTGATGTTCCTGTCGCTGACAGCCTTTTGGTATTTTCTTGTTTATTAGAAATGCTTGAGCTGCTATTTCGGGATGGAAGGCTTTCCTGATACAAATCTCAGGAGTTTTCAAAAGGAGTTCCATTAGAGTTAAATGCCTTTGATTCTCCTGCATACACCACTGATTTGCCACAGGAGACTTGAACAGATACACGGGCTGTGGGGTGTGTTGTCTAAGCAGTCACATCAGTACGTACCCTGCCTGGCAGCAGCAATCAACAGAAAGAAATATCTGGAGGAAATAAGAGGTGTTCTTCTATCAGACTTTGATCATAGATGAAGTTAAAGCTTTCAAGCAGTACTGAATGTCACAGGATTTGTTATGACAATGATTCAAAGGAGGGTCTATGCATTACTTCCTCTCATCAATCAAGATTAATGTCCTCGTGGTTTGGTGGCAAACTGTTAATGCAGTCTGACTCTCAGTTGGTTACTCTCCATCTTCTGCCTTTTCTAGGTTGTTGGCATAAACTGTAGAATATGCTGAAGCAGATGATAGAAAGGACTCAACAAGTGATTATAATTTAAAAATTCTTTGTATCTACCCATAAATCAGTCTTTCATATCTCAAAGGCCAATAAATATACTCAGTGCATGCAAAGACAGAGTTATTCTTTTTCCAGCTAACTTCAGAGTGTTCCTGTCATACAGGAGAGAAAGTCCAAGAATCTGTTTTAGAACATTGAAGTTTAAGATCTCCAGAGAAGGGACAATTCTTTATGTCACTGTTTGACTTTGTGTTCAAGATTTACAGTCCTGAGAGACTTAAGCATCCTCAATGAGACCATTTGGAGTTGCTTACTGAAACTTTTCTATTGTACCCAGCATGACAAGATCTACATCCTAAGTGTAATTTTCCTTGCTGTAAAAAAGAGAGTTAGCTGTAAAACTAATAGTCTAAAGAAAGTACACTGAATAAAAGGAGCTGAGCTATTTTATTAGTACTCTTCCAAAGAAATATAATGAGGCTGGCATGGATGTTATCCTGTTGAGCACGACAACCAAGACAAAGCTAACACATGCCTATTTCTAGTGCTGGTCAAGAAAAGATTTCTGCTGAAATCTCAGCAACAAATGTGGCTCACTGTGTGTGTTTCCCAAGCTGATTTCTTGCTCTCAGAAAAAGCAGGACACACAAAGTAGTGCATTATTTGTACAATTGGTGCATTTGCGCTCACATGGACATAGGATGGAATTAGAGCTATGTCTTTGGGTCTCGTACCTTATTCACGGTCAAAGTTGACAACATAAACATGTGCTAATTTACATAGATGTGTAGACACATATCTCCATCTTCATCTCAGAGTCTAGGGTCCTATCTGCCAGGTAGACGACTCTCATCCTGTTGGCTATCACAGATGAAGTGGGTGCCCGCACTGAAAGGTTGAGAAGTTCACAAGCTTTCTCCTTATTTTTCCAGTCCCTTTTCTGATCGCCTTCCTGGGTATTCATCTGCTGTCAAGTCACAAAGTTGCACAGAGAAGAACCTTACACTTGAGAAACTGGTGTTTCTGTGTACAACACCTGGTGCAGAGGATGCCTTCCACGTCCAGGGTGTGCATCCAAGGGACAGTGCAGTACGACAAGCCTTAGTCTTTCCCTCCTTTTCCTGTTCACTTGGCCTCGTAAGGGTTAAGATGAATTGCATAACCTGCTTGGGAAACCAGCTTTGTTCCTAATCCCTGGTGTGGGGATGGTGCCAGAGGGGTTGTCAGGAAGGCGGGAGACATTTGCAGGTGGAGAGGGAAAGGGGCAGAGCTCTGGGATCTGCTGCAGTGGGGCCATCCACTCCACTCTCTACAGCTTTCAAAGAGGAGAGGATCATCTTCCCAGGGGATAGCAACCACAGCGCAGAGCTGTGCCTAACATGGGTGGTCCCGTTCCTGAACTTCCCTGTGAAGACTTATTGCCGAGCATCTGGCGTTTCACTGCAATGACTAATGCACATATGCAGCAAGAGTGGAAATATTGTCCCGGTGTGACTGAGATAACGGCAGAGGGCACTCACTGGTTCTTAATCCTTCACCTTTCAGCACACCCCGCTCACCCAGACACTGCTGTGTAATTAGAGTAGAGCTGCTCCTGGGGTAGAGGGTTTATAAAAACATAATTCCTAATTTATTACTGCACATGTTGAGGTACAGTTTTTCAGTGGGGGCTCAGATCCTATCAAGCAATTTCCATCATCAGTACAGGGGGAGTCACATGAATGAATCCCACATTGTGTTAAAAATGCCGTCATTTCTGCTTCTAACCACTACACACTTTCCTGTTTCTTTTTCCTGGGTTCTACCAAAGTCTGCTGTAATGCAAATCTGGCCATTCTGTTATTTGTGTTTAGCAGCAGGATCTCCAGGTTAGTTCCCTGCTTGACGCTTTACGTTAATCCACTTTCTGGTTGGAAAAGATGTGAAATTTACTCAAGAATGAAATTGTATTCCACATAGTTACACTGTTCTCATTAAATCTATTATTTCCACATCATCGCCCAAGAAAATACCCGATGCGAGAATCCTCTGAGAGTTCACTTCCCTAATTCACAGGACAATTACAAAATTGTTTTTGCCACAGTGGGAAATGTTGACTGCTGGGTCACTTAAATTCTTGCAGTGCCAGCTAATAAAAAAGAGCACTATTTCTCCTTGCAGAACTAGAATGCAACAATGCAGCCAGAGGATATGAAAGGGCTTTAATTTGACTTTTTTCCTTTGTTTTGTTGTTTAATTTTCTTTCATTCTGGAAGAAAATAAGTTTTCTAGGATAAAAAATGAGATTTATTTGTGGGTTTTTTTTCAAGGTTGCTGTCTTCATGTTAAGTGAAACAAATTTGTTTTTAAATCAAGCAACCCATTTGTGTAAGCAGATTGCAGCATAATATAGATAAAGTATGATCCCCCAAAATTATTTTATTCCGGCATCCTCCTGATAGAGAAGGAAGCCTTCTCATATAATCTTTTTTAAGAGCATATTGACACATATAAGAGCTTTAACAACAAACATGGGATTTCCTCTCTCCACGTTCTCTTTTGTTCTGTGCTAGTTATGAAAACATGCATAGAAACATTTTCCTGCCTATCACAGAGATTTGGGTATTTTTGATAGTATTAAAAATGGCTGAGTAGTCCCTCCACACAGACCTGAAGAAACTCCAAGCAGCTGTGTGGACTACAGGCTAATCTGTGTTATTCTGAGCAGGGACACGATCAGCAAAACCACTTATAGGTCCAGAAGAGGTAAATGGCAGAATCTAGCTTATTGCTTTGGACAGAGTCAGGGCAGCTTTGAGGATTTTTGGACAACTCACCTTAAATTCTCAATGTCCAAGGCTGTGGTGGAAAAATATAATCTGGGTAGAGAATTTGGTTAACCAGACAATTGTTTTTTGCCATTTAGATTTCCTGAAAGACCAATTTCTCTTCCAGAGGAAAACTGCTGAATAGTAGCAGGCAAATATGGAAGGCTACAGTCCTTGCATGAGACATCCGTAGGAAAACTACTTGTCTAAGCGTTGCTTGTAGAGACAAACACAGTATTAAGCTGAACTTCATCTCAGTTTAAAATAGATGACTTTGTTGAACCCTGTGTCTCTGCCTAATATCTGTACAAGCAGCCTTTGGTGACTGTTCAGATGGAGCCTCTGTACTGTGGATCTCTCACACTCGGGAAGAAGATCTTTGTCTGATACTTAATTAACAGAATAAGAAGGTAATTTGCTTCTTTATAATATCCTCTTAAACATATGACTTACTGAAACAAATTCAAGTCAAAGAGAGAAAAAATATTGCATTGTATAAGCTATAGGAAGAACTATTCTTCTAAAAGAAAAAAAAAAAGTAAAAATATCTCCACCAACAGAGACTGTATTTTCAATTTCATTTTTCATTCATGCTAATAAGGAGGAAAATAGAACAAGAGTTGATGCCTTATATATATATATATATATACCTATATAATAACTATTTATGTATACGTACATATGNCCACCAACAGAGACTGTATTTTCAATTTCATTTTTCATTCATGCTAATAAGGAGGAAAATAGAACAAGAGTTGATGCCTTATATATATATATATATACCTATATAATAACTATTTATGTATACGTACATATGCATGTGTCTGTCCCTAGATCTTCCATTTCTTCATGATTTATAACCCACTGAATTTATCTCTAAATGTGCTACAGATTTTACATGTGCAAACAAAGTGCACACTGCCTGCAGACCTGGTTTGCATGTGTATTTACCAGTCCTAACACATATCCAGACAAGATAAAAGTTGCACGCCTGTTTGAATAGGTAAATCTCTTCCTATTCATAGCATCCTGGCTTGTATCAGCAATAGTGTGGCCAGCAGGACTAGGGAAGTGATCATCCCCCTGTACTCAGCACTGGTGAGGTCTCACCTCTAATTCTGTGTTCAGTTTTGGGTCCCACACTACAAGAAAGACATTGAGGTACTGGAGCGTGTCCAGAGAAGGGCAACAAAGCTGGTGAGGGGTCTTACAAGGAGTGGCTGAGGGAACTGGGGTTGTTTAGCCTGGAGAAAAGGAGGCTGAGAGGAGACCTTGTCGCTCTCTGTAACTACCTGAAAGGAGGCTGTAGCGAGGTGGGGGTCAGTATCTTCTCCCAGGTAACAAGCGATAGGACAAGAGGAAATGGCCTCAAGTTGTGCCAGGGGAGGTTTCGATTTAGAAAATTGGATATTAAGAAAAATTTCTTCACTGAGAGGGTTATCAAGCACTGGAACAGGCTGCCCAGGGAAGTGGTTGACTCACCGTCCCTGGAGGTATTTAAAGACGTGTAGATGTGGTGCTGAGAGATATGGTTTAGTGGTGGTTAACAGTTGGACTCTTTTCCAACCTAAATGATTCTATGATTTGCATTATTAATGTTTGTGGATATAAAGTCTGTGCTCTGTATGCATGCTTAAAAGAAGGTACTGAGCATGTAGTTGCATGTTCACAGTAGCAGCAAATGCAATGACTAAGCTTGGGTGTTTGCAAGACTAAATGTTAGTAAAGACTAAAAAGACTAAAAAGAAGTTGAAGAAAAATTAATAATCATGAGGCTGTCCAGGCTGTCCAACATTTCTTTATCAGGAGTTATATACATAGCAGCAGAGAAAACGCATACATTTCATCTGTTTCTCAGTGAATGTAAAACCAGTGATATTTCTGAAATATATTTATTAGCATGAAAGATCTGGCCTACCCTTGCTATTTATATAAATATACTCACTTTCACTAGTACCAGACAGTAATTTTTGGTTTGTATCTGATTAAATATTCTTATATGGTAATCAAAGTTGAATAAATAGGTTCTAAAAAAAACCAAACCCCCCCCCCCCCAAAAAAAAACCCAAAACCAACAGCCACCTTTATAATCACTTCAGTGCTGCGGAGCTAATAAAGGAAAAATAGTATTTTAAATTATGCAGACAGCTCAGGACTACTCAGTGATAATTTTCAAGAGACAGGATTTTGGTATAATACCTACTGCCCAAACGCTTAAACTAATTTATTCCTTGTGAGTTCAAGTTTAATACTATACTCCCAACAGAGTGAAGCACTTTTATGTACAGAAAGCAGAAGGTGAACTACTAACACCTTGTTGTGAAAGAGAATTACTGCAAATTTTTCCTCATCCACCATGGAATTGTCTGCTTCATTATTTATATATGTCGTATTTCTTTTGATGCTGCTGGTATCATAGTCAACATTTGTTTTTAACATTAGGGGAGCTGCCTGTAGAAAACCTTCAATCATTATTTTTCTGGATTTTTTTCTTATTATTGCTGAAAAAAATTGCTGTCTTAGCCCTCATCTATTTTTCTGTTGTTTTCAAACCAATTGTTTAAGTTAAAAAAAAAAGAAATCCAGGTTCTTTTCATTAGTAATGATATATAGTCACCACGCTGGAAGGACAGGGAATGTTTTGTTTCTGTGATGGGCTGAACTAGGCCACCAGCTAAGCCCTCACCTGGTTGCTCACTCACCCCCGCAGTGGGATGGAGAAGATAATCAAAAGGGCAAAAGCGAGATAAAAGTTCATTGATTGTGATAAAGATCCAGTGAAATAAACAAGGAAGGCAAAAAATCCCAAACCCAAAAAAACCACCCCAAACTCAAAACAAGTGATGCAAAGGCAATCACTCACCACTTCCCACCAGCAGACCACCGAGGCACAGCCAGTTTCCAACAAACATCTACTTTGGAATAAATTGCCTCCTAGTTTTATTGTTGAGCATGACATTGTATGGCATGGAATATCCCTTTGGTCAGTTGGTTCAGTTGTCCTGGCTGTATCCCCTCACAACTTCTTGCCCACCCCAATCTACTCATTGGTGGGGGCAGCATGAGAAGCAGAGAATGCCTTGATAATGGGTCTGGCAATAGCAAAAACACTGGTGTGTTATCAACACTACTTTGGTCACAAATGTAAACCACAGCACCATATGAACTGCTATGAAGGAAACTAACTCCATCTCAACCAGACCCAGTACAGTTTCTTTAGAAAGGCAAAAAGGACCTCAGGATGTTTAGAAGTATTTTAGGACTTTGAAGACTTGAGAACAGATTACCACAGGAAATGTGCGAGTTTGTCAAATATCTACATGTGGAAATACACAGGAATAGGATATACATGTCAGTATGGATATTTGTATACAAAATAGTTGCTTGTTTTATGAGGATGGCAAGTAAGCCTGAAGTCCATGAAAATATGTCTCTAAGAGGTACGGTACAAAGGCTGCCAAAAGTAACCTTTCAAAATGCCTGTGTTGTGAGTACTGTGGATGGAAACATGATGTGAATCTTTTCAGAAAAACAAGACATGGCTAACTTTAAAGATCTCCATTTCAGTTAGCAGTCTGGGGACTCACAGAAACCAAGAAAGATGTTTCCCTAAAACTCTGTAGAAGTAAGGCAGCATCCCACTTCGTGTCTGAGGACACTTGTTAGAGGTTCACAGAGGGCACTCTACTGATCTTTTTCTCTAAGATGCTTATGATTTTTGACTGGCTGGTGAGACTTTATTGTTAACGCTTATAGAGAAATTATTGAAAAACAAATTTTGGTAACAGTAGCCAGTTCATCTTGAACTCCAGAGATTGTCCAGAATTGTTCTTCTCATATAAAGTAGACTTGGATTCCTTAGTCAGTTCTAAATGTCTTTTCACAAGTCTTGGGTGTCCTTCCACCTTTCCTGGTAGATCATGTGCAAATAGATTAAATACTCTGCAGATTGTACTTGCTGTGCAATACTGATGGACAGAATTGTTGAAGAAACAGAGAAATATCTAAGCTCTTCAGAACCTTGCTGAAGGGTGAAAGTCCTGAAAGTTCCTTAGCATATCTCAGTTTTTCCTTTCACAGATTTTTAAAACTGGAAAAAAATGTGATTATGTAAAATCCTTGTGTTCTTATTTCATTCTATTTAAGTCCTTTGAGGCAAAACTGCTACCTTCAGACTGATCAAAACCTAGTCTCTGAACTTAATTAGTTCTGTCTGAGGAAAGGCTGTGTAATAAAGACACAGCTTGATGAGAAAGTTTTATATTGTTCAGAAAGTTATCTGTGAAACAATAATACACTCCATTTTGCTGAAAGAGTGAATAATGTTTCAAGTCTTTCCCCCATTGCATATAACAAAATAATTCTTCAGTAGTTCTGTAGAGATACTGACTAGTTTATGGTGGTTTGGTGGAGTTGATCAAATCATTCTTTCTTTTGCCAAAAATTTTTAATTTTTTTCTATCAATCTGAACCAGAGATCTGGGGAAGAATGCTGCATATATGCTGGTAGCTTTCTCATTGTCCTTTGAAGAGTAGTGTCCTGCTGGAGGAAACTCTATGGGATTTTTCAGATCTCTAGCAAAGTTCCATAAATATAACCTATTCAAGGCTTTTCATACACTCTGTAGGATGAACAAAAATTTACACTTCGTCTTAAATCTAATTTTTTCATATTTTTTTCTTCTAAATTTCAGTAACACATCTGGTGCTGCAGAGTACTAAGGAAGCTGCTTTGAAATGCTTTTCATATTCTAAATGAGGGAAGCCCATAAATATTTTAGTACTGGAGCTTTTGCAAATGCTGTTTTTTAGCATGCCTACTAAATTCCAGCTCCTGCATATTGCACTCTCCAGGGTGACATGCAATATGTCAAAAATACTTCTGCCAGATTTTGCAGGTCTTAAAACACAGAGATTCAAAATTGTTGATAGACTGAAGGTCTTAGTAAAGCTAAATGAAAGGAGGGTTGTGAAAACACATGTTTTCTTTCAGGTTCCATACATGCATTTTCATCTTCACAGTTACATTTTATCTAACATTTGCTAATGATCAGTTAACATTTGTAATGTTGACAGAGGAACCCAAGGAAGTGCAAGAACTCAATGCAGGTTAAATAGACTCAAATTTATCTGAAAACTTAAGTCAGTTGAGAAGAATGTTCTATCAATATTTTTAAGAAATTGACCCATTTTATAAGGTAAAGCTGTTTAAATGTTTACTAAATTCATACGAAGCAATGTAAGCTCTCTTGAAGGGGTTCTGCAGAACTGTACAGTCACAGCTCTGTATGGCTCTGTATGGCCGAACTGCTGCTTGTATTGCAACGCCAAAGGCACCCTTAGCAGGATATACATAAAGGGGTGAGGTTTATAATGATCTGGTTTTTGTTTAGAAATTTGCAACAACACCTGGTTTGATTAGTTGTAGACAAAAAGGGTTTTACTTGTAAATCAAGATTTATGAAGTAAGCTACTAGCAAGGCAATGTTTGCAGGAGATGAAGTACTTTTCATGAAGTCAGATCACATATTTGGAAAAAAAATGACCAAGCCAGCCAAGCAAGAGATTCAAAGAAAAGTCAGTGTGTCTGAACATTTTGTCCTTTTTTTTCCTAACTGTAGCAGTCTTGTAAACATTATTACATCTCCGCACAAACACTGCCGTGTTGGTACCCTTAGGCCACTGTGCCGTAACACCCCTCTTACTAAGATTTCTAGGAGCTGTATAATTTTCAGGTAGTGAGAGATTTTCCAACTTATAACCAGAAGGTTTGTAAATCGATTGTAACTGTCTTTTTAATCTAGTGGAGAGTAATTAAAATGGGCAGGGAGCTGAGGAAATGTAGTTTCTTACCTTTATTGTACCTTGTGCTTCCTGGAAGTTTTCTTACTCAAAGAAAAGTTTTTCTTACTTAAAAGTATGCGAAAATCTCTTCTGTTCATGATAGCAATGCACTTTAATCTGGAAGAGATCCCTCCACTGTCACTCATTCATAAAATCCACCTCTTTGGTCAATGTATACCATGGTCAGGGCAGTGTGCTAATGCCTCTGAAATGCAAGCATAAATTTTTAACTCTAAATTTGTGACTTATGATTATTTTGTATTGCCCTAAAGACCTCTGCAAATGTATTAGCAACATTATTTTGTATTTTGGCCTAGTCTTTAGATAGAAAATTTCAGTTCATAACTTAAATCCTCTCCCATCTAGGAAATAGCTTTCAAAAATCTAATACACTCATCCTATTGAGGGGGAGAAATAGAATGAATTATTTCTTAGGAAATATAGCAGAAATATTTCTCTTGCTTTCTTTTTAACTGATCTTGGCATGTATTTGAAATTCAGCAGTGGTTTTGGTAGAAAAAAAGTGTAGAATTTATCAAATATGTTTGGTAAACATTTAAAGTATGGGTTTACAGCTTATCACTTAGATATCACAGTTAAGGAACTCGAAGTATAATTACTAAAACACGTTTTTTTTTTGTAAGTTCATTTATGCTGTGTACAACACCCAATGTATATAAAAGGCTTGTTTCAAACTGTGCATTTATAATTCTTCTGAATTCTTAAGAAAAACAAAACCGCAGCTAATCAGTCCTGTTTTGGCCCCTTCTATTGACGTTTCTTGGGTTTTCTACTCTAGTCCCTCAATTAAGCATCTTGGTATAGATAACTGACTTTTCACTCCATGGTGAACAGTTATACTCCTGCAATAGTTCACAGGAGCTTTCAGGTATTTATCCTTGAAAAACAACTTTTCAATATACAGAGTGGGAAACAAATAAAAATTCACAAAAATATCCCTAAAATAGTATCCTAATCATGTCATGTGCAATGAAGATTATGAAATTATAAGCAAAGTTATTATCATCTTGTTTAGTACATCCCTGTCACAATTCTGACATGGGTTGCTCTTAGCTTTTTTGTCTGTTTCCCTTATTGGGTCTTTTACCTAAATAAGTTCAGCAACCCGTTTAGTAGTATTGTGATTTTCTTGGTTGCTCAACTGTGAAGACCCATTTGACGTAAAAGCTGAATAGGAGCTATATTTTCAAGTGCTGCATGTACACAGCAGGCGTATGTGATCAGAGACTCACAGAACCTGTATCGTGCAGGTTAGTTTCCAATTAATGACCACTGGAGTGTTTATTTTCATTTGACAGTTTTGATTTTAACTTTGTTTCATTAGTCAAGAAAGCAGTCTTCTGTTCTGCTTCTAGTGCTGGTTAATAGAAGAAAAAATATTTTCAACATTTGAGAAACATTTTTCTTAGGAAAAGGCAATGTCGTGAAAATAGAAAATATCTGGTAAGAATGTGTTATTTTAGGCAATATTTTTAATAGGGGAAATTTATTAATAGATATTTTTTAATTTTTATTTGACTATTTAAATCTTTTTACAAATATTTACTACTATCATGTACAATACATAACAAACCTAAATCAAATAAATTCAGATAATGCAGGAGAAAAAACATAATTTATCTTATTAAGTAACACATTGTAATGGCCTCAAAGTTCTGGGGGCCGTGATGAAAACTTTGGGTGATTTCCCTCAACCTTCCCATTGAGTGAAATCTTCCATAGTTTTCATCTGTGGGAATTTTAGTTTAAATTTCAACACTTCCATTTGGAAGGGATGCCATGATGTTGAATTAGCTCAGTCATGCTCTTTCCTCCGTGTGTGGGTTATTACCACTACAGCAGCAAGCTGAAGCAGAGACTAATTTTCACTTGTAACCAAAGCAAGAGGCGCTTGGTAGAGCTTAACTGGATATGGCCCTTGGTTACAATATGATTTAGAAATGTCAAGATTGCCACCTCTGGCAAGCAAGGGACTATCTATAAACCAGTGGCAGGAAAAGCTGAGCCTAATGAGGTCTCATTCACATGAGAGAGGTTCAGGATGCCACTCGTTGCGTTCTGTGGTTGTTTCTGCTATTGCCTTAGTGGTGAAGCACACAGACCAGCTTAACGACACCTCCTCCTCCAGAGAGGGTCATGAAGATGACCAGAGGGTTAGAGCACCTCTCTTATGGGGACAGGCTGAGAGAGTTGGGGTTGTTCAGCCTCGAGAAGAGAAGGCCCTGGGGAGACCTTGTAGCAGCCTTCCAGTATCTGAAAGGGGCCTACAAGAAAGCTGGAGAGGGACTTTTTACTAGGGCATGTAGTGATAGGACGAGGGGTAACGGCTTCAAAGTGGAAGAGGGGAGATTCAGATCTCAGGAAGAAACTTTTCACTCTGAAGGTGGTGAGGCACTGGAACAGGTTGTCCAGAGAAGTTGTGGGTGCCCCATCCCTGGAAGCGTTCAAGGCCAGGTTGGATGGGGCTTTGAGCAACCTGGTCTAGTGGGAGGTGTCCTTGCCCATGTCAGGGGGGTTGGAACTAGATGATCTTTAAGGTCCCTTCCAACCTAAACCATTCTATGATTCTATGACACACATTCAGACTTTCCTTGACTGTTCAAAACTATTCAGTACTTTCTACAGCAACAAGGTTTAGGGAGCTAGGCAATATATATATACGTGTTGTGGGCAAAGGCAGTTTAGTAGTTTATTTGAATTTTTTCCTGGGAAAAAAACAGGATAATTTCTGTCTGGAAACTGTATCTAGGATGAAAGAAATAAATTTGGACCTGACTTTTAAAAAGGTCTTTTATAAAAAAATGGAAATCTTATAAATTCAGGCCTCTAGTGTCAAAATCTCAGCAAAGCTATCACTTGAGGAAGGACTGCTTGTGCCTATGTTGTTGCAGACAGGTTTGGAGTGCATTGCAAGGTGCCTTCTTTTGCAGACAACAATACAATTCATGAACCAAAGCTCTGCTGCTCTGAGATTCCTTTACACAACACTGCCTTGTCAGTCAATTTGTAGGCATTTTAAAAAGCTTTTCCCCAGCTGCTAAAGTTTCAAGGGGCATCAGATACTGTTTGCAATATTTGATGACCTGGGTTAGCACTAAGTGAATTTTCAGAACATTTCTAGACCAAAGAACAACATTTTTGTGGATAGGATCCATGTCTGTAAGAGTCAGTTCATTTCCCACAGGCCAGGGAGCAGCTGTGAGACTGTAATAACTCTCAGTCACCGTTGAATGGGCCTGAATTTGACCCAGATGTGAACAGGTTTTTACTTCTCATTTGAAAACTTCTGAGTGTGTTTTTTCACAGCCTCTTAGTATCTATTTTCATTACCAGTTGCTTAATTCCCCTCTTGTTTCTGTTAATTGCAACTGCTCACAACTGGAATATAAATGTCCGTATTGTGAGAATCTTGGTAACTGCAAAGAACAACAAAAAAAATCACAAAGCAGGAAATATTTGGGCATGAAAACTGAGCTTTCTTTGGTTTCTCACTTTCACTGAAAAGGCTTAATAATATAAACCAGAACAATTCTGTGGTATATTTCTTTTCTGTTCCAACAGTACGTATTATTTTGAATGGATACTATGAAAAGTGGTTAAGCAGAGAAAACCTGTTTAATGTGAAGTTCTAATTGTTATATATTAAACTAAACCAACAAATGTAATGACTAATCCTTTGCAAACGTAATGACTATCACCTTTCTCATTACTGGGAAACTGAACCCATGACCCACAGGGTTAGAACATGCATTTAGAGGGTCCAGGTTTTTTAATGAATAAAAGCTCATTGTCATATTTTCTTTTTTTCTTCTTTTTGTTTACTTTCTAAAAATTTAACTTTGTATAATGCAGGATTTTCTGCTTTGCCTCAAGGACAAAAAATAAAGAAATATTTTTGAAGTATATTTTATAAAGGAAATAGGCAATTTCTGTCGGAGATAGTTGGCTTTGCCAAGTTCCTTTCTGGATGACTGTATTTATAAAGGTACCAGCAGTCTACTTGAGGGATTTTTATATTACCAAGGGAATAAAGAGGGAAATAATTCCTTATGTCTCACTTTTCATCATTTGGAATTTGATACAATATACAATGTTTTAGACTGACATGAAAAATCCTGTCTCTGTGGTCAAAGCAGTGTGCACTGAACAATGAACCTTTGGAAATCTGTTTGCTTGGAGCTTCAGTAATCTGTTCCTGTACCGGATGATGATTTACATGGTTCTTTATTGATTTATTTCTGCACTTTTCTGTTTGAAAGGCTGCTTAAAGAGAACTTGTTTTGAAACCGTAAGCCATCTTCCCCCTACGATTTCTGCTTGAGAAATTTTGTGCACCACAGTGAAAAAATCAGGTGATATATTAATAAAATTGTGTACGTGCCTTCAGCATTTTTCAGAATTATTCTAAAAATTCTCAGTGCTCTTTGCATTTCTTATGCTCTGAGGAAAGATGATCGTGTGTTTTAGATCAAAGCTTTAAAAAAGGTTGAAAAAGTCTCAGCAGAGACTCATCAGTTTAACCAAGAATGAGTTATATACCAAAACATTTCCATTTCTTCAGCCATTTCAACTTTTTTATAATAACCGTATTACAATGTCCATAATATATTAACTATTTGTACAATAAATGTATATTGTATATGAGGCCATTTGCACAATTATTATATTGGTGTGCTTATGCTGGTGTTTCACGTAGCGCTGAAGGGTTGCAGTCTTGATAAACTTTCTGAACTTTCAACGTTGTTCCTGCTCTGTGAATGATTGCTCTGGTAACAGTTTTATTTCAGAGTATGATGTCAAATGCAACAATTGTCAACAAAGGAATTTGCTTCTTTTTTTTTTTTTT
>VYXH01010600.1:415886-584677 GCA_013397275.1 Burhinus bistriatus
TTTTTTTTTTTTTTCTGGACAAAGGCTGCATGGATAAAGGACTGGTAGAGGAAGAAGTTAGTACCAGCTTTTATCTGGGTACCTATGCTATTGCAGCATTCTAATTTATGATGAACTCTTTCCACCAATGACAGGAAGTTCATCCAAGGAGTATTTTCATTTAAAAAAGTTGAAATAAGTATTTCCTCTGTTCCAGACAGAACTCTGTGTGTACTTACTAAGGCCAAGGGCAAAGATAAGCCATGTGCACTTCCTCCCCCATTGTGTGTACCTTAAGCTTCCTTTCCTGCAAGCACTCAGATGATGAAAACTGCCTGCTTCTTAAATTTAGATGATGAATTTTTCATCACAAAGTTCTGCCCCGTGGTCTCTGTCATGACGGAATAGGTGGAAATACCAGGTAACCAGTTTCATACAGAAGGAAAAATTAATTTTCTCATGCATCACTGTTATTTAAAGCGTTCTTACATTTCAGATATCTCTGATTACCAAAATGTCTGCACTTATATTTTTTTTCTCTTGGCTAAAGCTAAGGTATATTGCTAGTAAAGAAATGATTTTACAGATCTGCTTTCTGTTTTAGAATTCTTTTCCCTTTCCCACCTGACACAGAATTTTTATAGCAAGTGCCTGCAAACAGAAATATTTCTTCAATTTTTGACTGCAAATATATTTTGCTGACCTTGTAATGTGTACATTTTCTCTCAAGTTAAAACATTTAGAAATACTTCTGTTCTTGATCTCCCGTACATGATCTGGAACCCACAAACTCATGTCATCTGTCTTTGGAATGGTCATCATCAGGATTTGAGACTATATCTTGAGTACAAGACCAAGGACTTGCTCTTACTTCTTCAAGCCAGATTCATCAAAAAGACTTTTCTACTGTTGTTATCTTTCCTAACACATGTTCTATTGTTGTCAGTGAAGTTCAATTCTCTAAAGAAAGGTATTTTTTTAATAGGCAGAGAGAAAATTATGCACATGGTTTTATAGTAAAACAGCTAGTCAGTGATCCGCACTGTTCCAGAACTTTGTACTTGTGCTATAAAGTTAAATGCACTACATGCAGGTTAGTGCTTTTTTTATGTTTTCAATATGTTCAGAGCAATCTTTCTGCTCCCTTTTATCTTGGGAAGTCCAATCAACCTCTTTGATTTGTTTCTGCTGCAGAATGTCATAAAAATACTTCCACCTTCAGCCTGTCCTGTCTGTCGTTCCAGAACAGGTGGAGCTGTTTGCTCTTGGATGAGTCCCAAGACATTAGCTTGATTTCCGCAGGTAGATGCTCATTTCTCATAGTCTTCTTAATTCCCCAAGGGAGACCTTAAAACCATGGAAAAATCTAAACCTATGAGTCTTTTGGTTGGTTTTGTCAGGTCAGTTCCTGGCTATTATGAAGCAAAGAATGTATCTCAAATCTGATTTTGCTTTGCTGATGTGTGTCATGTGCTCAGCATTGGCCACATCCCCGCATATGGTTGGGATTTTTATAACTCCGTGCTTTGGGCAGAGGGTGTAGGAAGGGTTGTTTTGGACATCCTGCGGCATTACTGCATTGCTAACCACATGACTTCCCCTTTTCCCTTAAGGAACACCTCTGGGAAGAATTTGTGGCCATCTCTCCTGTTGCTTCAGGCATGGACCTTCCTCTTCATTCTCCATTGGCTCTTGTGGCTCAAGAGGTAGCTCTACTTGATTTTTGAATGATTTGGCTAATCGAGGGTTTATATCATCCTTCAGAAATGGCTGTCACTGGAGATAGATTGGAGATGCATTCTGTCACCAGCTCAATAAGAGATATCAGTCATTTCTCAAAGTCATTTTCTTTGTACTTTGTAATTATGTTACGTATGTTTTTCTTGGCATAGATGATATCTCTGCACATAAGAAGCAGGTGTCAAAATGAAGATGAAAATAAAAGTAGAGCCAAACATGTTTTCTACTCTCATTTGATAGCCAAGTCTGTAGCTTCATAATTAACCCGAATATCCTGATATCCTGATGACTGAAAAAAACATATACTTTTATCACTTTTCTCAGTTTGGTTTGGCTTGTTTCATAGAAGGCAGTTGCATAGCTTGTAGGAAGTAGGACAGAATATTTTTGTCTGCGTATTCTTTTTCTAACAGGTTTTTAGTATTGCTGGAATATGTTCAATGACTGGAATGTCTGTGTCCATTTTTCATCTCTGTTGATCGATGTGTCATTAAATCAAATACTAGTTTATCCTTATGAGGTAATAAAGATTCCATTACTCTTGCTTGCATTCCACTTTTTAAGGTTTACAATGGTCAACTAATAATGCTTCAATAGCTTTCTGATTTGTTTTGCCAAAATTTGAGCTTTTGCTGTGGTGTATAATGCATTTTAGTGTATAATGCAATCAATACAGTCAACATCTGTCTTTAGAATAATTATGATTCTGTTATTCAATTATTGCAAAATCAGCGTGGGTTGGAATTAAATTCGCAAAGTTATATTTGTCTTTAAAAAAGCTAATTTTTCTATGTCATGAAGGGACAATGTAACTTCCTTGTATATATTGTACAGATATCAAAGGTTGTTATTCTTTTTTAAAAGTCCAGTCCAAAAGACTTGGAGAGATGGGAGAAAAGCTCATCAAGACTCCTGTTTCTTATCACGTACCTGTAGTGAAATATGCACTCTTGTCACTCAGGTGTGTTGTTGTTTGGTTAGGGTTCTTTTTGCCTTTATTTCCTCATATTCTGTTAGATGTAGCTGTTGTATCTTTCAGACATTTCAGAGTTTGCAGAAACATAGATATTGCTTCAGGCAAACTTTCATCGCTTGCACATTTTACGCTCCGGAAAATATTTCTGCCTGTCTTTAAACACTTCCCTCAGCTTGCTTCATCAACATTGCAAAGAGTTAAGGTGCCTAAGAAGTGTTTGTTTTGATGTCTCACCTTAAAGGCTGCCTTTTTAGCTCCACTAACCACCAAGAGAACACAAGTTGGTGGGTTCAGGTCTTTGTATGTTTTAAGAAAATACCTTCAAAGGGAGAAATCTCATCCATATGTCCTCACAATTAATTCCTTTTCTTTCGCCACTATTCTATATGCTCCAGAACTTCTCCACAACATTCAAAAAAATTTTTATAGAGAGAAGCATTAGCATTCCCTTCTGAGGCAGTCTAAGGGGACTTTTAACATAGGCTGGTTATAAAATCAATAATTTCTTGGCGCATATAACATAACTGCAGTTCAAATGCAAATGTTAGAGCAGAATATCTATTTTTACCTTCTGGGAGGTAGTTCATTCAAAAACATCTGTGAAAATAATGTCAGTCAAAGCTTCTAGGTTGGTATAGTAGAGATCTTTACACTCAAGCAATAAAATTGAATGTCTTGACATACTGCTGAGTGTTTCTTTGCAATTATGCTCATATCACTGTTTTCCATCTGCTAGAGAATGTCTTGCTGACTTCTTTTCTTCTTTTTGCTAAATTCTTTCCTTTTTCCACAATAAGAAGAGCACACACCCTATATATATTTCTCTACGGACCAGTCTTCCTTCATTTTTCAAAGCAGCTATACTAGGACAGAAAGGTAACATTTATTTTATTCCAGAATTCTGTTTGCAGAAACTCCTCTTTGTCCAAGGTCTGTATTTCTTCCAGTGGAGTACCGAATCATCAGGTGGTTCTTTCCTTTATTTGAAGCTTCTTTTGAAACACTTGGATAACCATAGTCTGATATCTCTGCATTTGCAGATGTCTGTCTTCAGGAGCAGTGCATTTGGACTTAAAATGTGCCACAAATTTGACATAATTTTGCAATGTTATTTTCAAAATTATGTTATCTTCAAAAGCAGCATTATATAAATCATCCTTGACATGTAAAATAGAATTGAAGAGAAAAAAATGGTGTTAACTATTTCTCATTTCAATGATTATCCCTGTGTGCAGTCAACACAGACTGTGAGACGTGCTCAATCTTTTCAGAGATTTTTTTTAGTTCTAGCAGTGTATATCAAGATATAGAAGTCCTGCACTGTGATTGTGTTTCTTACAATATGTAAGCTAAATAGCTACTTTGTGACAAGCTTTTCAGTATTTCCCTTGACCCTCCAGCACCCTCACTGTCACAGCTGACCATGAGTCCTCTTTGCCCTCTTGCTCTGTCTCCCCCAAAGATGTGTCAGGAATTTGTTTTAATGTTATTATCATTCCCAATGAAAATGCACCACCTTTCCATCTCTAGGAGGGTCCAGTTGCTAACCTCACTTCCAAGAACTTGTAACTATTCTTTCAGTCATAGAAGTGACTTGTTTCGCCAAATGCTCACCCATGCTAGGTCAGTTTTCTCAAAGTTAAGACTGTATTCTCAGAAGACTTCACTAGGATCTTACACCACAGAAGATGCCACCATGAACCAGAAGGACATACTGATCCTTACAACACTTATGTTTGACACTAGATTGAAGATTCAACATCACTTTTCCAGCTCTTTCCAGATCATTCAACATATGCTTATTTAGTCTTAAACAGGAAGCTGGAGGCACCCAAACTCTCTGTGTCTGCTTTGATTTATGGTCTCTCTAGCTCTCAGAACTCTAAGGGAGACAGTGTGTCACCCTCTACATTTTCTGCAGGAAGCCAACCCAGTTTCCCTTGCAACTGAAGTGTGTACTTTCCACCTTGCCGCTTCTCACCAGGGAAGGGAAAGGTCTGTGCCTGGCTTTGCTGACACAACAGACTGGCACTGCCTACAAATGAAGGGATTCTTCTGCTTGCCTCTGTGGTCTGACAGGTAGCGACTTCATGCTCAGCCACACCCCAGTATTTATGTAGGAGAGAAATTTCCCTTGAAAATGCTGATTTTAAAAAAATGATTTACACATTCCTGCCCTTTATCTTTGGTGGTTCCTGAGGCCTCAAAAGGAGGTAGGTGGTCATGAGGGATGACTATAACTAGAAATCCTAAGGGTCTCATCTGAACAAACCCCATGAAATTTCCACGTAGATATCTTTATCTAAGCTCACGATGCTAAAACCTCTTTATAGATGATGTAGAACAAACCATACACCAAGGACGTGACTTATTAAATCCCACAGCTGGTCAGATGACTCACATCCTAGAAGTGACCATTTCTATTGCCTACAAAGGAGTTCAAAGGGGACAAGGCTGAATGCTGCCATTTACACTGTAGACATCACTAGACTTATAAATTGTCTCCAAATGTCTTGATTCTATCACAAATATGCCAAAACAGTGACCAGATTCTGCTTTCCTGCTGTACACAGAAATGTCAATGTATATCTGCAAAAGTTCCCACTTACTGGGATCATTTTTTCATTGCGGAACCCCCCCCAAATATTCTTTGGAAGAAAAAATATTAAAAGAGTTGCATTAATATTTTACAGGTAATTCCAGACCTCAAGTTTTAAAGAAGAATGCTTTTAAATGTTAAACATTGCTTCGTTTTAATAAGTGATGATGTCTCCAGCTGTTTTGTAAATAACCAGGAAATGAAGACCAATTGGTTCTCATTTGTAGTCTGAAGCTGGATGAGATCTGCTTGTATGCTTTACAGTTAAAAAAGAGCTTGCAACATCTTTAACACCTTTTCTTCTCATTTCTGAATAAGCACAGTCATTAGCTTTTTGAGTGGTCTCATGCTTTAAAGAAAGTAGAATACAACTTTTTTTTCAGATGTATCTCATCTTCAGTCTTATTGTTGCACCAAAATATTTTTGATGTTTGGCAATACTGGGAAAGAAATTAGTTAAATTTTCTTTTTTCTTCTTTCTTTTCTGTGAGATACTAGCTTATAACTAGAACTCTTTTTTTTCATTCCACAGATGAGGAACTCTGATGCTACTTTTCTTTATGCACCAGAACCTGTCCTCAATTAAATACTAGTCTTTGCAGAAAAGACCAGTTTCTTTTGTTGTACTACAAATAAATAGGTCTTTTACATTGCTTTCAGTGAGGTATTAAATTAACAAAAAAAATCTTTTTCACTCTTTTCAAAACTCTGCGTAGTCACAGATTTCTATGATCTTCCATCCCCTTGAACCACAATTATCTGCTAGTACTGGATTATCTGGGACAAGAGTCACAGTCTATATGCATGTGGAATTGCTTTTGATAATCCTGTTCTCGTTCTGAAAGAGCAATAATATTGTCAGTATCTTTCTTGGCACTTCTGGCATCACTGAAGATAAAACACAAGTGTCAGAAAACAATTCTGTCACTTTTGGTTTTGGAAGGCAGAAGTTCTTCGTTCTAGCATATTTATGGAAGTAGGAACAATGAAGACTGAACTCCTGATACACCAATGATCTGCAGATAAAGCTGAATAAGGCTGAATGCTGACAAGAGCGTATCACGCCGCTTCATCTGTTAGCCCTCTAAAAATGAGTACAGGTGGTTTCCACCCTAACTTCTGGTCTTAATATTAGTAAATCTTAGCCAAGACCTCCACAGCCTCCATCCATCCCACATATTCTTTGTAAGTAAGATTTCTGTTGCCTTCACTCCACAGCAGTTGAAATAATTATTTCTCCATCCCTGCTGTACTGTCAGAAGGTAGTATGTGATTTTCAAACCTATCATCTTCAGCTTGTTTTCTGGAATTACTGGTAGCAGGCATTTCCTCGTCTAGATCAAACGCTAGAATTATTCCCTCTTACATTCATGTTTTCATTCTGAGAAGAATTTAAGCCTGATGCAATGTTTCCTTCTCTTTTGGTAAAATGAAGAGTTCTACATTTCTTTATGAACTGCATTCTTTGCCTTCTCCTGAGGCAGAAGTGGCTTCAGAAGCATGTATGCAACCTGTTTCCCTGTTCCTGGCCTATCAAGTATTCAAGCAGAAGTGGCCTCAAATACCTGCCCAAGCCATTTGCCTTCTCCTGGTAAACCTCCTTCTCTTACGGCTAGTCAGTGTATTTATAATGTCCATCTCACAATCAGTAATAGTTTTTTAAAGACTTGTTCTTCTGAAACTACTGTTGTTGTTAAGATCTTTTTTGCCACATGCACTGTTGGGTAGGTGACTAAAAACATATGGTTTTGAAAGTCACAGTTCCATCCAAACTGGTACCCTGGTGGTATTTCCAACCAATATGACAGTGAATTCAATGTCTCTGCAATAAAATTTTTAGCCTGGCAGAATAAAAACTTACTTAGAAAGCCCATGAGACTCCAACGTCTCTGTATACATCAGGATACAAAGACAATTGACTGCCGTTCTTGTTCTTCTGGCATTTTGTTAGGCCAATTCATGTGAAGTACCCAGTTCCTTTAGTACCTGATTCCTCATTACTTCTCTCCCAAGTAGAAGGAAGCTATGATTTTATTATGATGTTTAACTTGCATGAATTTGTATAAGGGTTTTTTTAGGTATATGAATCACTTCTGTAGACTGCTTGTTAGTCTTGAAGCTGCTAATTCAGAGGGGCTTGATAGAACCTAGAGGTTTGGTATAGTGTCCATTTTGTCTAGTATTTGATATAATTGAGGTGACGCAGCATAGACTGAAAGAACTTTTCCACCATTATTCAGAACAATGTTCTTCACCTCTGGTATAAAACCTGGGGCTTCTATATTCTAGAATCAGATTCCAGTCCATTGGCGAACATGAGCATCTGTCCTGGACATCTGATTTCTCTCTGCTAAGATGATCTTTCTATTGTTTTCATGCCCCACTTCGAAGAAAATTACGTAACGAAATGCCTCCTTCATTTTCAATAAGGATTTACCAAGAAAGCTTGTGATACTATCTAATCAACAAACCATATGTCATGTTCTGCATTGTTTGAAGAAACATGAAGTAAATAATCAAATATTTCTGGTGCAAGTCTCCAGGATTTCTTGAATGATGTGTGGGGTTACAGGTTGACAATGTCTGTGTTTGTAATAATTTACTGTTATGGGTGAATGTGGATTTGAAGATATTTTGTCACAGACTCAACATCGGTTGGACTCATTTCTCAAAGTCCCATTCCTTTTTAGAAAGGAAAATTACTGTTGTCAAAATCTCTCTTGCAATTTAAACTATCATTAAAAGTGAAATGCATGTGTCAAAGATGATTTCTTTTTTTCAGACAGCAAGCTCAGCTAAGCACTTCTGTGGAAAAAGAAACAATCAATTGGTATTGCTGAATTCCCTGACATGTTGGGTATTGTTGGTAATGTGTGTGTTTTCTTCTTTACCCTTTATGTTCATGTCTCTGCCTTCTCCAGGAACCTACAGTGACTAAACTCTCATTTTTGTTTTGAAGCTACTTTAGAAATACCTCCCAGCTGTATGATGAGTCATCCAGCTTTTCTTTAGGCTTTGTATTGGTCTTCTGTAGGGAGCAGACAGCACCATTACCCCTTTCACAATGTTTTCATAAGATTGCCTATTTCTTCACAGTCAGAAAAACTTCAGCTCCTGCAATCTTTATTTTACTCTTAAAATGTCTTTAATTCACACTAAAAAAATGGCAATACATTTTGTTCTGGGAAGATCCCACTCCTTATTAATTCTATTTCTTACCCATACATGAGAAGAACCTGTGTACCAAGAAATTCAGCATCAGTTTTCCAAATTACCTTAACTAAAAAAAATTGTGGGGTTCTCATTTATGCCATCAAACAAGATATTGTGTAAAAACTGTCCCTCCTCTCCTCTTATCCGCCAAGCTAGTCACCTCATTGCAGAAGGCTATTAGGTGCTCTGCTTAATGCAAAAGCGTGCTTTATACTCTGCCACCCTTACTATAGTTCCTTTTCATCCTGGGCACTGTTGGTATCTACAGTGATTGGAAATTGTAAAAGCCCTGGGCAACTGGCTCTAGGTGGCCCTGCCTGAGCAGGGGTCTTGGACCAGATGACCTCCAGAGGTCCTTTCCAACCTCAGCTATTGTGTGATTTTGTAATTCTGTGAAAATCAGAATATTTCAGATCTTTCACAGACTTGCGATGAAATTCCACTGATTTCTCAAAAATATTTTTTTCCCTCTAAACCGATTATTATTGTCAGAAACTCTGATGAAGAAGTTCTCTGTTTTAGGTAACACACAAGAGTCTGAGATGCAACTACTGCTGGTACATTCCCATCTGTGAATTTCAACAATTGAAGATCCTATCTCATTTTTTGCTTGTTTTGGCCATGAACTGCCTACACTTGCAAAAACACTTAATAGTGTAGTATAATGAGGTCCCTTTTTCAAAATGCTCATACCTTGGAAATTTCCATTTTAGATAAAGAGGAAGTAGTAGATTATCCTCATTTTCAAATTTGTAAGGAAATTATCGCATGGCAGATAAGAGTATTGACACTCCTCTTTTTCTGTAATCGTTCAAATACTTTTGGACTTTCTATAGTTACTTCAAAATGTGTGAGGCTTTTGGGGGGGGATCAGTTATCAATAGAAGACTTACATAATATAAAGCATTCTTTTATACTTTCTACTTGCTCAGTTTGTTCTTCCCAATTAAATATTATATGAAAGTACCAGATCATTCCCAGGAGTTCAGCAGGAAGTCTATGAATTTTGCTGTTCTCTAGGCCCACCATCTTTCTCTGAGTTGAAACTATTGGAGCTGTACACTCTGATTTCCCCTTTCACCAAATTTTGGAACATCACTAACTGATACAGTCCAGTCCTGGAATTGTCATATTTTGGTTTTGGTGGAAGATTTGGATCTAATATTTTTCACAAAACTCAACACTCTCTTCAATTTTTATTTTTTTTTTAGTCCTGTTCCTCTTTCAGGTGAGCAGCTAAGTTACTCTGTCTCTGTTGGCACAAAGTGCAGATGTCTGATTTGATGTCTTTCCTTTCTGCTGAACGAAAGTTATGCAACAATCATTTTGGGTTTCCTAGCCACCAACTTTCTTTATTTTCAACAGTAACTTTTTAAAGAAAGGCTTGCATTGTTCTAGGCTAAGTAAGAAGCAGATCTTGTCCTCAGTTCGCTTTCTTTCTTATCCACTCATGATTTCTCAGAGCTTCCACTGATGGCAGAACACGAAATGGACACTGTGTTTGAGGAAATCCTTTCTTGGTCTGTGCCTTCCATCCCCCATATAAACACAAGCATATTTTAGGACATATTTTGTTTGGTACTTTTTTTGCCCCTGTGGAAGGAGTGAGACAAAAAACATTATTTCCCTACAGCTTGCCCCATCGTGGATACTGACACTTCCTTTTAAGCTTTTTGTCTTCAACAAAGCAATACAAACTTTCCTTATTACTGGTGCTCAGGAGAAACCACATTGCCCAGAGGAAAGCATGACTCTAATTTTCACACACACAGCTGTTACTCTCTTAGTGACAGCTGCAGGGCAGTACCAATCTGCTCACCGATCTTTTGGTTTCTTTTCCACTTCATAGAGACCAGGCTTTGACACTCCACGCACCCTGGAAAGAGTGTGTCATATTTTCCTGCACATACTGTGTTCTTTCCAGTTTTCCTTTCCACTTTTCCACATCCTGAGTAGGAGAAAGCATTTTTCTACTGTCTTGGGAAGGCAGGAAAAAGGTAACAACTCTGTGGTTGTCACAATAGCTTTCTTCTGTCTGCAGGGAGAAAATGATGGTTTTCCCCTCCTTCTTTAAACTTTGTCCTTGCCTTCATAGCAAAACTGATCTTAGCCCTAAAGCCTTGAATTTTCCCCTGTGATTCTACTCGTACTTGTCCTGTTTCTCTTCTGCTGCGCAATGATTTCTGTTCCCACCCTTTCTTTGTTTCATTCAAAATTGTTACAGCTAATTTCCACCTAATTTCCAATTTCTCTATAATGGCAGCAGAGACACAAAGTATCCCTCTGCTTTTCCGCTATACTCACCTGCCCTTCCCTCGAACACTCATCCTCCCTCCCATGTTTCCTTTACCAAATCCTTTCCATGACTGAAGCAGACTGACCATGTCTTGTTATTCAGGATTGGAGCGAGAAGTTGACTCTACTCGGGCCCTTCAAGCATGGATAGAAGTCTTCTCCAGTGTTATTTATCTACAAATACAGAATGGTGAACAGACAATGATGAGCCAGATGTCAGTTTTATTAGCTTCTTATGACTGTGTGAGGATACTTTCTCTGTCCTGAAGCAAATCAACTCTGCATGTTGCTGGAACTGAAAGGACTCCCAGGCACAAAATCTTTTCATAAGATATTGTCACTGTCCTAAAAGCACCTGATTTAAGACTACGGAATGAGAAAAATAACATGTTGCAAAATATTCCCCTTCCATTTACTTCAAATATCCCAAAGTCCTGTTTAGGCTCTTTTACCAGGTGTTTTGCTGTATGTGTTTGCATGTGTATGCGTATGCAAGGAGGGTTTTTTGCAATTAGTGAAGTTCAGGCCAGGTCCATCCTACCTCCTTCCTAACCTTAGTATAATGACTGTGACTTCATAAAGGAAGGAGGATCCAGGCAACTATAGGCCTGTCAGCCTGACCTCAGTGCCAGGAAAGATCATGGAACGGTTCATTCTGAGTGCACTCACACAGCATGTGAAGGGCAACCAGGGGATCAGGCCCAGCCAGCATGGGTTCATGAAAGGCAGGTCCTGTTTGACCAACCTGATCTCCTTTTACCACCAGGTGACCTGCCTAGTGGATGAAGGAAAGGCTGTGGATGTTGTCTACTTGGACTTTAGTAAGGCCTTCGACACAGTCTCCCACAGCATTCTGCTAGAGAAGCTGGCAGCCCGTGGCTTAGACAGGTGTACTCTTCGCTGGATTAAAAACTGGCTGGACGGCCGAGCCCAGAGAGTTGTGGTGAATGGCGTTAAATCCAGTTGGCAGCAGGTCTCGAGCGGTGTTCCTCAGGGCTCAGTTTTTGGGCCAGCCTTGTTTAATATCTTTATTGATGATCTGGACGAGGGGATTGAGTGCACCCTCAGTAAGTTTGCAGATGACACCAAATNCAACAAAGCTGGTGAGGGGTCTGGAGAATATGTCTTATGAGGAGCAGCTGAGAGAATTGGGATTGTTTAGTCTGGAGAAGAGAAGGTTGAGGGGAGACCTTCTTGCTCTCTACAACTACCTGAAAGGAGGTTGTAGTGAGATAGTCGCTGGTCTCTTCTCCCAAGTAACTAGCAACAGGACAAGAGGACGGGTTCAAGTTGCACCAGGGGAGGTTTAGGCTGGACATTAGGAGAAAATTTTTCACTGGAAGAGTTATCAAGCATTGGAAGAGGCTGCCCAGGGAGGTGGTTGAGTCACCATCCCTAGATGTGTTTAAAAGTCGTGTAGATGTGGTGCTTAGAGACGTGGTTTAGTGGCAGACCTGGTACAGTAGGGTCCATGGTTGGACTAGATGATCTTAACGGTCTTTTCCAACCTAAATGATTCTATGATTCTATGAAACTAACTTGGTTCCTGAAGTATGCAGTTTTAATATAGGTGCCATTTTAGTGCCATTTTAGTCACTTGATCTCTGAAGGGTCATTCCAGAAGGGTGTGGATCTCCTATACGTTCGGTGTCATACCTGTCTGCCCTGTATGGATATCTCAGATATCTTAGGTTGTCTTAAATAGCAATAGATGCCTATTCTTAGGCACCTGAACAAATCCAAAGGAGACCAGACCTGGATATACACTACTGAATAATTAAGGAAGTGGCAAACTCAATAAGGCCTGCAAACTCAATAACGTCTGTCTCAGAATGATAGGTGTCATTGCCCTCCAATTAAATCATATTTTACTGTATTAGCAGGCTCTCTCTCTCATGAGCTTATATGTTGCAGGGTATTATACTTAAGAAAAAATATTATTAGTTAGCATCTCGGGAGCAGAGATGTTCACTCATTGCACACAGCTGGCAGCTTCGGTCTGTGTCCCATTTCCTCCAGAGACTGGACTTCACCAATTTTGCCCAGACACAAAGTTTGACTGAGTGGTAGAATTGAATCCATTTTAAGGACTATTTTCCAACAGCAGGGATTACAGCATCTACAGTTTATATAGTTACTGAGCAATGAATAACAGTGTTCAACTGCCCAGTAACTTATACTTGAAGAACCCTTGACATGGCTTCCTTTTTTAGATATTTGATCAATTCCCTGCATTTTGTTACTGATTATTATTTTCTATCATGTGTCCATTACACACTTTTAGAATTATTTAACTACATTATATTTTAAGTATACACTTACAGAGTGGCAATCTGGGATCTTCAAGTACACTGACACTTCGCTCCATTCCTTCAGCTGGATGAATTGTATTGCAGATATTCTGTCTCTGTAAAACTTACTGTACCCATGTAGCCCATAGTACAGTATTGCCATTGGCCCTAAGTTTTTATTGAGTTCGTAAGGTCTCAGGACTCAGGCTTGCTCTGCCTGAACTTTACCTGACGTGTCTGCAATTTTCTGTGACTTGATTTAGCTGTGACAACCATTTCTCTATTTGATTGGGTGTGTGTTGCTAATTTTTTTTTTACTTTTCTTTATCGTTGTGTGATACAACTATAACTTTATATAGATAGCAGTAGCAACCAGTTATTTTCGGTAGAATGAGATCTTTAGGACTCTAATGCAGTGATGCAGTGCAGAGAAGTTCAGGTCTGGTACAAGAGCAGAGTCCCTGAGAAGAGGAGGTGCCGGATGCGGAGCAGGGGAGCGCAGGCAGGGGGTGAGGTACAGCCTGACACAGTAGACCCCACATGATAAACAACTTAGCAATAGTCAGTAAAAAAACCTGCAGATCTGGAGCTGGAAAAACTCCAAAAACTACATATAGTGCACTTGGGTGTAACCTGGTGCTGCAGACCAATTAAGAAAGAAAAGTGTGAATATATGTACAAAAGAGGAGTGCTTTCTTTTTGCCCATAAACAAGATTTTGAACATAACCATACAAATATGACATGAGAATCTGTTAGAAGAATAACTGTGACTCTGATCCACGCTGTGGACTCTGATCAGCTGAGGATGTAGCAGGAGGCTTAGAATGGAAGAAAAGTGTGTTATTTCCATAGGAATGGGGTAACAGGTTTCACCAGCCTAAATTTTGTCTGTTGTACAGTTCCTAGCATTATTTAATGTAGATTGGGTTTTGCTTCAAGTTTTATTATAAAATACCTCCCAGCTAGTATGAATTCCTCTGAGCATTTTATCCTACTACACTGTATTTATTGACTGCCACTGTCTGCCATTTATAGACTGCCACTGTCTGTATTTATACTGAGTTGTTAATTTTCTTGTGTGAGTACAGTAAAGATGTACCTATTATCATGAAATAATTTGAAAATAGGATATTTATTGTTGCATTTCTTTTGGAACATCAAGGCAGAAGCATTTCTGATCAGTTCTCTCAAGTTTCTACACATGCAACACTGGGTTGTTTTTTGCAGTAATTTCTCCCCATTATTTGTAGATCTGAAATGCTGTAGTTTATTGTGCTGACAGGATTCAAAGAAGTTCCCTATTATTTTTTCTTCCCAAGGGAAACTGCAATCTGGAGCAATTTTTCACTGCTGAATTTTCATAAAAGCACTTGCCTTGGAAGTTTTTTATATAATAGCCTATTATAGTAGATAGTTTTATTGCTAAGGAAAGAGAAGCAGTAAAGTTATTCAAAGCTCACAACTGCACACTCACTCTTTCTTCCTTCAAAAGAGCAGAGTAGGAAGTGTTGTTTATTCCCTTTTATAACAATTAAGGAATCAGTCAATCGCCAAAGAACAAAATAATCTTTCAATAGGTGTATATTTCTCTAACTCATAAATAGTTTGTAGTAATCCACAGCAGGGATATCTGTCCCTTGCAATTATTTTCTTTCTTGAGATATACGCACTCCAGGAGTGTTTCATTAAACTTTCTGTGATGGGATGTTTTTACTGTTTTAAAATGTGCAATCACGAACTGAGTTAGAAAAAAAAAACAAAACAAAAAACAAAACAAACCTTTAGGACAATTTTACAAGGAGTCGTATGTATGCGTGTGAGTCTGCAAATTATATATAATTTCCACGTGTACATTACCATACTGTGGGATTTCAGTTCCAGATAGAATTTTTTCCAGAAACCCTTTTCTCATAAAATATTCTTCCTATTTGTTTCAGATGTAATTTCAGACATTCCTAATGAATGTGACAAACTGCTGGGATCAGTCTTTAAATATTCCAGTTTTTGCTCATCCCTGACTGGAACAGGCAGACATGAATGTAGAATTTAATTTGCATACAGGATAAGTATTTCAGTTTTACTCATTTTTATAGGAGAAAGTACTAACTTTCATCTTCCTGGGGTTGAACAATCATAACAAACATTTCTCTCTGCACTTTTTCTTTGAGTGCTGCTGTGAGATCCAAGTAGCAAAAAGCTTCCACTTCTTGTAGATGGTGAGAACCACAGATGCAACTATACAGCTGTTTCAGATGCTCTTGGCAAAAGTAAAGAAAGCGTGCTGAACATTTCTTTGGCAACTGTCTTCGTCATCACAGTAGAAACTAGACTCAGGAGTTCATTGCCATTTGAGCCTTTATCATCTCGTATTTTGAGGAAAGTCATCAAGCAAAGACAGTTTGCTTGGTTTTTTAAAATATGACAATTAAAGGCTTCACTGCAAGGTACACTTGGATATGAGCTAGGCTTTGCTTTAAGTTATACTTAAAAGAGGCAGAATTCCATGTTAAGGTCAGGTACAAGATTAAGACACCTGCCTTCAGTCTACGTTAACATTAGCAATTAATTTGTCATAGCAGAAACAGATCAACAGCATGGAATATGTCATATAACCATCTACAAGAAGAGCGCAAAGGAGGACCCAGGAAACTTCAATCCCTGGGAAAGAAATGGAACAAGTCCTCTTAGAAAGTATTACTAACTAAATGAAACAAGTGATTGGGAAAAACAGCATGGATTTACCAAGGACAGACTATGCCAGACTAACCCGATCACCTTCTACAACAGAACAACATCTTCTGTTGACATGGGGAGAACAGTGGATGATGTTTACCTGGTCTTTAGCAAAGTGTTTGACACTGTTTCCCACAGCCTTCTCCTGAACAAACTGACAAGATACAGATTGGATGGGTGGTCTGTGAGACAGGTAGAAAATTGGCTCACAGACTGCACTCAGAGAGTGGTGATCAATGGTTTTAACTCAGGCTGGCAGCCTGTCAAATGTGGGGTCGCCCAGGGATCGTTACTGGGCCCCACTCTGTTCAACATCTTCATAATGATCTGGATGTTAAGACCGAAAGAACCCTCACCAAGTTTGCTGATGACACCAAACTGGGTGGTGAGGGAACACATCAGAAGGGAGAACTATCTTACAGAGGGACCTTGACAGGCTGGAAGAGTAAGCTATCAAGAATAGTATGAAGCTTAACAAAGAGAAGCACAAAGTCCTGCACCTGGGATGGAATAACCAGAGTCTGATATAGGCTAGGATCCATATGGGTGGGGAGCAGCTGCTGCCACCTTCACAGGGAAAACTGCTGCTGGCAATGAGAAGGCTCGTGAAAGGTTTTCCATGCGGCTCCCTCCTTTCTTCCTTCCCGTTGTGCAGCTCGGCTCTTTGAAAAGTTTAGTGAACAAACTGAACATGAGTCAGCTCTGTGCTGCTGCAGCAGCAAAAGCTAATCAGAGCCTGGGCTGCATCCACAGGGGCGTTACTAGGGACATAATCATCCCACTCTATTCAGCATTTGTGAGGCCGGACTGTGAGTACTGTCTCCATTTCTGGTCCACACAATTCAAGAAAGATGTGGACAGTTTGGAGAGGGTCCAAAGGAGGGCACAAAGACAGTCAAAGGGCTGGAGAACTGCCTTATGAGGAAAGACTGAAGAAGTTAGGTCTCTTCTCCCTGGAGAAGAGAAGGCTCAGGGGGGACCTCATCACAGTTCCAGTACTTAAAAGGTAGCTAAAAAGAGGATTGAGGCTTTCTCTTCACAAGGAGCCACATGGAGCAGAGAAGGGGCAACAGGTACAAGTTGGACAAGGAGAAGTTTCACCTCAACATAAGAAATAAATTTTTTAGAGCAGGAACAATCACTCACTGGAACAACCTCTTCAGGGACGTTGTAGAGTCCCCATTACTGGAGGTTTCAAGATGTGATTGGACAGGGTGCTAGATAATCTCGTACAGGTTCCCTTTCTCCTGAAAGGTTGTACCAGATCACCTTTCAAGGTCCCTTCTAGCCTAGACTATTTTATGATTCTATGATTCTATAATTTGGTGTTGCCACCACTGTATCTATAGTATTTGCCACTTGGCGGGTTTAGGAATAGATTAGACTAGACTAGAATATTTCAGTTGGAAGGGACCTACAGTGATCATCTAGTCCAACTGCCTGACCACTTCAGGGCTCACCAAAAGTTAAAGCATGTTATTAAGGGCATACTATTAAGGTTTGAATGCCTCTGAAACACCAACACTCTCTGGGCATCATTTATTTGGATCAAGACTTTCTCTGGAGTTGTGGGTCAAAGGTGCCCATACTGCATACAGTTTGATGTTCTCTGAATGGCCATCGATTGGCTCAGTCCCTCATGTATACATTCAAGGTGGGACTGCTTTGTGAACTGAACCAATGCATATTAAGTGAGAGCAGCTTGAGGATTAAAGCCAAACTACTGGTCCAAGGTTGTTACGTACAAACTTAGGTGTCAACGTGTGAACTCCATGCCTTGCCTTCCATCATAGTCAGGTGAGATTGAGGGTGGATTCAGATGCCTACATTTAGGTACTTAGCATGATTTCAGACACTGAGGTATCCTGCTTGGCTTCAGGTGTTGCTCCAGAAGAGCAGTGGTCTTCTGTAGGTCTTCCATCAGATTTGCCAACTTCATACTTGTTTTAGCCTTGGCTATTATAGGTCATGCCCTTAGGCATCTGCTTTTGGATGAGTTGAGTCACTCCACTGATGGTGTTGAGTAACTACATTGACTAAAGCATGAATTCAAGCACTCAGCTTATGTGTAGACAGTCACATTTCAATGTCTTGTTTTGAAGCCGAATCCCACCCTCAAAGTTTAGTTCAGTTACTTAAATTTAGGCATCTAATATTATTTGAGATACCCTAGGCTAGGTGAGATATTTTCACAAGGCCACAATATATGTCACAAGACTTAGAGGAGCCCACACTTATCTGGAGCAACTGCTAGAGAACAGGAAAGGCGTCCTGACACAGAATAGCTTATGTTTAGGAAACAGAATTCAGCTTCCGGTGTAAAACATTTGGTTTATTACTATTTCCATGATGCCATGTCATTAACATATTTAGAAAAGCAAAGCTATTTATTCTGTTCATGACAAGCACTTGCAAATTCTTGGATCTTACACGTCGTGACATAAGTATCAGGCCATTCTATAAATCCACTTTACACTGCTCACATCCATAAAAAGTTATTCATTTGCTGCACAAGCTAAAATTTAGGCAGTCAAAATGTTATATGTGATTAGACTACTGTCAGCCTGTGGAAGAAAGTATATAAACCACTAAAGTCCATGAGCATATGTAAGCAGTGAGACAGCATAACCCTATTTTATCCCTGCTGTTACATATACCCAGAATACAATCACACCCTGACTGTGCTTTGGTTCCACACACTATAAACACAATGTGACATTCAGTCTGCCAGACATTAAAAATGGTGTGGTCAGCTGATAGCTGTTCTGCCTATATGAGGCCATGTCTTAAGTCTCCTGAACTTAATTGGAACATCTGTGGAGAGATACTAAGGATAAACTTTCCACCATTGTTATTTAACATCATTCTCTTACACAGCTCTGTGTACGTGCATGGAGGAGCGTTAACTCTAGTAAATGAGTTCAAGTATACCATTTTTGAAATGTATGAGACCAGCTGGGAAGAGATAAAACCACCGTTGATTGTGGAAAATTTCTTGATATCTTTCATAACAAAGTCACAGTTATTTGGCATGGTACTAAAAGATATTTTTCAGCTGTCGATGCTTCAAATAGAGAAGAAAAAGAGTTGAGACAATCATTATCATTGAATCACGTTTTACAACTCCAGCAACAATAGTTTACTTCATAATTTCTTTAACTAAAGATGAAACATTAGTGAAAGAATGTGTTCCTAGCTGGCTTCCTGGCTCTGCCTTTTCCATTTACAAAATGAAAGGGAGAAATATTCTGAAAACAAATTTTTTTATAGGATCAAAGCACTCCATCTGAAAGAATTACATACCCACATCTTGCATATTTTCCCTGAAGACCTGCGTATTACCTCTACTGTAACTTCTTGATCAACGAGTATTACTTTGCAAATTTGCATCACCATTAGACCTTTTGCCATATGGAGGTGACTCCATTCTCACCTATGAGGAATCAAATCTGTTGAGAGCTCTATCTCAAATTCTCATAATCTTTTGTAAAGTCTGATGAGTCATAAACAGATGTCCTCTGTCTTTTGAACTGCCATCTGTTGTAACTGGCTGGAAGATGTTTGGCTATTTCTGTCAAAGTGTATAAACTTTTTTTTTCTGAAAAGCCTGTTCCTTAGACAGCATGTGTTAAAGAGCAGCCCTGGAAAGACAGCAGCTGTTTTTTCAGAGCCTAGCAAGGCTTTGCTTCTGTTAATTTTTTTTTGTAGTCCTTTCAGAATGGAAACTGGTTGCTGTTCTCATTCATCCTGAAAGTTTTAAGAACTGTCCAGGCTGTATAATTAGAATTTCTTCACAGCCATCTTCTGCTGCATGGTTCACTACTGTTGAAACAGATGGAGTCGTAACAGCTCTCTGAGTCATTCTTAAGCTGGTACAATGTCACTGATGAATGTTTGTATGTGTTTGAGGTATTTTTTTTCATCCAGGGGTCGTGCCTTTCTAGACGAAGGAGCTCCTACGCTAGCCTGTAAAAGGAATTTCATAAGTGTTATGGCAGGTAGGCACTTTATGTGAATAATACGCCTATTATGTGAATATGTCTATCCACATTATTTCAACTTTTAAAGTAATACCTTATAGGAGTCACTAACTTTCTAACTTGCAGAGACAGCAACATAATTTTTGTATGTACCTGAGATATTTTTGAAGTATTGGAGCTTTCTGTATCTCATATTTTTTGGTATGAATCTTCTTACCATGACAGTGTTCTTACTCCAACCATTCTGGGAGCTATCAGGATTAAGTTGTACCCATGCTACTGGTTTTCCCTCTACATAGGGAATGTGTTTTCTGCAGTCTCCACTCTTCTTTCTTTCTCTGCTTGAACACCATAAATTACATGCCAGGGAAAGATAAATTGTAGTGGTGCTTTAATTGTGAGTAAGATCACTTGTCATAAATATCGCCAGTCCCTTCAGAAAACTAGTTGGTGATGAAAAAAATCACATCTTCACTGCTGCTTAAAAACTTATCCTTAGCTTTCAAATAGCAGATGCTCTGAATACCATAGATCCTCTGTTCTTTTAATCATTCACGGAATTATTGTCCTGTGGTCCAGTGACTTTGCAAAGTTGCCTATTTCGTTCGCTGACCCCTGGGGTGTTACAGGTTATCACTTCCAAAAAGCATAGCTTCATACCATTCCCTTACATCAAGAGCTAACTCATCACTGCTCAGCAAAAAGTTGGTTCTCTATATCAGAAAAATACTTCAGGAAGCTTGAAACTCACCTTTTTTTTTTTTTTTAAATTTCCAGGCTGGTGCATAGCTCTCCAGCACTGTATCTATTTTTCTCCTTTTTGGTTTTAATTTCAACTCTGTATATAACAGAGAACATTTATGTGACATATATTAATAGCCAAAACTAAAAGATTTTTACCATGATACCTTAATATTTATTCTGCAGTTTTCCACATACACTTAAGTATTTGTCAGTATGTCCATCCATCCATCCATCCATCCACTTGTGATGAGGGAAGCAAATATATGAAACTTGGAATGAAAAAGTTGTGTCTTTCCCATGTTTACAGAATGTTATTTCATTTGAATATGATTCTGACAGATCAGAGTTCAGAACAGCTCAGGATATTTCATATTATATTACAAAAAATAGGTTATGAATGGCATTTTCTATTGAATATTCATACCCACATAGTCATACAGTTTTCATGTAGGAAAAGCTTTGTAATATCTTTGAAACAACAACAATAAATGTACAAGTCAAGATATGAACACAAGAAGCAGAGATACAACCCAAAAATGAAAAATGAAGAAAGAGAAAGCAGAGAAGAAAAAAGGAATAATTCGTCAAGAATGGGAAGAACATCTTTTGAAATTTTGTAGTATTTCTTCCTCCTATTCAGACTCCTATTTTAGCAAGGTGAATCACTTATTCCAGGACCAAAACCAATTTGCTTTTCCACTGACAAAATGTAGTCATGGACTTTCAGTTTAAATAACTTCAGATATTTTGTTCAAAGGAAACAACAGCAAAGAAGAAAGATAAACCTCTGCAAGAGATCACAATTATGTATTTAATTTTGTAAGGTCCTTCATGAACCCTCCTTCACATAAAAGGGGCTAATGCCTAGAAATGTAAAAGGTCACTAGAAAGGAAACCAAAATACCAACTATAACTTCTTCACAGCAGATAGTGAAAATAGTTGCTTCTGACTCAGTAGACTCAAGACAAGGAAGAGAATAAAAAGAGTGTGAAACACATGGCATTGACAGAACTGTGCGTCCTTTGAGAGCGAACCAAGCTAACACAGCCAGAAAAAAAATGTTGCTGAAGTACTGACCAGAAACAATGAAAGGTAGAAATGCTATTTTGGATCCTTACCAGCCTAACCAAACCATTGCCCTGGTTTTCCTTATTTGTTATAGGGCAGAGGAGAAGCTCTTCTTTCCTTGTGTCCAGAGGCTCAAGAAAGGGTAAGACAACGTGCTTAGCCTGTGAGCCACAGGAAGATGTGATAGGACGAAGGGTAATGGTTTTAAACTGGAAGAGGGTAGATTTAGGTTAGATCTCAGGAAGAAATTTTTCACTCTGAAGGTGGTAAGGCACTGGAACAGGTTGCCCAGGGAAGTTGTGGAGGCCCCATCCCTGGAAGTGTTCAAGGCCAGGTTAGATGGGGATTTGGGCAACCAGGTCTAGTGGGAGGTGTCCTTGCCCATGGCAAGGGGTTTGGAACTGGATGATGTTTAAGGTCCCTTCCAACCTAAACCATTCTATGATTCTATGATTCTACATTATTTGACCTAAGGTACTTTTTTGCAAAGTTAGGATGAGGATCTAAACTCCTGCCAGCTGCTTGGGTTTACTGGGGATGCTGCAATAGCTTTCAGCCTTGCAAATTTAATATTATTGAACTGCAATATCATCATTAACTAGTTATATTCTCACCATCAGGCTGTGGTATACATAAGCAGATGTAAGAGCTTTTGCTTTGTTGGAGGAAAACCAGACTGTAGGGAAATAATTAGCAGTCATAAGTCTAGACTTTAAGGTTTCATGGTGAGTATACCTATGTTTCTGCTCATTTACTGTTGTTACTAAAGAAAGACAGAAAACAAATGTTCCACCTCCAGGTCAAACAGCTCAAGGCTTTTCACAGCCCTCCTGGCACTTTCTTTCCTGCCTTGCATCATGGTGTGATGACAGAGTCTGTCTCTGAGGCACAAAATGTCGAGTTCAGTTGTAACTCTTCAGCCAGGTGGGTTCAGAGTTTATTGGTGGTGATGAGCAGCACATGTTAACAAAAACATCCTGTTGTTCCTTGCTATAGAGTTTCATCCGTATGTAGAGAATTGTTTAAAACAACAGGAGAAAAAAAAAAGGGGGGTTTTGTCAGTTTCAGTGTTTTCATGAGCATCCTGAGAGAACTGAGAGGACAGGAGACAAAGAGTCACTTTAACTTTCATTTTTCAGCATCTCCTATTGTGTCTAAGCAGTTTCCAAAGCTTTGAGAAGATTAATGTTTTTTTAATAAGTATTCATTTCTTCCTCTCAAATGCAGTGTTGATAAGCTTTTTAGATTAGCAGATAATGTAAAGGACTTCAAAGGCTTATGAAGGCATTCCCAGTTGGCTTCCTGAATACAGCTGGGAGTCAAACTAATTGGTAGTCTGCAGCGAGGCAATTAGCCACAGGATGAAGTAAAATGGAGACAGAGACCTAACATTATGTATGCATCATTACTCAACTATGTGCTTTGTTTTGTGTGAGTAAAACTGCTATCAGAGTATTAAGATAGTTTTAATACACAAATAACTGAAATTCATCTCAGGGGGAAAAGGGCTGAGCCCTCCATTTGCATTCTGTAGGGAAAGTGGCCATCTAAGTACAGTAAAAAAAATATTTTTAAAAAGGATATATTGGCACTGCAGACTCTATACTTGGTAAACTAGTACTAAAGAAGGGAACTGAGGGATGTCCTGATCTCTGTCGGACAGTAAAATGCAAAATAGCTCTACTGACTTCCAGTACATTTTTCTGGTTTTCCTCTGAGGTTAGAATCTGATTCAACTCCATTATAATCACATCCTACTCATACAGAAAGAGTGCTAAATAAATTTTCCTTGGATAGATACTGGCAGTAAGATAACAGGACTGTTTCTTTGCTTTTTTCTTCCTCTAAAATCACAGGGGCTGCAGCAAATATTCAAAGAGTAACATTCTTTTATAAATGTAAAAATGTAGTGGTGCCATTCAGTGTGGCAGACTAAAGGATTTGAAAAATGTCATAAGACTGAAAACATTTTCATGTTATTATTGGCAATGTTCACTCATCATAATTGTTCTCTGGTTTTTGGGGAATTGCACTGCAGTCATTTGCAATGAGAACAAAGAGAGCACTCATTGCTCGGAGACTGGACAGCAGAGCGATTGGACTCGTTACCCTGAATCATACAGATTCAGCAGAATAAATCGTCCCCAGCAAACAGAATCTCAACTTGGACCATTGCAGAGGCTCAAAGGAAAATATTTTCTGACCATAGAGATTTTGCAGGAACTAAAGAAACATCACTGCTATGCAAGCCAACTCCATGACCTTCAATTGCTTCAGCTTTTCAGGAATGACGTTACTGTTTATTATTAGCTATTTGTATTTTCCATATGAAGAGCTTTAGATTTCACTGGTAGGTGAGGTGCTTCTGGCATATGGTATGTACGGGGGCTCATATCTACAACTTTCCACGAGAGAGCTGGAGTACAAAGCTATAAAGAAATTTTCCTCAAAAGAAAGGAGGCATCACTGAAGCTTGGCCATTAAGTAAAAAGACTGCAAATCCAGAAGAGGAAGCTCTACAGTAGCTTACAGCTGGGAGCGAGGGGACTGAGGCTCTGCTCAAGGGAGTAAACACTAGAAGATCAGGAGCAAGAACTCCCTACTGTCTCAGTGCTGAGTTACAAAATGTATTTCCCTCTTGCTGCTTCTACAACTCTGCAGTGGCTCTCCTCCAAAAGGACATGTGGTATGAACCATATTCTGTCTGGTTAGTAAATGGAAATATGTGGCTGAATCTGTGTTTATTAGCGCTGGGCTACAGTACAGAATAAGTTTGCTGCTGCTACTCTTCTTTCTCCTCCCCATCCTAAACTGAAATCAACTCCTACCTCAGACCTCTTAATTTCTCAGTGTATGCTCCAAGGGTATATTCCATCTCTTTCTCTCTCAAAACCCTTTGAGATCTCAATACTGTAAGTTACAAGTCTTTTTAACTATCTCTCTAAAAAGTGGCTGTTGCAACTAATAGTGAAGAGATTCACAGAGCTTTGCCAGTTTAGGTTTAGCAGCGGGAAAGAAATGATGCAATAAACACAATGAAATGTGACTTGATGAGATTATGCACTACTTTCTGGTAGCAAGTGTTGCTATGAGCTTGTCATCACCAGGAATTTAACCAGGTTTGTTAGGTATTATTCCACATCTAGTTTGGAATTGCCCTCAAGTGGCCACTGCATTCTGAAATCAAAGTGGTGTAATACTAAAATAGATACTCTTGTCATGAAGTGGCTTTGTACATTTCTAAATTAATTACTTTTATTTCAGAGCAGAAAGCCTACTGGGGGTTATACAGAGAAAGCCAAGTTGGTTGATTTCCACCACGTATCGTTAATACCCTCATTGCATTTTTCCACCCACTTTTCCCCCTTGAATTGAATTTCATCTGTTTAACAGGGTTGCTAGGGATGATTGGGAAATCTGGTAGCTTGCTGCCAAGAATATAAAGTAGTTCCTTCAAGGAGGAGCACCATGTTGGGGAATCTGATGTAGATGTAGTGTCATCCTCAAAAAAAGAAAATTAGCTTTAAAGTACAGAACTCTTTACATATAAATGACTCCAGAAACACAAGGAGCTCTTTGCAGCAGTTTATGACTTCAAAATAAATGACATCTCTTGGTTGCTGTTTGAGTTTGGGACCTGACCATGCAGACTGAAAGTTAAAATATTTTGGCAAAAAATCCTATGATAAAATAACAGAAAGAGCAGATAGGCAAGTTTGAGTGCTCCAGGTTTGTCATTAATCACAGAGGGAACACCTCAGCTCTGCCACCTCACTGGTTTTTCAACAGCAACTCGAGGGCTCTGGTTCTCTAAGCTCAGGCAGTTTTAGACTTGTAAAGGAAACTTAAGCTTTGAAACATATCTCCTTTTTCTTAAATACCAGATCTTAATTACACCAAAAGCAATTGCTGCCCAGAATTTTCAGCCTGATGGGTTGGTAAGGAATGACATTGCTGGCAAAGTTCATTATTCAACAGGTCATCTCTAATCCCACCTCCAAACGTGGTTTTTGCCACAGTGAATTGGGCCTTTCTAGGTTTTGCTTCTCCTAAACTATCACTGCAATGTGTGTATCACCAGCACGTGTTACTGTCTATGTCAGCCCACTCTACCAGTCAGATCACTTCCCATTGTGTATAACTGCATTTATTAAAAAGGCAAATATACTGTTTTCTTTGTGCCTTTGAAAATATTTTATTGCACCCTGAACACAGATATGCCATATGTGGAGTTGTACGCTTTAAAGGTTCCAGCAGTAGATTAACTTGTACTACACTTCCCCATTTAGCTTTTTAAATATTTGTTTGGATGTTTGTTTCTGCAGCGAACAGGATTTAAAACGGTATAAAACCAATAATGAAGCAATAAAGTGCTCCCTTGTGCAGAGTTCATACCGCATTTAATTGGCACAATGGAGCAGTTTATGGCAAGTATTCTTGGATGTGTGAAAGTTTACTGTTATTGTGCTGCAGATGTTTCTAGGTAACCTTTAATAAGAGTGGGAAATACAGATCTTTGAGATTGTTGCTTGTGCTTTATGAGCATTTTTTATAGAAGTCTATAGAGATGAGAATGATACAAAATAACGGTGACATTATTGCCTGAGAGCAGGGCACCATTAACGTGTCTCAATGGGAGCCCAATAAACTCCATAGTCATGATGGAGCTTAGTGTGAATAGCAAGTTTGGCTTTTGCAGACCTGTAGACCTGCACAAAATCAGCAGAGGAGAAAAGAAATTACAGGCAAGGTTGAAAGAAGGAATAATAGTGAACCAAATTCAGAGACAGGGTAAAACAATCCATTATTCGTAATATTATTCTAAAGTTTAAAGCAGTTATATGTATTTATGTCTGTATACATATATAATGTATATATGTCCTAAATACTTTCTAAATGTGATGCCCTTGCTAATAACGACAGCTGCTTAAAACCAGCTCTGGGAACAACTGGGTGAAAATTTCGCAACGTAACACTCTATCTTTTTATTTCTGTTGTAGTTTGGTCTGAACTGTTAGTAATACCGATGTAACCTCTCTGGTCTCTAGAAGTCACTAAACCTGAAGTGATTAGCAATGGCTGAGACGTCAGCAGAGGAGATCTGCAAATGGAGTTGCCTGGGTGTCTTAGAAGAGCTGTACAATTCTTCATGTTTTCTGGGCCTTATGTCTTCATGCTTTTTTCCTATGGTGTTACATTTCCCTGTTAGACCTCTTTGCCATATCATTAGCGAACATCTTTACCAACATGGAGTCCAGGATGGGTCACCGGGACAAGGCGCAGTAGCTTGAACGCAGGCTCAAGGGACTTCAGTACAAAGGGCTGTAATCTTGGAGAACAGGTACACATATGTTCTCCCAGAAAAAAAAGATAGAAGGCATTAGGGATGTCAACAGCTAAAATTCAACAATTGACTAGTATTCAGATATCCAAACATAGGAATCTAGTACCCTCATATTTATGGTTGGAGTTGTCTTGGAAATGAGAGAGAATGGTTCCGTTTCCTTGGTGTGAGCAAGGATTTGAGCATGGGTTTCTCATGTTCGTTGGGTACTACTATGTGGGTAGAAGTGGAAATGGGTAATGTACCAATCTCTCTCTTTACTTCCTTGAATTTTATTACAAGTGTCACAAAAAAAGTATCACTGCTAGAAAGTCAAAGCAGTATATTATCAATTTCTAAAATATTTTACCTATTTTATTTCAGCTGTGACTTCCCAGTAAATTTAACATGAATTTGAGAAACGTTCTGATTCTCCATAGATTATGAAGGTTTAATATATGTGGCAAGTTAACTGGTTTATTATGGTGAACCTGCAGAAAACGACCATCTCAGTTACGTACATCCTCCACCTGGGGGAGCTTTCCCGTAGAAATGAAGTCCACCGCAAGTTTGGGTTTTGGATGCATTCCCGTTTGAGATAGAGAACCCCAGCAGTAAAAGCACATTTAACTTTAACTGCTACATCTTATGTGATATTGCCTAAACCAAAGGCATTTTTCATTGGATCTAACAGTGGCAACCATCCTTAATTGTTTTCACTGCATGTTTAAATCAAGATGAGAGATATATTTTCTGCATGACTAGAGAGAGCATTGCTTTTAAAATTTTGTCTCCCTGCAATGACATCTACATTTCTGTTCCTAATTTGTTTGTGGAAATTTGGGTTAAATTTGCTACTGGAATCGATCATGAACGCGTGCCAGCATCTCTGCAGAATAATTCAGATGATTCCCGAATATATCCTAAAGAGTCTTCAGGGAGGTAATAATAATAAAGATGGAGCCAGACTCTTCTCGAAGGTGCGCAATGAAAGACAAGGAGCAGCAAACACAAATTCTAACAAGAAGAATCTCAAAGTGAGGATGTGGAAACGTCATCCTTGAAGATTTTTAAAATTTGACTAGACAAGGCCCTGAGCATCCTCCTCTAACTTTGAAATTAGACCTGCTTCAAAAAGGTAGGGATCCAGAGGTGACTTCCCACCTAAATTATTCCAAGTAGGAACCCGAACTCTGAGACAATGAAAATGTTTACTTTGGCTAGCACTGGGCCAATTATTTTGTTGTTGTTGTTGTTGTTCCCTTCAGGCTTTCATAGACCTCCAAAGATATTGTGGTCTGAGAGACGACTGTGCATGCTTTCAGCATTATCATACAACTGGAGATCATTACCAAACAACCCTGTTCTGCTCACTTTTCAAAGTTGTCATGAAAATAAGCAACTTTAATCATTAGAATATCGTGTTCCTTTTCTGCAGTACTTCCCAAACTGAAAGACTGTGAAAGGTTTTATACATGTAGGTTGCAATCACAAATTTGAATGGACACATCAAAACAAAAAGGGATTGAACAGGGTTCTAGGTAGCAGGAATTAAGTCTTGCTTAATAGCAACTGCAGACATCCATTCCCTCAACACATCAGGTTCCTGACTGAACCTCTTTCCTGCATTACTTTGATTCTACGTGAACACGCACTGACCAGCTAGATCAACTCCGTGCTAAACATCAGGGCTTCACAGTCCTCCTTTTGTTTAAAAAGATGAAGCATGCTTTACTTCTGTCACTTAAACACTTACAGTAGCTACCTTTAGAGAGTGAACAATAATGAGTCGTTACACATTGCTGACTGACTCGTACAGCTTCAGCAATCAATGCTGTATTTTCTCTGATGTCTGTTTGGGTTTTATCTTGCTTTTGTCAAAGGTAAATTCATCTTTTCATGATGAAGACTTTTTTCCCCTAGGGTCTGCAATACTGATACTGATTTTTTTTCCCCCTAAGATTTCCAACACTGAAATCGTTCCACGTATGTTTGTTTCCATGGGCAAAAAATAAGCATTTTTAAGTAGAAATTTGTCTACCTTTTTTTTTTTTTTTCTTTGTAAATTGGCAGTATATTCAATGAATACACTCCATGTATTCTACCCAGAATAGCACTTCAGTCTGTCTGGCCAAGGACTGTGACTTAGAGGTAGGATCTTTGGGTGGGATTGACATTAATTAGATGTGACAGCCACCCAACACTCAAGGCTCGGCGCAGATCGTGCAAGTGTCAGGAGCTCAGCACATTACAGCGGGAGCTTCTGTCCTTGACAACAGAGAGTGGTGAATACTAATCCCACATGCTTAAAAAGGAGTTTGCAATATTCATTGTTTAAAATTGATGGGAGAAGTGCCATCTCATTAAGAGTGGGATTCTTTAATTGTTTCTTGCATTTTTAATGTGATAAGTAGGACTCCTTCCCACAGTACAGCAAAAACACAGGACGGTAATGCAGGAGTGATAAATGTCTGGCTCTGAGAGTCTGTTATACATCCAGCTACACAGTACAGGCAAATTCAGCCAGATGTTAAAAATGCCTGTGCGGGAACACAGATAGAAATGCCTCAGCAGGGACTGCAAGCACAGAGTACCTTTAAAGATGAACTTAGTCCTGGCCCGATAGACCTGATTCAATGAAGCACGTGGGCATATGATGTCTGGGGACATTTCCAGATTAAGTGTTTGCTCTGGATCTTCACAAAATCACCGAGTTTTAAGTGTAGCTTTCAAAGTAAACACGTTTAAGGGCATTGAGAACTGGGATTGGAGGGAATGAGAGGAGGAAATGCATGTTAGACAGGATAAAGCCTGGAATCTTGATTTAGGAGAGCACTCATTTAAACACAAGCCCAAAGCACTTTTCCACACAGGATGTGTGGGATGAATCTATGCATTGCAAAGTATGGCATAATGCTTAGTAGAGTGTGAAATTAATAAGAGAACATGACTATTTAACACTTGAAACAAGTGTTTTAATCTTTTAATTCCAGCATTACTAACAGCCTAAAGCTTCATGGGTTGGAGTGGTTTCTTGTACTCTAGACTCCTTTAGTTTCCTAACCTAAGACAAGGAAAGCAAAAAGGTGCTAAAGAGAAGACAGCAGCACACCTTCTTCTATTAACATTGGCCAAAGCATCTAATCTTGTGTCAACAATCCGGTAAGAGTAAATATGCATGAAGAGACAAGACCAAGTGGAGGACAGCAGACAGTGTGCAAGTCCTTCATCTTCCAGCATGTCTGTTGAGTCATCTTTATTTAATATTTATATGAGGAGCAGGGCATTTTATGCTTTTCATGTGTGACATCTGGTTTTATAATTTAGGAAAACTTAAATTTAAGAAATGTTGAAAATGCAGTGTTGGATAATAAGAAGGGTTTTCTAGTCTGTCACAGTGGCAAGCTGCAGCTCCTTCCAGAAGGAGCTGTCATGAAGAGATTACAGTGCAGAACTACTGGTTATTTGTTTTTCCATGAAGTGATGCATGATTAGGCAAATGGAGCTAGACTGTGAAAGAAGACTAGACATGCATCTTCCTCTGAGACAGGCAGTGGAAGATTTAGTTGAGTTTGCATAGAAATGATGATGGTTAGGAGCAAGAGTAAGGTTAGGTATGAACAACCTTTTCTTCCACATTGACTACTGTTTTCTTTTGGAGAGGTCTAATCCAAAAATGGTTCTTCTTTGGCAGCAATACTGATGCACATTATCTCCTCTTTCCTCTCCAAGTATTATCAAATTGCCATTTTGTTTGAACTTTGAATCAATTACAATATTCCCATTGAAGTTTTGGGGGATTTTTTGTGGGTCCTTTTTATCAACCAGTGACATTTTTGTAAGAAAAACATAATGAACTCCAGGTTACTTTATATCACAAAACAGAAATGCATTTTAACAGAAATATTAGGAGGTGATCAGCTTATTTGGAAAAAATCATTTTTACATTGGTGGAATGCATTGCTGTTCTTTAGGTTTTACAGATTTCAGTGTTAAGCACAGAGTAGAAAGGAGGTTCCCTCTGGATCTGCAATGGTGCTTTGTAGTGGTAACACAAAAGATGAAGTAAAAAGAAGCTGCAGCTATTTTTGTGATTATATAAAATTTGTTCTACAGCAGCTTGAAGAACAGTCATAGAACAGCCATCTTTTGTGCCAGGCTTAGTACAAAACTGTAGTAGCCACTCTCAAAAGTCTTTAGACTCATGCATGATATTTGGACACTATGACCTAATATAACAATACATGAAGTAAGATATGATAGAACAGGAACAGTCCCCTAGTACATGATTCCCTTATATTAGCCTGCTTATGTCTTCGTTTGCTGCCTATTGTTTTCAGGTAGACATTGCTTTTTATTCTGTGGTATAACTGGCTCATAATCATGTCTATATATTCTACAAAGAAGATATTATTGGTATTATTATTAAAAATTATTATTACGACAATAATAGAATATCAATCTATTTGTCGTCTATCTGGACTTCTGTAAGGCCTTTGACACAGTCCCCACTGTGAGGAGGGAGATACAGATTTGATGGATGGACCGTTCAGTGGATGAGAAATTGGTTGGATGGTTGCATCCAGAGGGTAGTGGTCAATGGCTCAACGTCCAGATGGAGACAAGTGACAAGTGGGTTCCCTCAGGGGTCCGCATTAGGACCAGTACACTTTAATATCTTCATCAATGACATAGTAGGATTGAGTGCACCCTCAGCAAGTTTGCAGACTACACCAAGCTGAGTGGTGTGGTTGACACGCCAGAGGGACAGGATGCCATCCAGGGGGACCTGGACAAGTTCGATAAGAGGGCCTATGTGAACCTCATGAGGTTCAACAAGACCAAGTGCAAGGTCCTGCATCCGGGTCAAGGCAACCCCCAGTATTAATACAGGCTGGGGGAAGAAGGAATTGAGAGCAGCCCTGCCAAGAATGTCTTGGGGGTACTGATGGATGAAAAGCTGGACAGGAACCAACAATGTGCACTCAGAGCTCATATCCTGGGTTGCATCAAAAGAAGCGTGGCCAGCAGGTCGCAGGAGGTGATTCCGCCCCTCTACTCCATGCTGGTGAGACTCCACCTGCAGTACTGCATCCAGCTCTGGAGCCCTCGGCCCAGGAAAGACATAGACCTGTTGGAGTGGGTCCAGAGAAGGGCCACAAAGATGATACGAGCACTGGATCACCTCTCCTATGAGGACATGTTGAGAGAGTTGAAGTTGTTCACCCTGGAAAAAAGAAGGCTCCAGGGAGACATTATTGTGGCCTTTCAGTACTTAAAGGGGGCTTATAAGAAAAGATGGGGACAAACTTTTTAACAGGGCCTATTGCGATAGGACAAGGGGTAATGCCTTTAAACTAAAAGAGGGAAGATTTAGACTAGACATAAGGAAGAAATTTTTTACAATGCGGGTGGTGAAACACTGGCCCAGGTTGCCCAGAGAGGTGGTAGATGCCCCATCCCTAGAAACATTCAAGGTCAGGTTGGACAGGCTCAGAGCAAACTGATTTAGTTGAAGATGTCGCTGCTCATTGCAGGGGAATTGGACTAGATGACCTTTAAAGGTCCCTTCCAATCCAAACTCTTCTATGATTTTATAATTCTAAGACAACACTCATGAAATATCCATTTGTTCAGGAGCGTCCTTGATAGGAAGTTTCATGGCATGATACCATTTCACTTCTTCCTCTGTTTATTTTTCTTCCAATGGTATACTGGCATGAATGGTACCTACACAAAATATGTACAAAGAAACATCTTTAAAAAAACAAACCAAAATGGAGAACACTGCAATTAAGCAAATGGAAGTCACTTAAGGCAACCCAGTTCGGTTCCTGAAGAATGATGGAAATCTATATTTAGATACTTGTATGCAAATGGCTTGATCTTTAGAAGTTTGGTGTCATTTTATGCTGTTTCACAAGTAGTAGCATCTGGCAGAGCTCATATCTATATTATTGTTCCATTTATAATTCTCACAGAATTTTACAGTTGTAAGAACTGTGGAAAGAAAAACAAATTTTATCATCAAAGAAAGCCAAAATCTCATGTATAGAATAATGGAGATTGATCTCCTGCAGTTTGAAGATTTTGTGCTTTATCCCCCAGACTGTTCAACAGCACACTGGATTCATGGTTAACAGTACAGTATAGTACTTACTATACGATACTGTTACTACAAAAGCAAAAGTGCCTTCTGGAGCTGAAATTAATGCCCTCTACAAAGATTTTCCTGAAGGTTGTATCCATTAGGACAAGTAAATTCTGTATCATGGAAAAACATTCTCTGATGATCCCTTGGCAGCAGAAAGGTTCTTTAAGGAGTTTCCTGGTGTTTTTACCAGTTGTTACTTTGGAAAGTAGGCTGCAATACTTTTGATGACTATGTCTCTTCATCCCCTTCATATGTAGATAGGAGGAAGAGAGGTATGTTTGTGTGTGCTGCAGGAATGATATGCAGGATGTATTCGGCATTTCTCCACCCAACCGAACTTGTTAGCTTCAGATGCAGATTGAGAATTTTGTCTGTTGCTTTAATCACTGCTCAAACAACTGAATGCAGGAAATTCTAAATATAGACACGTATCTCCACTCAAATCAGAAAGCAATGCAATTTTAATAATCTTGGAGGAGGCACTATGGGTTATTCTTTCTTCAGGGGAGAATGTCTATGTGGATGGAAGGGAGAAGGTCTAGGGGGACTGCACAGCCGCATCAACCACAGCCACAGAAGCACAAGAAAAGGGATGCTAAAAAAAAGCTCAGACCTGGGAAACTGCCCACCTGATTTGATTTTGTCCTGTTTTTAAGATAGCAGGGATTTATACATAAAGCAAGATATTCCTGTTATCATCATCTCCTGCTAACCAGCGCAACTCACAATTTCTGTATAGCCACTTGGGCTTTTCAAAGCACCTAATGTGAAGCTCTCTGTTGACATTTAATGTAATGGAACAATCACCCAGAGAGCATTCTAGAATAAAAGTGGTGCATGGTTAGACAGAGAAAAGTTCTTGGTGGTGTCCTTTGTGTCTGACTTCTCATCTTTGGTTGCAGTCCAACCTGAAAAATCCTGGGGCTGTTCACTGTGAAACTGTTCTTCTGCCAAACCAGATACAAATGGAGCGTACATGAAGATGGCTAGTAATATGCTGAGCTAGTTCTTTGCTTGTCTCTGTGATGACTTACTATTTCCTTTTTTTTATTAGAAATGTCACCAGACCTGTGAATTCATAGATGACATTTTTTTAGAGGGAGGAAGAAGCAAAATCTAATGGTAGATCCAGTTTTTCTGAGTTAAAGTGAGGTAGGATCTAACACACTAGGGATGAGGCCCCTTGCCAAGTCTTTGTTCCCTCTTCAGGTTGTGATGACCATATCATTAGGAGTACCTGCTGATCTAGGCAGCTATCCTTTTCCTCAGGAAGCTTGTCTCCAACCTTTGTTTTTTTCCTGAATGTTTATTTTCTCCCAAAATTCAAACATAATATGCCCACAGGAAGGCTCTTAGGGCAGTGTTGGAACCCAGATAGATCTCAACGCAATTGTTCTTCTTCCATCCCTTCCCCTTGCAGCTCAGAGGCAACACACTACAGGAGAAAAATATATTCAGTTCATTGTGAAAAGGAAAATGTTTCACTGGTTAAAACCTGTGGTGAACATAAGAGTAAGCTGAGCTCAATGCCGCTGTGTATCCTAGAAAAATAGCTCTCGCATGACAAAATAACCCTTCCCAGGAGTAAAAGGTGGGAAAATGGAAACGGATTCCTTTAAGACCTCACCCTAAACAGACATGTGCATGTTATTCTGTCATATAATGAGATTTCTCTTTTAACTCAGTCTTCTGCTCTTCAAGACCTAGTGGAAGCCGGACAGAGCAAGCCGCCTGTGGGTGGATGAAGCCCCAGCAGCAGACCATGAGGCAGCAGCACTCTTTCCAGACTAACGAGGGTGGAAGGGAAAACCTTATGGAGTAATCAATGTCATGAATGTAATGAGAATGTCTTTAAAAAAATCCCACAATGTTTCTTGCTGCTAAGGCACAACAGGAGTTAAAAACCAGCATTTTAATGTAGCTTGGTAGATCATTTACAGTGTCAGCATTTCTTTGTGTATGTTTTGTAACACGATGTTTTTCTGCCACCATGCCTTTTATCTTACTGAGAAAACCACTGCATTTTACAACAGTAGGTTAGATTGTTTGCTCACCTTAGGTGCAGAATTATTTCCAGAAACACGTTTCATAATCTTTCTGATACACTGAACACAACATACATGCATACAAGGTATTTTATTAGCAGAAAATACAGTGAATTAACGTTTTAATATCATTCTCACGATCTTTTAGGAAGAATAATAAAACCAAATAATTTCAAAGAATTATCTACAATCCCTACAAAAACATTTTTTCCCACTAAGAAGGCTCAAAAAATATTTTCTCTAACATGCTAAATTATTCCTTTTCTTTCAAATGCCTCTGTAAGAGTAGCTGTGTTATGAGATCTGCAATACACCAAGCAAGAAGAGTTGTTTATCTTAAAGACACTTGTAATTGAGGTAAGGCCCAGCAATAAAGTAGGTGCGTAAGCTTACTGCTGTCACACGTGTGTGGTCTCATACTTCATGTGCAGTCAGTAATTATACCACAAGTCCTTTGAGACAAGACCTGTAACTTTCAATTAACACTTTTTAGGGTTACTTCCATTGTGTATAGCTGAATAATAAGAGAGGTTTTGCCCCACCACAGCAGGCTGTTGGTCCACCTACTGAGTAATATTGTGTTTGTGCAAGAGTAAGTCTTGGATCTCTGAAAGATTGACAGATTTGCAAGCTTTAAAGCTCTGTTGCAGAGAAATTCTTAAAATTACCCTAAAGAAATCAGTACTTTTGCCATTTTTTTCTAATTCATTTAACATTTGACTGGTGGAGTGTGATGGTAGAAGGGTGGCTTTCACTAGTTATAACCCCGCTCTATCCAAATCTCTCCTTAATGAGACTGTTTCTAGGACTTCTTGGCAGGCAGAAGTCTGGGTGTTGGAGAAACCACAAAACAAAACAGGAAGATGCTAAATCTGAGCTAAGAAGTGGTGTTGAAAAGCAGGATAAATGCAGTGAGGTTCAGTATTGTGCTAACTTGACTACATTTTTATCAGGTGCATGAAGCATAAGGAACATCACATGTCTATTCAGACTGTAACTCGCGCACCTGAGCTGATATTTATTCATGTAGTGCAAGGACAGCATATAACTTCTGAACTAATTATGAGATTAAGTGGTGCTGAGATTTTATGTTGTTCCTGTGGGAAAGGGTGCCTCCCAGCTGGGATTTCCATATGCACTTCTCCTGGAAGGCCATGTAAATCAGGCAGCTGCAGTGCAGACCTATGCATCTGAAAGGCAATCTACCTACACGAATAAACAGTCATTATGGTAAACTGTGGCATCATTGCATGTAAATTGTCACAAAGTTAAGCCAGGAAAATGTTAATCTTCTTTACAGGTTGTACTACTAACAAAAAAGTCCAGCCAAAAAAAATCTGAATTGCCTCACATGTCCACACTGAAGACTTTTCTTTCTTGTTTCTACTGTACGGAATAAGACGAGGCAAAATGATTTTCCAAGGTAAGGTGAAAACTGAGCACATTTTATTCATCTTGATAAATATTCCAGGTCATTTTCAGTACACGGGAAAAAGAAAGAACAATGAAGCTCTTCAAGCTTGCAGGACGTTGTTACATGCTTCAGAATAGGAAAATTTACAATTCACATAATTTGACAGCTACTGTGTTCATTCCATTTGCCTGTACTAAAATGAATGTTCTTTGGGCATGAAATATGCATATAATTTGGTTTTAACCTGGTGGAAAAAAGGCTAAGTCGCTAGAAATTAGGAGACTGATTTCTAAAGAAAAGAAATGGATTTTGGTGGCTAAAGCTTTAGCTCAATGGATTGTTCAAAGGAGTTTAACATGTGGATATAATTTGTTAAAGGATTTCCCAGAGGACTAATATGATAAAAGAAGTCAGATGTGTTACATGATTAATGCAGCTGCTTTGTCATCATAATTCAAGTGGTCATCAATTAGATCAGCGTAATGGGGTCAACCACAAACTGTCAAAACTGTACAGACCATGAAGGGGGCAACCATTGAGACAAAAAAGGGGAAAAATAGCATGCAACCAATGCAAAACTTCAATCAATTTGTGGGCTGACAGAATATATTATTATTATAGACTGACTAGCTAAAACCTCATAAATGAGTTATGACGAGATTAATACGTTTATAGTCATTTAGAAGTGGTAGCACACCTTCTACCAAATGACCTGGAGTGGAACATTTGCTGCACCATGAATACTGGCTAAAATCTCGGGTTGGAAAGGAAAAATTCATCTCCATCACCTATTACTGACTGACAAAAGATAAAATCCAGCAAGGAAAGATATAGCCAAGGAAGAGCCAACTGACTATTAACAAAAAACAAGCATCAGTAAACTGATGTCTTACTTCGTCTTGTAAAAGGACATCAAAGAAGATGCAGGCAAGACAAACTATTTCAAATACAAAAGGAAAGTAGGAACAAATGGACAAGAAAATAGAAATCGGAACTCATCTGCCTAATTGAAAACCTGCAGTTCTTGAGGAAAAAACTAAGGCATTCTCAAACTACTAAAAATAAGTAAGTAAGTAAATAAATAAATAAATAAATGAAAATGCTCTTACAGGACTTACTGTTGATCTCAGATTATTAGATGGCAAAGGATTTTTTTACGTTATCTACTTTTTCATATTTATGTTGTACTACTCACATTTTAAAAGATTTCGCAATTAAACTTTTCAAGGTTTCAGTTTTATTTTTTGTAGGCAGGTTTATTAGAAGACGTGATAATGCATCTCACCCAAATTTTTGTCTAACAGTCAGCCGACTAGTTATGCTGGTCAGGTATGATTCTGCCACAGCCAATGTCAAATCATATCCAAAGACAGTTCATGACTCCCTAAGACAGATACCTAAATAAGTGAGATCTTCTCCTGGGACATCTTTTTTGCTCTCCAGAGTCTAAAGGGAGCAAAGGAAACGAGCTTAGATTAGATGTCCACATCTTAGGAAACAGTAGTTGGCCGAGGTAAGTCCAACTGCTGACTGTAAAGGAAAAAGAAAATGTAGACTGAACAATTTGTCATGTCAGAGACAGGTTTATTGGCCTTACGTTGCAAGGTTTTGGTAGTGGGGGGCTGCAGGGGTGGCTTCTGTGAGAAGATGCCAGGAGCTGTCCCCACATCACACAGAGACAGTTCCAGCCGGCTCCAAGATGGACCTGTCACTGGCCAAAGTTGAGCCGATCAGCAACACTGTTGGTCCCTCTGTGATAACTTATTTAAGAAATGGTAAAACACACTGCATAGGAGCTGTGAGAAAGAGGACTGAGAATATGAGAGCAACAACTTTGCAGACACCAAGACCACTGAAGGAGGAGGTGAAGGAGGTTCTTCAGGCACTGGAGCAGAGATTCCCCTGCAGCCCATGGTGAAGATCACAGTGAGGCAAGCTGTCCCCCTGCAGCCCATGGAGGTCCACAGTGGAGCAGATATCTGCCTGCAACCCATGGGGGACCTCAGGCAGGTGGATGTGCTGTGAAGAAAGCTGTGACCCCATGGAGAGTCTGTGCTAGAGCAGGCTCCTGGCAGGAAGCTTGCCCATGGAGAGGAACCTATGCAGGTGCAGGTTTTCTGGCAAGACCTGTGGCCCCGTGGGGAAACCATGCTGAAGCAGTCTGTTCCTGAAGGACTGCACCTTGTGGAGAAGACCCATGCTGGAGCATTTCTTGAAGAACTGCAGCCTGTGGGAAGGACTAACATTGGAGAAGTTCATGAAGGACTGGGTGGGATCCTGCTGGAGCAGGGAAAGAGAGTGAGGAGGAGGGAGTGGCAGACATGAAGCATTATGAACTGATGGCAATCCCCATTCCCCACCCCCTGTGCTACTTGAGGGGAGGAAGTAGAAGCATTGGAAGTGAAGTTGAGCCTGGGAAGAAGGGAGGGGTGGGGGCAAAGTGTCTTAAGATTTATTCTTATTTCTCACTATCCTACTTGGCAATAAATTAAATTCATTTTCCCCAAGTCAAGTCTGTTTTCCCTGTGATGGTAACTGCTGGGTGATCTCCCTTATCTTGACCCACAAGCTTTTCCATTGTATTTTCTCCCCCTGTCCTGTTGAGGAGGGGCAGTGATAGAGTGGCTTGGTGGGCAGCTGGCAGCCAGCCAAGGTCAACCCATGACAACATGTTATGCAAAGGGACATTTTACATGTTGCTAATAATTAAAATATGAATACTCAGGATGCCAAATTTCTTGGCTTCAAGTGATTACTGAAGAACAATTTTCCTAACATGCAGTATGATCCTTTCAGAGCACAGGCCAAAAAATTGTCACCCAATTACACGGGCTTCCTATTGGATGAAGGTTTGTAGTCCCACAAAAAGTTTTCAGCTGTTTTCATTCCACTTACTCCATGACATAAAAAGAGTCATCCTGAGTCAGATCAAGAGTCCAGTAGCCTATTTCCACTAATCATCAAAAGCAACGAGGAGAGAATAAGAAGAGTGGAAGTCTTTGATATTGTCTCTGCTACCAGATATTATTAGCTCAAGAACATCTCAAGCTGTGTGTGGTTCTTCAGTAGATTCCATTTCCACTAATTTGTCTGGTCTCTGAATATACATAAAGTCTTCCTGGCTCTCACGCAGTCCTGCTGCCCTGAGGTTCTTGCTGTGTTAGGGAAAAGATCTGAGAAAAGCTAGCAGAATGATATGAGAAAAGCTTATTTTTGTTGTCATCGTTACAAGCAAATTAAAAGATTTCTTATTAATGACTGCAATCTTAGACAGCCTAAGGACTCAATTGATCACAAAGATTTCTGTGGCTGCCAGACCACCTCTGGTTTTAGTGAACATTTCTGTAAGCCCAGTCATTCTCCAGTGCCCTATATGGCACAGAAAAAGCAGGCACAAGAAAAGGTGAGGAAAAGGGGATTCAGCTGCTGGGTTGAAGTGTGGCCCCAGGGAGACAGAGGTTTAAATACTCTGCTGGAGGTCTCATAGGGAATTGGTCCATGTGCTGCATGATGGGTACAGTTCAGTAGCTCAGCTACTGAGTCTTTCCCCTTGGTATTTCTATCTTGCTTACCAAGAAAAGAAAGATACACTTGGGACTTTATCTAAGAGGATGGGTTTCTTTGATCTTCACCCTATTAGGGGTATTGCTCTTGTGTAACAGTCACCAAGGAGTAAGAAAGAAAGCATATGTCACCCTTTCCGTAGCATACTGAGATTGATAAATCCCAAGAGACTGCCCTTCCACACATTTTGTGAAGGTACTTTAATCAGTGCGCTATAATGTAAACAACTGCCTTCCATTGATCCACCATAACTGCTTTTCCTTTTCTGGATCTGTCCCAGTTTTCTGCCTTTAGAGGTCTGTCTGGTCAAATAGTAGGAGAAGTAGGAGAAATGAGGAAACTCTGTGATGGGAGGAAAGGTGAATAGGAGGATTGGTTGATTTGGGACTGTACTGGGTTTATGTGGCAAAGTTTTGGTAGCAGGGGGGCCGCAGTGGTACCATCTGTGAGAAGACAACAGAAACTGTCCCCACATTATGTAGAGCCAGTTCTATCCAACTCGAAGAAGGACCCACCACTAGCCAAAGCTGAGCCCATCAGTGACACTGGTGGTGCCTCTGTGACACCGTATTGAAGAAAAGGTAAAAAATGTCACACAACGTTGTGAGAAAGGAGTAAGAAAATGTGACAGACGACCCCGCAGACACCAAGGTCAGTGAAGAAGGAGGGGGAGGAGGTGCTCCAGGTGCCAGAGCAGAGATTCCCCTGCAGCCAGTGATGAAGACCATGGTGAGGCAGACTGTCCCCCTGCAGCCCATGGAGGTCCACAGAGGAACAGTTATCCACCTGCAGACTGTGGAGGATACCATGCTGGATCAAGTGGATGTGCCCTAAAGGAAGCTTCAGCCTGTGGAAAGTCCATGCCAGAACTGGCTCCTGGCAGAAACTGTGGCCCATGGAGTGGAGCCATCCTGGAGAAGCCTTTCTGGCAGGAACTTTCTTCACATGTGGAAGTTTAGCAGCCTTACATCTCCAGTTGCACACATATCTCTAACATCTGTTATACGTTGTACTAAGTAAGTTGTATAGATAATGCTGTACATAAATTATACATATTATATGTATGTATAGTATTCTTTCTATAAAAGTTATCTATATTGGACTGTCTATCATACTAAAGCTGATGTTTTCAGAAATGACAGCTGAATTTGGACAGTCGCTCAAAGCTGCTAATTAACACAAGTCAGTGGCAATCCTTCTACTGAGCTTTGTTAAGCTCCCAGTTTCTGGAATCACATGGGTCTGTGGGAATTTTGTCTTTCATTGGCTTTTTTAGAAAAAATATTATTCCAGACCTCATTTGATGAGAAAAGCTGGAATGAAAGTTGTATGAAGCCCTCAGCATTCAGAAATCAGAAAAGAAGGTTTTATTTTGTGTTTTAAAGAATCTTATGACTCTGAAACCAACATACTGTTATTTGAGGATGTTTTTCCTCATGACCTTTGAATACTTGAAAAGCATTGCTGTTGATTTTGTATTTCCTGTGTCTCCCTTGTGTAACAGTAACACACCCACTGACAGCTCAGCGGGAACGGGAGGGCTCCCATAGTTCCAGAATTCCATCTGTCTTCACTTAATTTCTTTGCTGTAGGTGCTTCAGTGTATCTATTCTGTGAACATTAGGCATATACAAACCTGAGACCTGGTGTAAATCCTTATTATTATTGGTGCCATTTGCAGTCCTGATTTCCTCTCTTATACGCCTGCAGTAGTTTGGTATTGCTGATGCATCTTTACTCACTGTGTCACAAGAAGAGTTACAATACTTTCTTGTTTCCCTTGTGAATTTGCAATGTTGTCTTTCTTTCCTCTTCAAATTGAAATAATTTTATAGTGTTATTTCCTATTTTCTGTGTTTTTTCTTTAATCATCTCAACACATTGCTCCGCTATGTTCTTGCTGACAGTCCCATGTTTGACATACGCATTTATTCTGGTTTGCAATTGTTTACTTAATGAGAGTATCCTTTTATGAATCTCCATTGTAAGATTATCTCTTCTATCTTCCTTAACACTTAAGAGACATTTTGCAATTAATTTCTCCCTGTTTGCATTTTTTAATTTGCTTTTTTTATTTTCCTCCTCGATTTCTTTATTAGGTGGTAAATCACATCACAAATGCATTTATTGCTATCAGAGCAGAAGACTGATGTGCATACGGATGTATTTATAGCTTTTGTATCTCTTAAATCAAACCTGGCTTTACAGAAATGCAAATGCAGCTATTTCATTTCTATGCACAAAGTTTACCTGTGATGCATAAACACACAGATGTAATATATAAAAATGAGAATAGACAGCTTTATAAAATTGCAGAGGACATTTTATAGATTTTATAAAACTTGCATCTCCAAATCTTAGGCTTGATTCTTAACTGTGCTTCCACAACAATCCCCGGATCATCAGACCATGAGTTTCGTGAGCTGAGGTGTAAGGCTCATAAAAGCCGTGTTGAAGCTCATTCACCCTCTGTCAAGCAGTTCAGGATTTATTAAGGGAATGAAAACCTGTGGCCGTGTGGCTTTGTACCATGTTAGTTATTGCATCCAGCCAGGAATGGGAGAGATACAAGTTCTGCTCTTTCTTTCTGTTAAAAAAAACCATGGACTAAAATGCATGAAAGTGTGTGTCAAGCAGGGAAAGAAATTCAAGTTTTTGCACGCTTTCTGAGTGAGTGCTTTTGCTTCCAGATTTGATAATCTTTTGACTAATTCAGTCTAAACCCTGGTCCCAGAATGGTTTGTTCTAGGCAGACAACAGTTCTATTGCTTGCCCTACCTCAGGGCAACATGAGATGGGGCTTTGAAACCCACCAGGAAGAAAAGGTTGAACATTTTAACCAGTGGGCTGCTCCATAGAAAAGAGGATGGCAGTAACACTTTGAAGTTGTTGTTTAAAGATTCATAATGAGGAGCTGTGCAGTGCAGGAATACTGAGAATTAATTGAGTACTAAGCTGCTCAGTCTTGTCACCACGGAGGCGTCCGTGAACGTGCCAGGACGCAGAGCTAAGGCACCGGGAGCACTGCTGCTGCCAGGAGCTGAGGCACTGCAGAGCTGGACGTCTCGGGGATGGCAGCTGCCTCTGTGTTTTGAGGACTGCAATTTTGGATTCTGAACTGTGACCTCCACTGAGTGCTTATGTCCTCTTCCAGGTCTGCCTTTCTTTTCTTTAAAGAGTTCAATCAGTGGTGGCCAAGACTGCATCTAAAGCGGTACAGGGCTGTGCTCACAAAGCACAGATGGGACTGCACAGGCGTTGTAAACTGCTGACTTCCATGACATGTCGAACCCATTCCCTTGTGCTGGCTTCATCAGGAGATAAGAGTAACGTCCTCTTCAGCTGCCTGCTTGAGCTGAGGCTTCGTGGCATCAGTCTTTGTTCCTACTTGCCAGGAACCCAAAGCACTGCCTGGGACTTAGATTTCCTCTGAACAAGCAAAGGAGATGAGCTACAGCATAGAGAATTTGCCACAGCGTCCTGACCTCCTTGACTACCAGGCCACACCAGACACGGTGTTTCTAGGTATGCTGCTCTACCATCTCACACCAGACTGCAGCTTATGGTGTGAAGATGGAGGGTGACTCAGACAAATGATGCACATGAGCTTATTGAGACAGAAATCCTAAAATGATGGTCATTTATATATAGCTATGTGAGTAAACACTGCAGGAACAGGCATATAAAATGGGTAGATAGAGAAGTAGATCTAACATATGTGATAAATATTCACCTAGCTTTATTACGCTAGTCATAGAGTTCACAATATTTCCAATCACTGTTGATATCTTTTTGAATAAGATTATCAGCCTCTTTGGGACTGGGGATTTCACTTCATTCTGTTATTCTAATATCCATACTTGGATGGAGATGGGGACAGGAGGAGGAAGTGTATTTCTTGGCCTTGGAAAAGTTAAAAAATCACAGACATCTATTTTAATGTCAGATTCTTAATAACTATGAGACCTTTGAAAGGGGAGACTCGTAGCCCTACTTCTGCCAACGTGCTCTATTTATGTAGTTTTCATTAATCTCAGGCAATCCCACTCTGCAATTTCTCCGAAGGCTTTCTGCTGGCTGGATTTGTTACTGTCTGAACTACCCGAAATGAAAAGTTTTTATAATCCATTTGGGGTAACTCTAGAGACTGGCCCTCTTCCTTCTCTCAGCTCAGCTCCTTTCTGAATTTTATGAGCAAGGTCACTGGGGGAATTTCTCCTGTTTCCATTCCACTGTGTGTGTGTTGACAGTGCCCTAATTTTGTCACCTCTCCCAGACAGTGGTTTTCCAAAGTCAATCTTTTCTGATAGATTGAAATTGAAAAGACAAGCAGAGGCGTAACCAGAGGTTACTGTTGGTACTGGGCAATTACGCAGAACCATTGACGAAAAATGAAAAATTTGGTCAGATTCTGAAATTATTTATTAGCGTGTGTACATGAAAAACATGATGCAACAATTTCTCCATGTGTGAATATGTGCCCAGCAAAAAGTATGATGTTACTATTAAGTAAATGTTAAAAAACCCACTATGTTGAATATTTTTTCTTTTCTTGGCCTTTATTACCTCTTTTTTCTAACTGATTTTTGCCCTCAGATTGCCCCTATCTCTCCTTTCTTTCCATATGCTAGCTCTCTTTCATAAAATTATAGAATAATTCAGGTCAGAAAGGAGATCAGAAGGTCAGAAAGGAGACCAGAAGGTCAGAAAGGACATCAGAAGATCATCTAGTCCAGCCTACTTTGCCTGTTCTGTTGGACTTGATAATCTTAAAGGTCTTTTCCAACCAAAATGATTCTATATATCCCTGTGCCTCTTCGCTCCTGGGATTAGGTGATTCAAAAGAAGAGTTCCAATTGGTGCTGGTGGGGTCATCACTGCATCCAGACACCAAGGATGTACCAGAACTCTGTCTCATCACATCTGCTGAAAAACAACCCAGCCAGTACCACAGTGCTCATCCATAGTAGCCTGGAGGGAGAATGAACCTCCAAGTCATGGCATAGTGAGGAATATAGACTAATACATAGGATTACTTCTGCCAGTCAAAGAGCTGCTGGCCAAGCACAAAACTGTCCTGCTGAACCTCGGCAGAGGTGCTGCACTCCTGGGAGCCTCCCAGAGCAACATCGTGACCTGGGATGCTGCTGGAGGTGCCATCCTTCACCATGACCCTGACAGAACGCTGATGGGACAGTCTGTCCCCGGACTGGAACCAAAGCTCTTGCCATGCATCCCGTTACTCTGGCAGGGCAGGCTGGTTCCCACGCGCCATGCACGCATATGCTTCCTGGCTGCGTAAGCAGTAAAAGCCAGTCAAGCAGATGGACAAAACAACTTCTTTTGACCTGTTAATTTCTCTGCTCCTTTCAGCATTTGATTTGCTTTTCATTTAAATTCCCTCTTCATTCCAAAAACGGTTGATGTTGTTTACTTTGTATGTCTAAATAGCTGATATCCTGTCACAGCCTGCAAGGGCACCTTGGTAAGTTGTCTCATTTTAAAGTCACTTAGACCTAAACTGTGCCTGCCTAGCCTCCAGACGACCTTTACACAGATGGAAAACACACTATATTATATTCTGCATTTTCAGGCTGGTCAAAAAATTGTGGAACTTTGTTGCTGTGTTTTATGACAGAAGATTCATATTCTCATATGCTACTGAAAAGGTCCATTACTGTAAAGGTTTATTGTTCATGCTGGCTACTTGTACAGTGCAGAGCTTAGGATTTCATCTGCCTAGGATGCATGGATCTCCCCACATAGCTTATGGATTATATACATCCTGCCTATAAAACATCTAAAGGGGGTGGGATGATCTCATCATTTATTAACCCTTCTTCCCATTTCAATGCTTAGATGGAAGATACCTTTTCCCCTGGCCCATTTAACCAGTTCAGGTTCTTTTAGGAAGAGAAATCTACTAGTCCTACCTAAAGAAAGTAGAAGTTTATGCTTTATAAAAAGCTATTCTTTATGAGCTAATTGGCCAAATAAGCTAATAACGAGTTTATTTAATGGAAAAAATAACAGGCTGTAACTCCTGTTCCTTTTTCATCTAGCAGATACAACTAAAGCAAAGTCGTTGTTAAATTATGTTTTCTTGCCAAAGCACAACGAGATGCCAGGAAGGCTTTATTTCACCACAACAGGTATAAAAAACCCCCACAGCTTCCTTTTGTGCCTTCATCATAAAGGGCTCCAAAATTTCCAGACACATCTGGGCTAAATAGCTGTGTAGGGGCTGTCGTACGCAGAGCCTCCCATTGCTTACTAAGCACATAACCATCAGCAAACAGGGAAATAAGGTGCTCTCTAACAGTCAGCTGGCCATTTGACAGGCCTCTCTGGTTTTCACGTTACATGTCATAACTGAACTCTCAGAGATTTACTTCTGTCTGGAAAAAACACGTTTTGTGCACACGGTTCCCAGGGAAGATACAGGGTCCTGTCAAATAGTCTACTTCTGTCAATATATTGCTTTTGTCAGGGAAAATCAAGGAAATTTGTGAAGTAATGCACAATATTTAATACTGCTGCTTCTCCCCACATGCCGGCTGTGCACTGTGTTTTCCAACCTCTACATCGGACTCAGGTGTGGAATCAAGGTTGTCCTCCTACAGCTAAAATCCCCAGGATGGGATTGACATGCTAGCCCCGCTCAACTGAAGCCTTGAATACCCATGAGCTGTATATTGCCCAGCAGCAGACATAAGACTTCCAGAGGCAGTTGCATTTGGGAAACTTTCCTTTTTAGCTTCTGTCAAGTTTCTAACTTTTTTAGTTTATTCAAATGCCAGTTACGCTCAGACAAGGCACATTAGCACACTTTGCCGGCAGACTGGTTTACGGACGATTTAAAGTACCTTTTCCCTTTATCAGCCATGTGTTGCAGCGCTAGTGACTGTCACGGGTGATCAGAAATGCTACTGCAGGATGACAAGAGGCCCTTGGAGGCATGATCTGGATGCAAGGTGCATAGAGACTGCAGCATGAGCCTCAGTCCTAATGACTCTAGTAAAAATTCCTCACTAAAGTGTCAGGACAAGGAGATGAGATGGTACCAAAGGCCAAAGAGAGAAAATTCCTGAAAGAAGCTAGGCATTTTTGGCAAGGTAGCCAGAAAAGCAGCAAATTTCAAGGCACACAAGGTGAAAACGTAGCTCTTGTGCCCTAGAAAATTCATAGACCTCTAAGTGATAAAAGCTCAATATTGCGTCAGATTTTCAGTAAGCGATTTCTGAATCTTGCTGAGGAACTTGTTGAGCATCTTTCATTGCCCTTGAGTACTTCTTGAATTGCTCCTGGCCCAGTCCCACATGTTTCTGTCCACCCTGACTCCAGTTGTATTCCTTGCCTTCCCGTTCATCACGTTTGTCTCCTTTGCAGGACTTGGATGTGGCTGAAGCACCTCTGCTAGAAGAACATCTTGAGGTGGCCTTTCCCTTGCATGGTTTGTGAAAGCCAAAGGCATGAATTCACAAAACCAGAAGATACGTGGATAGATGAGCATGGGAGCTAGATACCCAAAATGACCTTTTATGCACCTGAGAAAATACTTAGGCACCTCTGACTTTTAAACCTTTAACAAAGATGCCATTTTTGAAAGAAATTGTAGCTTGTCTTTTAAAACTACTTAAACTCCATGGATGTCAGGTGTAAATACTACCAGTTGCTGTGGAACTGAGCTACTACGGCTAATGTGAAAGCTCATTTCCTGGAAGAAACCAGGCAAATATCAGACTAGAACAACTTTCTCCTGCTATTGACACACAGAGAAGTCTACCAGGAGATGTTCAGCTTCCACTCTGGGGAGTCGCGTGCTGTGGCTTTGCTCAGTTTAATATCTTATCTTTGTAAACTATTATTACTGCATTTGAAACATAAAACACAGAGATTCCAATCTTAATTAGGCAGCTGATGCACTGCAACTGTAAAGGAGATGATTTTCAGGAAATGAGTATTCCCAAATTGTGCAGTCGAAGATATTTCCTCGTTATGAGCTGATGGGTCAGTGTAGCTGCAACAGTGTCAGTAAATGCCGGGGATTTGGCTGTGGGTCTTGCAGCACCTCCAGCCATAAGGTATGAGAATGTCAGGTTGTATTATTAAAAAAGGCAACAAAACCAGAATGCTATTTTCTTTTTCTGGCTGCAGAAGAGTTAAAACTGTAAAATAAACACTAGACTCACACTGCAGACAAACACCTCCTTTTTTTTTTTCCTTTTTTTTTTTTTTTTAATTAATAAAACAATCTAATATTTCTAGAGAATCAGGACAGGTCAAGTGTATGACATTGCTGCAGGTACCACCTTGCCCTGACAGCTGAAGACAAATGCAGTTGCTACATCCTAGACATGCAGCTGCCCAATTTGCAAATGTAAGCCATTTATTACCCAACCAGACTTCCAAGAATTGCTCGTGTGGTTTATAATGAGCCTCCAAACTGATGATGCATCTGTTTGTCAGCCAGAAATTCTGCCTGTAAAATTAGACTTTGAACTGAGGTTCTTTGAAGAGCTGGAACCATAAAAGCTGCATCTGGAATTGCATATCAAATAGGATGATGAAGGGAGAAAAGGTGGAAAAATTTCTGTCTTAGATATGTTACCCTTTAATCAACATCAAATACTAACTTGGATGGTTTAAAAGAGAGGTTGTACAGAAAGTAAACAGTCTAAATGCAACTATTAATATATATATACACCAGAGATTGGCTACTTGTGTGTGCTTACATTGGTTAATGAATTAATTTTACAAAACACTCTATTCCATGTTTTGTTAGAAATATCATCTTTTATTACAATACAACCTGCAGTCACATGCATAAATATTGGTGCAGTAAAATATATTTTCATTGATTGTTTCCTGGCAATTGACACAAAATTGCATTTCCCACGTCTTTACCAATTTCATTTCATCCAGCTATACAAGCTGTTTTAAGAAGCAAACAAAAACTGCTATTTAAACATGCACCTTTTCCCTCCCTCCCCCTTTTATATGGTCAGGTAGGTTAAAATAGAAGCCAAAAAAAAAATTCTGCAGATAAAATATTGATGTACAACAATTCAAGCTGCATACACAAGGTAATGGTGGGAACAACTATTCTTGAATAGAAAAGTTAAATGAAAATAGATGATCTAAAAAAACAGTGCCTAGGAAGAGCAAAGCCTGATTTGCAGAGTCCAAATGGCTTTCTGACGAAAGCTCAACTTGCTCAAATAAATTATGAACTTTCTGGAGTAATAGAGTACTATTTACCTTTCACTCCATCCATTTTCCTGTCAGTAATATGTATATACTTCCCAGGGTATCTAGCATCATGAGATGTTGTTTGTAGGAAACTTCAAAGAGAGAAAACGAAAGACATCCTGTCATTACTGGTGTTGTGGCTGAGTTGGTAAATGAAGCCTTGGGGTGGAGATGCTCAACCACCATTTTTCATGAGTGTTTTGGGCTGATCCCTTATGCCCAGCACCTCACCTGTGCATCAGCCTGTGGTTCTAGGCACTGGGACACCCAGAGGGGCGTTTATGGAGAACAGGAATGAAAATGAATTTTAAATCCACTTTGCAGTACCTTTTCCCACTTGGACAGCAATAGAGACTCGTGTCTGTTATTACTTATTGCAAACAGAAGGGGAAAATGTTTCATTTTGAAATGCTCATGCAATTAAGATGCCTGGTTCCTAATGACCAGCAAAGAGGACATAGCACAGAATGTATCAATAAAAAACAAGGAAATCCAACCTGTTTGGTACTGACACAGTATAATTAAATTTCACATTTGTTCCTGAAAGGGTATTGGCACAAATTAAGCTCAATAATTCTGAATTAAAGCTTTTATTCTGGCCTGCCTATGACAACCCCTTCTAAAAACGCTCTGTTTGCTACATACCCAGGTGACATTCACACACTTATTGTGTTATAGAAAGAGATTTGACAGATTCTTATCACTTCAGTACAAATAAAAATGAACATTTAGAATTATGTAACCTCTTAAGGAGACCTGATTCTTCATGATACTGTTCTAACTCTTACAGTGTAAATATATATGACTTTAGAACTTATATCTCATATATTCCTTAGCCTAGAAACTGGCCAAATTCTGTCCATCACTACCAGAGGTGGAAAATATGCTCCAGAACTGTGACTGCAGTGAAATCTGACACAATAGAAACAAGGGCAACAGATGATGAGTTCATCGTTTAAAGCAGGTTTACGCAAACCTGCTTTTTTTATTTATGTGGGTTTTTTTAATTACTGTTATACCAGATCTTTAACCATAGCTCTCAAACATTTATGAAAGTTACCATTATGCTTAGTGAATATTGGTTAGAAGCCACCAAAGACAAGTGATCTGAAGATAACTAAAACACATCAGCACTGTTATGTTTGTTGCAAGTTAAGCACAAAGTAATTTTTGGAATAAATTACAGCTTCCTAATAATTAAACTACAGGGTTCAACTCATAGAAACTTAGCCCTGTAGAAGCCATCTGAATATCTAGGTGTTTGTGTTCCTCACAGTGTTGACTCAAGGTATGAATTAAATGTTGTCCTTAATAAGGCATCCATGTGACTTGACTTAAATAATGCTTTAAATTTGAAATAGCTGACCTGGCACTAGGTCTGAATTGCAGCTCTGTTGCTGAGATTATTAAACTAGTACCATGACATCTGTGCAGCCACAGTTTCTGTTTGCAACCCATCTGCACCTAATCTAATCATCCCATGCAGTCACACGTTGCTTTATAACCTCAACTAGGTTAACTGAGGTGGAATAATTGAAGCTAATTGTTGCAACACAGACAAGCCCTGGATAGAATTAGAACATTAAGGCATTACAGCACCATGTATTTATGCTAGAGGGCACTCATATTTCATTCTGAGCAGTAATAGAGCTTGGCATTAGTATAACTTAAATCTTCAAAGCATGGTGCCAACAGTAACTTTCAAGGAGTGCTGTGAGGTAGGTGTGTACATCAATCCCTATTTCACAGATGAGGAAACTGAGGCAAAAAGGTTAAGGTATTTGACCCAAATCACAGCAGGAGTTAAAGGATGTTTAACACACTTGTTAAAGGATAACACTGCGATAAAGACAACTTGAACATTACTCTCCTTGAAAAAAGCCGGTTTATGATATATATGGATCCTTACATCTATATGTATGTGCAGATTAATTCTGGATGTGGCTTTTTATTTTTGAAACCATAGACCTTGCTCTCTTATTCTAAAATTCTGTGACAAAAATATGTCAATTTAAGGCTTTAAGAAGAGCACATAAACAGCTACGTCTCTGTCCTTGGCTTTCCTCTGCGGTGTCTTTATAGTAACAGATCAGGCTGAACCTTAGAGGCATTCGAACACTGTAGGTCTCACAGGATAAGGTCACCTTAAAGATTTTATTTTTTTTTTCATTTTTCCTACCCAACACCTGTTTCACTAGCCTTTCACTCCTTCATTTCCAACCAAGTACTCAGTGAAGTATTGCGGTGGTATCTGCAAACATAAGATGTCATAAGATTCTGCCTCCTCCCCTCAGTGGTGTTACACACCTCTAAGGACAGAAACCCATCTCAGAAGACAGCTCCTGCCACTGAGAGTTTGCAGCTTAGGAAGGAAAAGGTTGAGTAGGAACAAGAAAACGGAAGTGATTTGTCTATGGCAGGAGAGAGGCAAAATTTGTCTTGCAGAGGCTTGCAGCCAGGTGTCAAGACTTCTTGTCTAGACACACTTGACTGAATGACTCCACCAACCTGCGTATTTTCTGACACTCTGAAAATCAACCACTTCATCTCCACAGTACAGCTCAACAAATTCCACACATATTCCAGGAGTGTTTCTTAGGACTGTTTCATTTTGCTTCCTATGATCATTCATACAATTGTGTTTTTTAGAAAAATGTTCTCAGAAAGCAAATACCCTGCTATTCAACACAGATGTGTTCTTGAAAAGTTCAACCATTACATTATAGCACGGATAATGAATTTTCCCATGAGAATCAACATAGTGGAGGGATATATGCAGGGACTTATAAAATATACACATTTTGAACACATGGGGACAACATCTGTGGCATAAAGGATGGAGAGGCAAGAACAAAATCAATGAGTGCTTTTCAGAAGAATTGCTGGCTTTTTAGAATAGATGACCTCTCTGAAAACTCTGAGCTGCTTCATCTATGAGACTGCACCCCTGATTCCCTGTTTTGTCACCCCCCACCCTCAACTTGTTCCATTTTGCTTCATCTGAAGACAATACTAACAACTATGAGAACAACTCTTTGGAAAGGGGCAGCTAATACTATGTCAGGGTTCAGTCTCAGAAGGTGAAATCTTCTGAAGAACTGAATGACATGAAAGATTGCCTCATGTTCAGTCCTGCCACTTCATCCAGGAGACTGAACTTGCAATGGAAATACTTCACCGTGAGTGTTCCTGTTGTCTCTGAACAGCTATATTTTCATTGTCATCATCATCTTCCTCACGAAACAAGACCGTTCAAGTGTAGGGCATGACAAAACAGTGTAATGATGATAGTTGCCTGCTCAGGGTACTGAGAAGATGGGCTGGAGGACCAATGGACAAGTAGGGTATTGCTGCAGTTGCATCACAAATACGAGCTTTCAGAAATCACATTGCAAAAAAATTAGGTTTTGATATCACTGGTGGTGCTACCCAACTGGGAAAACACAGCCATCACCATGAGTCTTATTTGACCAGTAACCAAAGACAGTTTTGAATCATGGCTATCAATGAACAACTCATAATAAATTTTAGCTGTCAAAAAATATGGAAAAATTTAAGTATATTTTTGAGAAAATGGCAATCTGCTTATGGACAATCTGGGTGGGCTGGGTACGTGGATAAAGTATACATTGTGAATCGTAGCTCAGCTCTTGGAACAGCCTGGAAGTCTCTTAGGATTTAAAGCAAGCTGAACAACTGACAATCTTGGAAGAATTCAAGTGTGGTTTTATAATATCTGGTTCAATAGACTGAATTGGATCACTCTCACTATCAATTATGTGTTTCACCAAGCATCTGGAAGCTTCATTGATGTTTATATCTTCCTGCAAGTGAAAGAGAAAGAGAAGTTGATTAGTCAATATTAATTACACCATGCTGCATATTTCTTGTGCATAATTAAACTTTTCTCTAGGCAACATCAAAAGTTTACTTTACTTAACAAACAGCTTTTAAAAATTGACTGTATTAAATAATGCTTACTGTAGGTTTTAAGTTAGCAGTTTTTTATGATTCATATCTCCTTTAAATTATACACAGAGCTCACTTTAAATTATCCCAAACTCTTGGTGATTTGATTGCTTCAATAAACTAAACAAACAAATGCCAGAAAGATGTTAAAGGCAGATGCCTGAAGTAACACTTCAAAATCCATATTTTACTGAATAATGGTTACCCTCATTTTCAAATTATTAATTACCTATCAGAAATTTCAGCCATCAATAGCACTTATTTTTTAAAGTCTTTTCCAAGTTTCAGAAAGATTTCTGTATACAATGCTCACAATGAAACCTGTGGTGAACCAGATTCGTTGAATAAATGATACAATCTGAAGTTATTCACAAAACAGTAAAAACCCCATTCTATATCATTTGGAGTCCTCACTTATTTTTCGTTGAGGCTGACTGATCTCCAATGTACTGCTTCAGAAGAGATATATCACCATTGATTTCATTTGTAAGACAGAAATCCTCACTCCAGGGGTTCAGAACGAAACGCAAAACATGTCTTTTTCTACATGTGCCTTGCTTCAACAGCACGTTTCACTTGCAGCAACCCTTACACTGTTTGTAGAATAAGCAAAGCTGAAACAGTCTGATCAGTGGGATGCAGCTCAGCCCAGCATATAAAATCAGCAGTAATACTATGTAAGGATTATTTTTTTTTGACGACAGCCACCGATATGTTTAGAATGAAAAGTCAGGCTTTCTGGTATAAAAGACATTCTTCTACTCTAACAGTTGACACTGATTACTCATTTTATATGACAGGAGATAGAAACCTCATTGTAGCTTCAGTCTTCTGGGAAATCATATCACATACCCACATACATACATATAGAAATGCATTCAAACATATATGTATATATTTGTGTATATGCACATTCTACTCTTGCTCCATAAAGTTTATGTTTTTATTTGAAGTCTGAGACTGACACAGACTTCCAAGCTGAACGTAGAGCCTGTTGTACTGAGATCATGAAGACCCATGCACACAGTGCCATTAAGTCTACCTTCATCAAATGCTCAGCATCAATTCAGCATCTCTGACAAAATAACCTGTAAAACTTAACATGGGAAATTGTTTTTTTGCATGTGTATGTTCAAAAAAGTCAGATGAGTTGTTTAAGTGTGAAGTTCAACTATAAAAAGAGGAAACTAAGGGACATAGGTGGGTATTTCAGTAGAGATGGTACAATTACCTGTAAAGAATATCAGTTGGTTGTAAATACCCAAATCTTTAGAGAAGTCTTTTACATACTAACCCCTAGAAAGCAATACAGAGCTGGGAATCAGGTCCGTACTGAGATGTTAAAATGTTACTGTATCACATGGCTCCCCCAGACCAGACAAGCAAATTCCTCAAGCATGCATCAAAAGTCTTTTTCAGAACAGTGTGAAATTTTATTAGAAAAAAATGGACAGCGAAAAATATCTCTCAGTACTGCTTAGAAAGCTGAAGACAAACCAGGATTGTTAAATGGACAAAAACACACAGGTAAATCTTTTGCATTTTGTTTTCCCTTATTAATGGACTGATAAGCATTTCATTTACCCATGTGCTGCTTCTCTCTTGGGATGGCAGGAAGTATTTTTTCAATAATGTCGTAGTGACTATCTCAGATTGTGCCCAAATGGATTAATGTTCAGATGTATTAACAGAAACTCTCTTTGTCAGAGGCTTAAGGTCAGCATTTTATAAGAGTGGGAAAGGGGGAAGGAACACAAGCCCACAAAAGCATAAAATGGGTATAGGTGGACATTCCTCATCCTTACTTGGTGATGCACAGAAGTCCATGTGCCAGACACAAGACTAAAACTTCACAAGGAAAAAACAATGTTGTTTTACTTCAGCCAGAACTCAAAACAAAGTGAAATGGGATTATTAAATGTCTGTTTAAACCTCTATAGCTTTTTTGGGGAAGAAAGCCAGATTTAAACATGCAAGGATTGTTTTAACATTAAAAAATCAAAATATTCAGCTTTGGAAATATGAAAATTAATGCTTCTCTTTTTCTGCATTACTCTTTCTCCTTTTTAATGATACGAGTTACCAAATTTGACCAGTATTCCTTATTATGTTGTTAACTGCATTTTGGATTGAGTTTGCTGTTTCCCTGGTATGTGTCTGCCCAGATCTACTGAATACCTGTGAAATGGCATTAGATACAGATAGAGGTCATCCCCAGCTCTGGCCATTCTGCCTGAAAAGCCTTCTGCTTTCAGTCCATGCCCACCTTCCTCTCTGCCAGGGCACCATCTCTTCGGAGGCGCCTGCTGAAGTTTGTGACTGAGCTCTTACTTCTTCAAGCAAAATGCACTGGTTTGCAAGCGCTCACCGTTTAAAGCATTCGCATCCATACAATTAAAATTCTGCCTTTTATTCTGTATGAGAGGAAAGGAATAAGAAGTCCTGCCCATAGTGTGCGTCAGAGCAGAGACGCATCTTCTTACCCTGAACATTTATATGAACTGCCCAAGCTGTGTGGACAAAAACTTCTGCTAGGGTAGAAGGGGAGCAAGAGAGGAAGGGCGACCCCAGCAGACAACACAGCTGGTTTTGAGCTTGTGTCTAGCTCCAGCCTTCTCCCATGGTTCAGATGACAACTGGTACGTGGTACAGATGAGCAGCAACATGTTAAGTCACTCACAGCAAGGAGCTTGTGCTCATGCCAACAAAGCAACTCCGGCTGTCCCAGCTCTATGTCTTGACTGCTTCCTTTCCGATGCTACCATTGCCTTTTGTTACAACCCTAATCCTATGGTGTCTACTCCATGTCCCAGGTCTGTGGATTAGACATGGCTGTATTCTGGTCTGTCTAATGAAATATTGATTTCTGCACCTCTCCTCCTACAGTTTGTTTTGCAAAAAAGAAAAAAAGAAAAAAAAAATCAATATTCTGCTAGGCAGCGAAGCAGCTGCAGACGGTAGAAGGTGATCTGCTATCCACACACGGACACCCAGAGACCTGGTAATTTTAGAGAGCAGGAGGTGTTGAAAGGCAATCTAGGGAAGGAGGGAGAAAAAGGAGCAGGTGAAAATCCACCCAACAAATACAAAGGGACCAACAACCAACAATCAGAGTGTAAGATTGAACAGAGAGGAATAATCACAAACACCCTACTAATTGTACTGAAACATGAAAACAGCCTCAATTATGCTTAAAAATAAAAGTAAATATGTTTCAAAAAAGGAATAAAATATAGGTGAGATAACAGAGTGAAATGATGTCTTTCAGTGGGTCTCTATGTTGAAATGCCTTAACTGTTATCTCCCTTATGGCTTTCGTTCTACACAAAGCACCACAGGAATTGTGATGATTGCTGCAGTTCAGACTTTTTTTTCTCCTTGCCTTGCCTTGCCTCTGCTTCTCTTCTCTTTTCTCTTCTCTTCTCTTCTCTTCTCTTCTCTTCTCTTCTCTTCTCTTCTCTTCTTTCTCTTCTCTTCTCTTCTCTTCTCTTCTCTTCTCTTCTCTTCTCTTCTCTTCTCTTCTCTTCTCTTCTCTTCTCTTCCCTTCCCTTCCCTTCCCTTCCCTTCCCTTCCCTTCCCTTCCCTTCCCTTCCCTTTTTTTTTTGTTTTTACTAACTTCCTATCATGTCCTGAGCAAAGTCTTTAGGTCATACTGAAGGGCCTATTCTGCCTCCTTGGCGGAGCCACTGCTGAGCATCAAAGACTATCTAGCCCTTGCCATGGTACTAGGTGCCCCTGTAGTGATGCAGCTTGTTTTCCAGCCTCCTCTGAGGTCACTTCTACCTTCGCAGTTCTCCAAACACTGGGGAAGTTCTGTCTACCTTTACTACTTTTAAGGCTGCTGTTACTCAGCTCTGTATCTTTGATGTGTTTGTCTTCACAGCATCTCTCTGTGATAGGGAACCGCTGCTATGACCATTCATCAAACTGAGAAAAGGCAGAGCCCCAAATAGAGGAAACTGCATGAAACCTGGTCCAGCACATGGTGGCTAGTTGGAAAGTGGGAGACTGCATAGTTTGAAGCCTTCTCATGATAACGTAGGAATGCAACACCTTTCTTTCCCAAGGCTTGTGGGAGAGTTCTTACTGCAAGATCAAAAAGGAAGAACCTTACCCACATTATGGTGCCTTTGTTGCTGTTAGTCCTCTCTTCCTGCTTTTGCTCTACTGCTCCCATTGACATCCTGATTTAGCATGCTAGTATTTATGAAACTCTTTCCTGGGCATCTCCCCTTGCCCTGTCCTCTGAGGTGCCTAACCCATTTCTGCGACTTTTGTGCCTAAGTAAGCCCCAGCACCTGAAAGACGCTCATGCAGTCAGCAATGCAAGAACTAAGTTGTGAATCCAGCCCTTAGTGATTTACCGTGCATCAACCTGCCCGCGTCTGCCAGAGCAAGCACCTGAACCCAGCTCCTGTGATGAAGTCTGACTACTTGAGTCGGTCTTTCTCTTGACCCCATCGAGAAGGAATGCAAAAGTGAAAATCAGCACATGCTACTCTTTATTGTGTTACCAAACCAAGCAAGGCAAAGAAAACAACTCTGAGCAATCTCAAAAAGCCAGAAAGGAACACTGGAAGACACAAATGAAATTACAGCTTGCTTCGTAGATCAATTTCCTTCAAATGCATGTTTTGAAAGGGCAGTTTTAGGGAAAGGATAGCAATTCGGGGCAGGGAAGTAGAGTTGCATGATTTAAAACCTTTGAACCTATTGCTATGGGAAATAATGTCATAGTCTTGTAATGCAATGATCAACTGAAAGGAAAATAAATACTTTATTGAATGTGTCTTAAAGCAGTACATAAGCTCGGCAAGTTTCTCTGCATTCTGGATTGCCTTCCCCTTATCTGTCAGCTCTAATGCAGATGCAGAACATTAACATTTAAAGCATTCCATTTTAATATATGAAATAAATCCCCTCAGACTAGACTGGCTCTTAGCTCTTTACAGAAGAAAAAAAGGCCTTTGCTAGTTTTATGGGCCTGTCTCCTTTCCAAACGAAACTTTCTTTGCCATGCAGATATCTTAGATTCATCTGTCTGGTTGCTTTCTGGTATAAAACTGCTCCTTTTCTACATTTGGGTAGTCTCTTTTTCTGGCTAAATCTGATGCTTCTGAGTTTTACCTTGAAAGTCAGTGTGAAGACCAACATGCATGCTGTCATAGCTACCTAACATGGGCACTTGGGGAGGTCTAAGCCAGCACCGCTAAGAGACATGACCTTAGACCCTACTACTGGAGTCAAAGGAAATCAACTTCCCTTAAGTAAACATTTACAAATTCCAAAATATTCAGATATTAGATGGGAACCTCGTAAGAATCACATAGTTTCCACATTTTATTTCTATAATACACTAAAATCCAGGAGCAGGGATATGACTTTCAAGATGTTTTAACCTGCACTGCCCTGCAGCACGCAGTCTGAGGGATCGGCTCCACGTGCTCCCTTAGCAGAGCTCCTTTGGAAGCCACTGGCAGCAGAGCCTTATTAAGATGTTGTGCCACACTGTTGTAGTTTTGTTTCTAGGAAAACACAGCCTAACAAGTTAAAAGCCATCCAGATGCATGAACATGAAATACATGGATGTGAACTGCTGTGACTGCAACCCTGAGAACAAGATAATTTCTGTAATTGAATTCTTAGAGCTGGTTGAATATTCTGCAACAAAATTGTTGGACTAAATGACCTCCAGATGCCCCTTCCAACCTCAACAATTCTGTGATTCTGTGAGTTTTCAGCTTTTGGCCAGCACTAAACAACATATTTCACAAAAATGAGCCAGAGAGCTATAGGACAGCTCTAATACCTGCAGGATGATCTGAAGCAAATCCTCTTCTTTTAGTTACAGGAAACAAACTCTGCAGAGGATTCTGCACAGAGTGACCGTTTATACGAACTGAAAGCTTCTGCCTTAGGTGTCAGCTTCATTTCTTGGTTTATGGCAGAAGCTGAAATATTTTGCAAGGCTCTGTGCAGTGAGATTGGTTAGACACTTTTTTGAGTGAATTAAAAAGACAACGTAAAGAACTGCACACCCCTAACTGGGTCTGGCAGTCTCAAATGGATTGCTTTGGTTTCAGTTACCAGATCAGCAGATTAGCTGTAGTGTGTCAGCCTAATTCAAATACATGTCCAAACCTCGTCTGTCTTTATGGAAATCAAAGCCACATCTCCTGTTCCTCTGCAAAACTACAGTGTAGCTTGGTTCTTTTCAACTTTCATAGTAATTGTCCAGTCAGGAGAAATGAATAAATTATGATTTAAACAAGGGCTAGTAGAGCTTGGTTCATTCACAGAGCTTACTGGTAGGATGAGCAGAATTGCTGTCCTTGCTTTGTGGAAGAAGATGCTGGATCAGAGGAGAGAGTGCCTTTCTGAAGGTAACCTCGTAGATCGGTGGCATAAAGAACTCCTGATTCCTAGTCCAGCGTTTGGACACTATTGTACACTGTGGACTGCCTGTCAGACAAAGGCTGGAGAAAGGACACATTATCCACGTTTCTGAGAGGAGGAAAGATTCTATAACTTTTTCCACGTCCACACAGGATGTGTCCAAATAACCCAGAGACTCAGTGCTCATTCAGTCTCCAGGCCATAACGCTCAGCAGACAAGGAGCTGTGTGCTTAGCCTAGTTTGGTAAAGGTCCGAGAAACACAGCTACCAGCCCTTCTGGCAGCTTTGGACAAAGTTTTGGGCAATTTGGACAAAATGGGAGTGTCTTTTCATCTAATTCTCTATTGCTGACAGCAGAATTACAGCAGGGAAAAGAGGAACTCAGGCATAATCACAGCACAGCTATGGGCAGTCGTAATGTATTTCAAGGTATTTCCGAAGTAGGTATTTTCAAGCACATTTAGTTTTGACTGACTTCTCTGTTTTGATGCACAAGTTCCATTTTCATTATAAAATGATAATAAGCTTGAAATTGCTGCTTTTCTAATCCAAGTCAAAAGCTCGCCTCTTTGAACTAGGAATGGTGGTGAATACAGTTTAAAGGCTGTGTGTGGAGCACACCGGAGAAGGAGAAATTTCCTTCCTTTAAAAAAATGCATCTTTCACAATAGTTGTGGTAATGAAATTTATTAAAGAATTTACTATTAAGGTTATTTCATGACTATCTGGGCATGTGCCTTTTTGACTGCAATCAATACAAACAAACCAAATAACCATACGTAAAAGAGACCGGGCTCTCCACTGGATATATGGTGATATGTGTAACGTTACTGTAGTGCCTCATGCTGTTGCTCCACGAGGCCCTTCTTACATGGCAAACTAGCAGAACAAGTTCTATCTTTGTAGGGAGCAGAAGTTTGGAACAGGCTGAGTATTTCCTTCAGATTAACATAAGAATCAAAACTAATACGTGAGAATGCATCAGGTGCCTCAAATGTTTTATATTAAAGTTGTTAACTTAAGAAAAACAGCACCAGGGAATAATACGGTGATGCTTTTTGGTGTAATCCCTGCCAGTGCTACAAACAAAAATTTCAAACCATTGACAGCTTGAAATATGGTAGGTACATATATAGCTTGTTACTTTCTGCAAGGCAACCAGAACTAAAAGACGTATTTTTATAAATAATCACCTTTGTTTTTCCAAAATGCATAAATCCTATTCAGTTTGCTCTGAAGGCTATAAGATTTCCAAGCACGTCTCCAGAAAACCTCTGGAGATCTAATTATTCCAGGATACCACAAAAAAGAGTTATTACGTATTTGAACTGCTAAAACTGCTAGCTGCAGTATGATGACTTCTCTGTCAGTGTTATTCTGCTTCAGAAAAGAGTTTCTATTCTCTATAGCAAACATAGCTAGGCTTTTTTCCCCAGACCTAAGTTCAATTATTTAATATGCCCTAGGCTGAAAGAATACCAGATACATGTTACATCTAATATTTTAAAATAGCAGTAATAATAAGTTTTGTTTAGAAAAAAATGTGTAGGTTTTAGTTCAGACCTTAGACCAAGTGAGGAAATATTTGGATTTAACTTAGCCTAAATGTTGTGATTCTACCATCTTCGGTGGAATTACTCTTCTTTGCATTATTTTAAGGCCAGGAGCCTCCAATTCTGGGTGGAAATTTGGTGTGGTGATTGCAGAATAACAGATCCTAACCTTTAGTCTATAGCACCAGAGAACAGTCTGATAACAGTCAGGTGTGCTCAACACTCACTGCTCCCTTCATAGTGGCTGTTGAAGACAAGTCTTGTCATAGCTGGATTTCTTTCTGTTCCTATATGATTGCACTGAGGACTGCTTGGGTTTCTGAGTTGTAGAATCGCAGAATCATAGAATGGTTTGGGTTGGAAGGGACCTTAAACATCATCCAGTTCCAAGACCCCTGACATGGGCAAGGACACCTCCTGCTAGATCAGATTGCTCAAAGCCCCATCCAACCTGGCCTTGAACGCTTCCAGGGATGGGGCATCCACAACTTCCCTGGACAACCTGTTCCAGTGCCTCACCACCCTCAGAGTGAAAAATTTCTTCCTGATATTTTTTCTAAATCTCCCCTCTTCCACTTTGAAGCCATTACCCCTCATCCTATCACTACATGCCCTTGTAAAAAGTTCCTCTCCAGCTTTCTTGTAGGACCCTTTCAGATACTGGAAGGCTGCTATAAGGTCTTCCCAGAGCCTTCTCTTCTCCAGGCTGAGCAACCCCAACTCTCTCAGCCTGTCCTCAAAGGAGAAGTGCTCTAATCCTCTGATCATCTTCCTGGCCCTCCTCTGGACCTGCTCCAACAGGTCCATGTCCTTCTTATGTTGGGGGCTACAGAGCTGGCCATAGTATTAACAGAGTTAATATGTTAATTATGTTAACACAGAGTTAAATAAAGTAAGAAGAATTGAGATATTTCTTTTGTTTAAAATAACTCAAAATCCTAATTCTATGTGGCTTACAAAAACTTGGACTGAATTTCCCTCTGTTGTGACTTTTTTAAAACTTTCATGTCCTTTACAATTCCATAGTTCTGCCCAAGACTGGCTCCATCATCACAGAAAAACCTCTTTGCCACCTTTGAAATTGTTTGTACATTCATTCTCTGACATGACCTGCAATGGCCCTTGGCAGAACAAATGTGGTTGCTCTTTTTAAGAGGTGGACAGGTGTTTGCTGGGGACTGATGTATGGAATTCATGGTACAGATTCGTTCCTCGTAGGCCAAAGAGCAGTGACCAGCTGCATGACTTTGCTGATCCAAACTTAGAATAATGAAACTATGGCCCTGTACCCTTTAAAGAATGGTCCATCCTGTTTCCTCTCATACTTGTTGAAAGTCTTTTAGATGCAGGCATTTTAAAACAATATGTTATTCATTTCTCTCCACATGATTTTTGTGATGGTTTTGCCCTCAGGTCTTAGTTTTCAGTGAATTGGTTTTTGTGTCCAGGAAATGCAGACTCATGTACATGTCAGAAATGAAGAAAAAGTAATTCTAAAGAAAACAGCCGTACAGTGTTACACATCACAATTGAACTGAATCCCAAATACTTGCAACCAGATATTTCACGTTATTTGTGGACTGAAAGACAGTTAGGCACCTAACAGAGTATTAAAAAGGGGCAGAATATGTAATTTTTATACAAATAATAATAATTTGTCCTGTAATAATCCCCTCAACTGTCCACATCTTCTTCTTGTAGTTATTATTCCAGATGCTTTGCTCTCTAAATTTTCTTTTTTTTTTTCCTGGAATAATTAGCTTTCTGCCATTATTATCATGAAGAAACCGATATAAGAGATCTTGGCCTCTTTCTTAACCAGAACTAGACACTGTCCACAGTAAAAGTTTGGTTATCCTAGAGAGTAACACTGGATTCTGGTGGCCTCAGCCAGCAGAAATCACGAGAGATGCACAGATCTGAACTCCAATCAGGTCCTGCACATGCAGGAACGACAAGTACCCTGTTTGTAGAGCAAGATTATTTATGCACTGACCTAGACCAAAATGTCTCCCTAAAAATTGGCATTTTGAAGAAACAGTGACTAGCTTTGAGACTGATTCGGTAGAAAAGCAAAGACGCTGACCACAAGGACATCTCAGCCCAGAGTTCATGCAGTGCTTGAGGCAGATGAGGACATGTTGATAGTCACCTGCTGTTACTTCTGCTGACTACAAGTGAGACTTCTTTTAAGTATTAATTATTAAAGAAGGAGTCAAGACCCGAAAAGCAAAATACAAATATACAGTCCAAAGGTTCTTAAGTGACTTTCCTGAAGTGCTTAAAAGAAATTAAAAAACTGAATGTAACATTTTGGCTTTCAGTCTACTAACAATCTAGGTCAAACCAGAGCCAAACTCTTTACATTTAAAACATCCAAACATTCTCCAGAGTTGTTAATGATGAGACCACATTTCATAATCAGACAATACAATAAACTTAATATCCATTGAGTTGTTGTGTTCAAATCAATATTTCACATGCCAGCTCTCCAAACGTTGCATGCAATGAGGTTACCTGAGAAATCTCAAATTGATGTACTGGAGCACTGTACCTTGGGCCTTCATACCCTGAAAGTCCCAGTGCCCTTTCTGAATTTTATCTCCATTTTCTTACAGGCACTCAGGAAATCTGTACCAAGGCAAGGACCTGAACCTCAGAGCAGCTCATTCAGCACTTTGACCACAGATCTTTCTTTCCTCCCCAGATGTGTGATTTTTTTGAAAAGGCTTTTGAGAATGAGAGCTTATAACAGTAAGTATCGTACAATCTCTGTGATAGACTGACTTTTTGCTGGAATCTAACACAATAAAACTATTGTCTCAAATCAGCATTTCTCAGGCAAAATGGTTATATACATGTTTAGGGATAATATTCACTGTTAAGAATTATGAAAAGTATCCTCATATCATTCATAAGAGGTAGCTTTTGTGTCTTGCCAAAGGTCATCTTCCTCCCCAGGCTATTAGGCAGTAAGTTGTTGATCAGTTAGATACTTTACTGCCGACATATCATATCAGAGCAGCTGCATGTCAGAATGTTTTCTATAATTTGCTTTGCAATAAAAGGCCTAAAACAAATAGAAATGTATTAGTTTAAAAAATCACCTTTAATTAACTCCACCAAAAGTGGAGCTTTGCAAGGTACACATTTCGACTGAGTGAACTCTTTTAGGAACCAATTTCTCTGAACTTGGAGAAACATTTAAAAAGAATTGGAAACAATACCTTGGCTGATGTTTCAAACCAGCCCACGAACCCATTCTCTTTGCAGAACTGATCCATCTTGATGCCGTTGTTCATAAGAACGTCTATTCCCTGGTCGCATTTGTTTGCTAAGAGGACTGTCGGCACAGGTTTGCCATTTGGAAGAACCAACTTAGAGTCCAAATCCTCTTTCCATTTTGTCACTGCTTCAAACGTTGCAGGTCTTGTAACATCAAAGACAATAAAGGCCCCCATGGCCTCTCTGTAATATACCCGGGTCATGTTTCCAAATCTTTCCTGACCTGTGATGAAGAAAGTAGGAAGGGAAAAGAAACACCACCTTGTAAAAATCACTGCTTGCAATCTAGGTCAAAATTTCACATAGCAGGTTTTCTAAGAGAACATTACTGAAGGTAGGACTTTGTCTTCTAAGTCTCTGGAAAAACTTAGACTCATTTGTATGAATATACAAGAGATTACAGGAAAAAGGAGTTTTAAAGCAAACAGCCAAGGAAATTTGATAACTTTATGACAAGCTTGAACTTCAGTGTACAGTCTTATTAAGCTGCCAGATTTCTAGATCTGTGGACAGTACCAAGGGTCTTGGTGGTGCATTGTAGGACTTCAAACAGGAGTCACAAGACATCTAGGTACCAGACTGGAAACTCCTTGATGCTATGGTATTATGTAGGAAACATCTAACACAACTGATCTGCTCCTGCATGAAGAGGATCCCGTATACTCTCATGCAAGTGATAATAATCAACAGTAACATGATTAAGCTCTGGAGCCGTACCAGGCATTAGAGTCATTATGAACTTACTTTTATTGGCAAGCTAAAACAGAGAGTTGATAAAGATGAATTTAAAACCTTACAATCACGGAAAGTGTTCTCAGAAATGTCACAGCAGTAGCGATATGAAGAGTTGCATCACTCCAGTGAAAAGATCTGAGAGGAGATATTTCACACTAGATCTGTTCAGAAGAATTGTGGTTTTATTTGCTGAATTCAAAGTGTTTTCTGGGAAGTTATTTACAGTATTTTTGTGAGCTAGCAATATATTATTATGTTCAAACATGGACCTTTGTAAATATCTATCATTAAATATGATTAACAGTGTAAAAATTAACACACTTGATGTCAGGATGTGGTATGTTGATTAGCTGTGCATTTGTTCATATATATGCTGTTTTCATGGGAACTTTGAAAAATGTTTCCAGGAATGGAAATAAATGACACAGAATTTTTCTGGAAGTGAAAAAATACAATTTCCATTGATGTCTACTGCTGAGCTGTGATACGAAAAAGAAGAATTATAAATTCCTGAAACATCTCACAACAACAGCAGTCTTTAAGCAAGACAACTCTTGTATTTAACCATATGCTTCCATAGCTGAGAAAAAGTGCTACGAAAATAGACAACATTCAATGGAAACCTGTTTCTAGCCTTATTTTCTCAATGTGCATAATTTTGAGTATGTTAGGAAGACAAGAAGATTGGCAGTCTGCCTCTGACCCTAGGAAGGTTACCTATGGAGGTTTTATTTGGTGGAAATTCTGCTGTCAAATGTAAGGCTGGGTTGAGAACTGAGGAGTGTTGATTACTGGGCTTCTAGACCATGCCGTTTCATTTAATAGAAGTAACACTGAACGCACTTATGGGGTCAACACCATCTGTTCGTGATGTTTATCTTTGGCTTTATGCACTAGCTGTTGCAGCAAGGAGAAAGTCATTCACATGATACAGAAACCAAAAGGGGACGTCTGTCTTCTCTAAATTCATGCTAGATTTTTTTTTACCTTAAACAAACATTGCACTCCATTGATAAAGCAAGATAGAAATATATCATTTCTGGGAAATATGATGTCATATTGAAAATTTCTTATGGCTCTGCTCTACTAAAATGTCTTATGATTCCTATCAGTGGGCTAACCAGATGAATGGCTGAGTCATGTGCTGTTCAATAATCTCCTTGTTGAGCAATTTTTTTCATCTGCAAGAAGGTGCCTTCAAACAAAAGTCAAGGTCTGATTAGAAACTTTGCAGTGAGGTAAACAGCAACATATACAACTAAGTTTTGATGCATATTGTATTTCAGTGATACTTTATATTTCTCATGCAAAGTTCTTGAGATGCTTGAACTGTAGATTAAATGTAGATGATGTAAGAAAAGCTAAACTTAAGCCTTACACGTATTTATTGGGACACAGATCTCTAAGATAGGTGGGACATGTTGTCACAGAACATGAACTAAATTATTAAGTTGCAGCATAAAATCATTCATCACAAACAATCAAAGTTATTAGAGGAATAAAAGGCTCCTATGATGTGATCTTCTGGCTAGTAGTGGCCCACAAAGTTCTGACAAATGTCAGGACACTGATTCCTCCTTCTGCTTCTAGCTGCTTTGGCAGATACCTAGGGTTTTCACTGCACAGAAAAGCCACCGTCTTTGTAAAGGCTGCTTTATGCAGGAGGACAGAGCTTACCAATTTCCATTATCAATCCCTTCAAAAAAAAGAGAAAGAATGGAGCTGCTGGCTCAATAAAGTGCCTAAACCCTTTTTGAAGTGGTCTTTTTCCCCATCAGTTGCAATTAATATATGAACATACTTGGCATAAAGACATTATGCAACTTTGAATGGAAAAAGAGGTGGTTTGTAAACCATAGACTTCTAGTTTTATGTCATTTGCATAATGGTTTTACTTTTATTTAATTTACATTACGAAAACAAGTGATCTCTAGTGTTTGCATTGTGCTCGGAGAGCTAAATATTTTGTCTAAGGATCCAGGAGGATTTTTTTTTCCAAAGATTCTCACTTATGTGAACAAATACCTATGTTAATAGATGAGGTTCCTAAAACTTTTTCATTTATCAGAATTACTCATGAAAATTGGCACCTTTTGATGTATTAAATGTGTCAGAATCTGCCCTTAGGTTTTCAGCAACACAATGGCTTAGGCAGTAATTAGGCTAGAAAATAGATCAACCATTAGGTATTCAGTGGTATCTTGCAGGCAGCCTTGACCATTAGAATTTGTTTTATTGCAAAAGGGACTGGGGAAGATGGGTTTTGCTTTTCATTGGAAGGGTCAGAAACTCGCGAAATGTTTGTTTGATCTGGCCAATTGTACGTTACTGCATCCCTTGCAAGGTCACTGGCATCTGGCATCAAATTCCAGGAGTCAGATGGCCTTTGCTCACAGAGACAGCGTTTTACATTGAGCTTCATCGGCCCTAATTTAGGTTCCAAAAAACTTAACTGGGTGTATTTAAGATTAGGGTCCCTTTGTAGTCAGAGACTGAGAAGAGATATCTAGAGGGCATCTTCTCAGCAAGGACAGACATTTAAGAGTGGTCACATAAGCTTCATTACAGAGGTATTTAATCTCTACCCTCAACCCCCTGGCCAGCCCAGGGGGAGTAGCTTATACTCAGATGGTTCAGTACAAGTTGTCTAACTGTTAAACCAGCTGAATCCTACCCCACTTTGAAGTGAACCCAGTACGACCAAGGTCCAAAGAAACAAGATTTCCATTAAAGGGAAGGACTCCCTTTCTGAATGGCACTTGCCTGCACATTTATCCCAGTGGCACCTGTGCAGAAGGGAAAGATATCATTTCATGGGCTTAAAGCAATCAACAGCTGAATTTTTACAGTTCACAAAAATGTATGCCACATAAATTTGCCGGCATGACTTTGACAGAAATCTGTAATTTTCACTAACCACTATCATCTCTGATAAAGTTGTAAAAACTAATGACAAAGTGCTAAAACTCAGATAATTTCCACCATTGCACCCACAGTATCTGAAATATACTGTAAGATAAAAATTGATTAAAACTGCCTAATGCCCAGTTTTACAATGGGTTTTATTTCTTGCTACCGTCCTTCATCCTAAGAGGCAAAAGCTTCTGGGAAACACCGTGCTTGACAGAGGGCTTTTAGCCAATGCTGAGAAGCTGGAATTTGTGGAGAATATTTAAACATTTTTTACCTTTCACTTCAAAGTAGTGTTCAGAATTTTCACCCTTAAATTTAAGTCACTGCCTTTATGGATTGAAACTTAAGACAGCCTTGAGGTGCTGTTTACCACCCCAGAATGTAGAAAAGCAGGCTATAAGAAGGATCTGGCCCAGGGATCCCCCACAAATCTATACTGAAATAAAATCACCACAGCAAGGGACTTATTTATGCTTGCAGAACAGTAATTTCAAGGTAACTTAGCCTAGAAATCACCACGGCTATCTTATTTATGCGTATGTACTGCGACGCTTAGCAGCCTCTAAAAGCCTAACTGCTGAGGATGTGCTGTGCCTGGCATTAGTGAACAGTCCGTTTATTCCTTCTGGAGCATAACAGTCTCAAAAACTTTGCAACTGCTGGGACATTTGCCTATATCTGTGCAAAGACTGCTCTTTCCAAAGGCAAAAGTTGCAGGGAAAGGAAACAAAACTGTTCTTTTGCCACTGGTATTGTGTGGATGTCTCCAATGCATTGTTCCAACACTTTATAAGGTGGGATCACAGAATCATAGAATGGTTTAGGTTGGAAGGGACCTGGAAGATCATCTCATTCCAATGTCCTTGCCATGGGCAAGGACACCTCCCACTAGACCAGGCTGCTCAAAGCCCCATCCAGCCTGGCCTTGAACACTTCCAGGGACGGGGAATCCACAGCCTCTCTGCGCAACCTGTTCCAGTGCCTCACCACCCTCACAGTAAAGAATTTCTTCCTATTATCTAATCTAAATCTACCCTCTTTCAGTTTAAGACTGTTACCCCTTGTCCTATCACTACACTCCCTGATGAAGAGTCCCTCCCCATCTTTCCTGTAGGCCCCCTTTAAGTACTGGAAGGCTGCTACAAGGTCTCCCTGGAGCCTTATTTTCTCCAGGCTGATCCAGCCTCGTAAAAGCAAACCAATGCGTTTTTGGTAGTGATGAATGACCCAACCCACAGACACGCAGCGGGACGGTGGTGCTGACACGGCTGTGAAAAAGTAGCAGGGGCAGGGGGAGGCTCCAAAGTGCTGCTCGCTGCCCTCTGCCGCACTCACAGAGCTGCTCCCTGCAGTAAATCCGCAGCTGAAGCTGGTCTTCAGAGAAATCTCAGGGCAGTGTGGACATGAAAGACGGACGGTAGCACTGAGAGTAGCCTTGCAGAGGAGCGAATAGGGAATACACCCGGATCGGCCACCTGCAATAGCTGGTTTCTTCAAAAGCTTGCATCTGCAGGGCCACCCCCACCACAGCTGCCTTGTTCAAAATATAATTAAGAATTTCTTTCAAAGCTTTGCTTCTAACAATCTGTTAATGAATTTAAAGGATACTCATACGGAGGCAACAGAAAAGATAAGGAAAAAAAAAAAATAAAATTGACTGAGGAGCAAGATTTAAAGGTGTATGACAGCAGCAGAGGTGATGGCACAATTCAACAGGGACATGCACACCAAAACTGAGAATCTGGGACATTCACTGAAATAAAATGGAAATGTTGGGAGGAAGTTAAAGACAAGGAGAATTTTACCATCTATATCTCCTCCCACGCACTGTCGTGAAAATTCAGTCACTTGAAACTTAGGCACTTCACTGAATCAGACATAAATTCATAGGTTTTAATGCAAGTGTGTTGTTAGGGATATCATAACATCAAAGACCATGAAGTTTTGTCCAATGATTCCTGTCTAATACCCATACCTTCAGGAATATATTATCTGTTAAAAGACCCCAAGTCTTAATGTAATAATATGTGATGCAGAACCTACCTTATCCTTGAATTAATATGTCTAATACTAGTTATCCTTATTGTTCAGCATTTATCTCATCTAAATAAATGCAGTTTCAGCATTTAGCTATTAGATCTTATTGTAGTTCTGTTGACCAAATTAAAGAATACAGAAAAATACGTTACAGAAATACAAACTACATTTAACTATGAAATTAGATGGCACTAGATGAACAAAATTTGTTTTTTCTTTTTATGTCTGTAAAGGTAAACAAGGGTAAAGTACTTGGTCCTACCATGGCTGGAGTATGTCAGCCCTCCTATGAGGTCACCACATTTGTAAATCCTACTAATAATGTAGATAAGCTTGACATTAGTTTTATTAGTTTTACTCAAAACATTTTTGAGAAAATTATTTTTATATTGTTAAACAATTTACTATCCACTGATCCACACAGTGAAGCACAAGGAAGAGTACACATTACACCTAGTAGTAAGTTCACTTGCTGTAGAATGGAGGGGGAGGAAAGGATGTGAGAGCTGAAATGATACCTGAGATAGATATATATATAGAGAGAGAGAGACACACACAAGCATATATATATATATTTTTTCATACATTGATACATTTGCAGCATTTGCTTCAACTCAAGATGTCCTAAATGCTAAGCCAACAACCTTCAGCTTAGTTAGAGACTGCAGATTTATTGCTTTACCCCCAAAGCTGAACACGACCTCATAACAGAGACTCTACCAAAAGAGAGAGGATGTTCTGAGACCAAAACTTGTATTTTCCTCCATTTTATCCTCGCATATTTGTGTTCTGCAAGTGGTGATATATGACCAGTCGCAGCCAGGATAAAACACTTCCATTCCCTCTATAGTTCCAATCAGTTTTACTCTGCTTTCATTTTTAAACAACCTTTTTTCTCACCAGCCAGATGCCTTATTCGCGAGAACTTCTATGCCAGCACCACCACGCTAATCTGAATTCAGTGTGCTGCTTACAGAACTTATTTTCTATGTGTATCTATCAACAGCTAAAGTTCCTTACACAGAAGTCATTAAAACCGAGACAGCAACTCTTTTTATTACCGGCCACTGTCTTGACCTTCACAGAGATGCTTTGAATTGAGCAATTCATATGAAATTTAGTACTACGCTGTAATTCTCTCTGTCATGTGTGATAACTCAGAAAGCATGCTAGTCATTCAGTACTACAACTTGATGTAATTGCTTCTGCAGCCTGACTGAAAGCTACATCATATGATCCGCAAGCACATGATTGGTAGTGTAATAAATCTCTGAAATAAGGCACACAAAATACATTCTTTCAGTCCTCGATGCATTCAGAATTTACTATTAAATGCTTTTTCTCATACAGAAAAGTTTTGCTGGATGTGTATGTATTTATTGTTATAATCAGTCACCAGTGAGCAATAAAAGCAATGCTTTCCCTATTACTCCAACTTTTAATAAAGAAACCTGAGTATATATGTATTTGATATCATAAAACCACAAGACTATACCGGTGTGTAAAGAAGCTGAGGTTATGCATGTTTTGCATAAAGTGGTGTTGTTGCATAAGTTTTAGTACCCTGGTGCCAAATTCAGAGCTCAGACATGAGGCAGCTAAGCGGAGAAGAAAGGCACTCCCTCCGCCGGTAAGAATGTCAAGAATTTTCTCATTTCACTAGTTTTACTCGGTGCCGTTCCAGACTAGATCACTGAACCCACAGCTCAGGCCACAGGCTGGCATAGTTGCCTAACAGCTGATATAATGTTCACCTCTATCCCTTACTTAACAAAAGTAACTTCTTAATTTAATTGAGTTTTAAAAATGCCTTCCTTTTTGCTGTAAGCTGTTGTGTTCTAGCTGTACGTGAGTTCCCATGTACACTAAATGAAAGATGATTACTTATAGCGTGCAAAATATGCCATTAAGATAAACTGCTGTTTTGTGGACTGAATCAAAAATGATTAATTCCTAGTAAGGGGGGTGGCAAAAAAAAAAAAAAGTTGTGGGTTTAATTGGAAGCCAAATGTAAAAACTCCAAAGCACTGACAGCAACAATGTCAAATTCTTTATTTTTTAATTAAGTAAACATGCAAAGATAGCTGGACTTCTTTATTCTTTTTCTCCACACACAGAGTAAATTACCTTTTTTTGCTTGATGTTGGAATAAGGACAAGTAAACATGAGTAAACACATTTTTAGCAACCAGGACTATTGCCAAATAGAAACACTTCTCTTTTCAAAGCATGTCAGACATCGTTTACATTCCATTGGGCCGAAGGAAGGAAGGAAGGCAGGAGAGAGAGGAAAGAAAGGAAGAAGGAAGGTATTTTGATAAAGTAACTCAGTGATAGTTTTTCCTTATTTTTTAAGCTATAAAAATGACTTTGACCACCTTATTGAATCCCTCATCTCTTCCACCAAATTAAATAGCTGTAACAGGAAATCCTTGTTGCTCTCGGTCCCGTCACAGAGACCTATCTGTTAGCCTAATGAGAGAAGCTGAACAGCGGCAGCTGCAAGGGAAGAACTGGGGCATCTGGAGAGAGGTGCCCCTGTCCCCACACGTGCCTAAGGGCTTGGCAGAAAAATCAGACAGGGCAGGTTTCACTCTGACACTCCTTGTTTGGGAGTCTGCTGGCTTTAGGGAAACTCCAAAATTTCAACCTGCCCTTAAAGTTTTCTCTCCTCAATCTCCTCTCCCTCACCGCATAGGCACCGGTATTTTCCAACATAAAGATTAGTACAAATGAATCTGGGTCTGTATTTTGTATTATCTCAGGATGAGTTATGGAGCAAAGGGTTCTCCTCTGTACTCACCCGCAATATCCCAGAGCTGCAGCCGTACCACAGTCTCAGCATCCCAGCTCAGCACCTTCAAGGCAAAGTCCACCCCGATGGTGGCCCGGTAGTGGGGGGAGAAGTTCTGGTGGACGTAACGTTTGATGATGCTGGTTTTGCCCACTCCCAGGTCCCCGATCACCAGCAGCTTGTAGAGGTGCTCCTTCTGACTGTGCTTCTCCATCTTTCCTGTGGCTGCGGCTGCTCCCTGTGAACTGATTGCATGCTCTGCCCGAGGAATCCTGCCAGCCCGAGGGGGAGAGAGGGAGTGAGGAACCGGGGAGGGAAGGAGAGAAGGTAGGTGGAGGCTTTTTTCCCTTTGTACGGAAGCAGGATCACCAAGTCCAGCAGGCAGCCCTGCTGGGAGATGAAGTAAGCAAGGGACTGGGGAAAGAAAGTCTCCCAGAAAGTTTTGTGCGTGTGTGTGTAAAGGTCAGCACGAGGTGTGTCTGGGATTAGTCTGGCCACTGAAGGCTTTGCAGGAAAAGTCATGCAACAGTCCTGTTCCCTGTTTCGCTCCTTGCTGGAAGGACAGTGTTTTGGTTCCGCACTAGTTTTACATACTTTTTTTAATCACTGTCTTCTTGGTGATAATTTATCACCCTGTGCTTGCTTCCAGACGTCTTTAAAATGCAAGTCACTGCAAAAAGGCAGAAATCTCCTTTCAGAGGTTTCACGGCTCCATTAAAGTGCAAAAATTAAACCAGTGTGACTTTAACTTTGCATGTGATTTGGTTTTAATCATGTAAGTCAGTGTGAATGCAGTTATATCACTAGAAGTGGCAGTTACAGCCATTTTACATATGTCCACACCAGGAGGGCTGTGTGAATTTAGTTATAATAGATATGTATTTTTAAGTTTCATTAATATAATTGTGATTGTCTGTCTGTACCTATAAGCACGCTCACATCTGCTAATGCAGCACACAGCTCATGCTTTGTTTTTTCACACAACTGGACTCTAAAATGCAAAAAACCCAGATTTATCCCGTGACTCCGATAATCAGAAGTTATGAAAGCGTAACAGCAATAGAGCATATGAATGCCAGTGTCTCAATGGTCCTCTATTTTCCAAAAGAAGTGAGATCAAACCTGCAGACAACTGAACACATTTGAGTAAATCATTCCCCTGACACCACTGACCCTGTATTTTAAACAAAGAATACAGTGACAGTTTCAGCTTGGCAGCTTGGCTGGAGACCCCTATCCACTGCCTAGAGGTGTTTGATTCTTTTAATAGTTTTGATAGCAAACCCCCAGAATTTTAATATTGTGTGAAACTCATCCATGAATGATTTTTACATTTATTGATGATCTTGATGAAATGAAAACACATTTTACACTTACTGAAATATTATTTAGTGGAGTTCTTATCTAAGCGTGCACTGAAATGGCATTAGAAATTTGTCTTCTATCCAAAAAGCTGGATTTTAGTAGACAAAGAATTCAGAACACTTATGTTATGCAATCTTTTATAATCAGACTTTAAACTCTAACGTTTGTATATATACACACACACAAAGTGGAAATGGGTAATTTGAGAAGAAAAATGTCTTATTTTCCTTGAAACTTTTTATTTTTAATAAGAGGCCTTTTTTCAATAAGATAAATTCTCTTTCCAAAAACAAGCTGTCATTTGTATCCTTCTGTTTGGAGAGAAAATTTTAAAGGGCTCAGCCTTGTTAGCTACCGACATCATAAAAGACGACAATTTGACAATCAGACTAGTGCACTCCAATCGGCTACCAGCTTTGCATGATTCAAGTTTATTATTGTTGCTACTGGTAGTGTGTGGTCTGTGAATCTTACCGTCAGAGCACCACCAATTTTCAGAGAGCATCCAGTACCCATGCACTTCCAAGCACTCATAATTCCCCTCTAAAGTTGAAGATTTCCCATTATAGAAGTTAAAAAAAGAACAGGCCGAGAGGGTTTAACAATTCAGGGAATGACGAAATTGGTGTTTTGGATAAGGCTGAAATTACATCTGATCTTTTATCCTTCTTTTATGATGGCCAATGCTCAGAGAACGGTGCATGGAAGATCACTGCGAGCAGTACTAGGTAAATGGAGGTCTTAGGCTATTAGTAAGTGTAGTTAGAGATTGGCCTACACCCAGAAGCATGAGGCTTTACCTCTCTTCCAAAGTTTTTGTTGGGATTAGCTATAATAGCTCTGGATAATCATGTTATTTGTTTAAGTTTCCAATTCTTCTTTGAACCTGGCTGAATTCTTGGCCCCAGCAACACCCTGGTACAATGAGCTTCTCATAGGCTTAATCAAGGTCACCCCGGGATGGCGGTAGGATTACAAGCGAGGTGTTCAGTGAGGTGTTCGGATGTGGGGTGAGCATGTAGAAGGCTTCGTTGCATTTAGAGGGGTGATGTGCTGAGCCAAAGTGAAGCATGGACTGAAGCGTCTTGCTGAGTGAAAGCTGTACCCAGATGTCCGAACTCCATGGTGAATTGGCTTTTATAGACACCTTCTGCGGAATGCTCCTAAGGTGGGATAAAGCCCTCAGCCCTGCCTTGCTCCACTTTTTTTGGAGGACTGTTGCCATGTCCTGAACTATGTGTCTGTACTGGTTTGACTTCATTGGCATCTGAAGGCACCGGAGCGGGGAGGTGTGGATGTACTGCTCATGTGGAGCTCTGCTGCAGGAATAGTAAGCACTGCCATTCAGGAAGGTGGATAATTTTGGCTGGTCATGTCTTAAGAGATCCCTGCAAGTCTTGTTTGACGATGCCAGCCGGTCTGTTCAGGCACACAACCAGGTTCCAGTGACTCCGTGATTTGCTGCAGGCAGAGGTGTCCAGGGACGTGTACTTAGCCTGGAGCTGATGCAATGCAATCTGTCTTAGCTGAGAAAACAGTTCAGGGCAGTTAATATAAACCATATTAGCTTGCATTTGCCACCCACAGGTAGGTAGTTAGCAAGGCTCAGCTGACAGGAGTAACTTGTTAAGCTGGGAGAACCAGATGGTGTCTCTGAGCCCCTATTCTGCTGCTTCAGGTCCTTCAACAACATCCAGGCAATAAGAACGTGTAAACAGGCCGCCAATTTAGTTGATATTTCAGTGTTTATATTTTGGTTCTCTGTGTTTTCTCTGGTAAAGACATACATTTTAAACCTTATTAAATCAATGTAAATATTAATTAAAATCCCATGTGACATTGTGTATATCTATGAGGTTTTATTTTTGTATTCCCTGCCTATCCACTGTGCTGTTTGCCACAATAGTGTCATCCGATGCTCTGCTATCTCTATTTTAATCCTTATACTAATAAAGCATATTAACAATCTATTTTAATTGGCAGGAATTGATACAAACTCCATACGTCTCTGTTGTAACTAATAACATTTAAGAAAGTTCCATCAAATTGAGGCATTAAAGACCGTGTTGGCGTGACCATAAAAGTGAAACTCATTTTACAGTGATAGTTTTCAGGAATTTCTCACTATTTCTCTGTCATTAGTAGAGACTTTTTTTCTGAGAGAAGTGATAAGATTGAAGATGAAATTACATTGACAGGAATCAAGGACACCATAACTGCATCCTGGATTTTACCACTCTTCTTTGCGTGGCATATACCCCAGAAAAGGACACAATCCTGGCGTTGTTACGAAAAATACCTTCAAAAATTACGATGTTGCCTGAGTTACTGAAACCATGACATAATATTTTGTGCCCAAGGAAATAGATTGAAATTATTAGAAATGTATGTACTTACAGGATCACTGTCTAATTATCTAGGGGTTTTACACCACAACTATCACTATTATACCTGGTAGCTTTGAATTCTAGAAGGGATTGGCCTATGCCATATATCATATCATATACGGCCTATATAAGTGACACCACAATGCAGAGAAATGGTAAATACACATGTGTGTATGTGTGTATATGTATATATACATTCATATGATGTGATAGATGAAATTAATATGATAGAAGATTATTTTATGTATAAAAAAAATGTAAACATTAAAATTCTACACAGGTTTTTGCCAGACTTCGATATCCCAATTAATCCTGGGGAATAGATTAAATACTAAGTTGTAAGCTACACAGAAGACTGTTCATCTTTTATTAATATAGTCTTCCTCATTTCAGTCATAGCATATTCACTGACTTCATTATGGGAATATTTAATCATGGCAAGAATAATCTTTTACAGAGAAATAGATTGTTTTAAAAACAATGGTGCATTTCCTCCAATTTTATTTTTAGACTGGAAAGAGTTAATTAGTTTGGATTTTCCCTTCTTCCATTCCAACTGTTCTTGTGACTAAGACATTCAGTTAAAAATTACTGTTGACTCATCAAACATACCCATAGTGGAATGGTTACTGACTTGTCAAACATAGCAAGAACTCTTCTTTGATTAAATTATGATCTTCTTAACTTATAATTAACTTAACAGAAAATACTTTTTATCAGGAAAGATCCCACAAGGAATATCTAAACAAATGTTTACGCAACCAGTGGAAGTACTGGTTAGCTTTTATGGTCAGATGTCTTGTTATTCTTCTGAAATGTGTTATAATTCCTGTACTCAGTTATTCTCACTCATTAAAAGTTCAGCCTACACCCTGGCTGAAAGCACTCTGTCAATAATATAACAGTATGGACTTAATGCGCATGCCCAGGTGTTACCTCTGGGGAATTATGCTCCAGCTGTCCTACAAAACAAGGTCTGGATGGCAGGAATAGAACCATAGAATCGTAGAATCACCTAGGTTGGAAGGGACCTTTAAGACCATTGAGTCCAACCATCAAGTTGAACAGTCTATGGCAGTGTCTGTTTTATCTCAGGAACTACACCTCTCAAAAACAGCTGAAACCTTTCCCTCTAGCACAATTACAGCTCTACTAAAAAACTCTTAACCAGGTATGAGTTACTGGTTGAGGGTACAATTTTGCCCCCTAGAGCAATTGGAGTTGTTTCTAGAGTTGGAGATCCCGCAAGGTCAGACCTCAAGGCACGATAAGATTCAGGGCAGAGAATAGTGACCACGCAGGGAAAGAGATTCCAAATTTTAGCAGCCTGTAGGTGCATGAATTGTTGCATTTAAAGAGTGAGAGCTTGTGGCTCTCTTATAATTACAAACTCTTAGTCTGTTAAAGGGACTTGGCTTGGCTACTTGTTGCACGTTCCAATATACCTTCCGTATCCACCAGCCTTGTACCGATGCCGCCGGGCATCTCAGATGGTTTTAGTTACCTGTGTGAGCACAGTCTGTGCTCAGATGCAAACACATGTTTCTATTCGATCAGACTCAGAAAATAATAATAATTTGATGTAATTGCCTTTCTCAAGGCGGAATTATTTTATTTTTTATTTTTGTATGGATCCACACCGCCTAATAAAATCCAAGTTAAGGTCTATCCTTCGGAGCCTGCAGCGAAATCTTAGATGGGTTGCAGTGCACTTTACACCAAGTGCATTTGAACAGTCACCTGGGAATACAAGAACACAGTGCAACTTGAAAAGCAATAAGGGGAAGGACCAGAGTGTCTCCCATGCGTAAAATCTAATAACAGGGGGTCAGTAATACTCTGGGAAAATTAAAATGGCTTGTCCCTGAGGCCAGACGGCAGTGAAAGCATCATACGGCACAGAATTAGTCTGAAATGGGCCAGTTCCAAACGAACATTGTCATGTCTCAGATTCAATAAACGAAGTGTGAGAGCACTCGCTGAGGTTGTAGACTGAACCATCACACTCTTTGCAGGGTTGCTACTATGGAGCTACCAACAAAAGCCTGGACCAAACCGACAGCACAGCAGTTTTAACTCCCATCAGGTACTGTGAGTTACTTACGGGATGAGGATGGAACAGTTACAGTGCGACAGACAGGTATGTCTAAATTAAGCTAGAAAATTTCTGATAGTCAGTGATCTGTATTATGCCCTCCTATGAGGGTCCATATGCAAGCCTCACAGCAGCAGCTTAGATACTAGCCTACGCTGTCCTCCGCAGAGAAAATCTTCCTTAAGAACAGGGTTGTATCACATCAGTGAAACTGCTGTTTGATTCAAGTAGATTTGAGTCTTATTCTTGGAAATTATCAATCTCTAATGGTGCTCACCCAGCAGCACCAGCTTCATGTGCAGGGATATTTATAAGAATAGATCCTAAATTAATGTGCATTGGCCTAAGCAGTTTCCATTAAGGATTGGGTTCCCAGGCTGCAAATTTAAACTGTGGAACAAAACAACAGAAGATACTCCATTTAGTTGATAAAAGTTCATCAGGAGTATAGTTTGTAAGTTGTATTCACAATAATATCGCAGAATCACTGAGGAGGGAAGGTCCTTCTGGAGATCATTGAGTCCAACGCCCCTGCTGAAAGCAGAGTCAGTGAGATCAGGTTGCTCACAGCCATGTACTGTTGGGTTTTGAATAGCTTCAGGGATGGAGACTTCACAATCTCTCGTGGCAACTTGTTCCAATGTTTGACCACATATGCAGTAAAAAGCTTTTTTCTTGTGTTTAAGTACAATTTCCGTCTTTGCCTGTGCCCTTTACTCACCCCATCAACTATTTATACACATTGATAAAACCCCCATGAGTCTTCTCTTCTCCAGGCTGAAACTGTCCCAGCTCTCACAGCCTCTCCTTGATGCCCCAAGCCCTTAGTCATCTTTGTGTTCCTTTGCTGGACTCAGGCCTCTTTGTCTCTCATACTGGGGAGCCCAGCATTGGACACAGCACTCTAGGTGTATCTCTCACCAGTGCTAATTAGAGGTGAAAGATTACCTGCCTCAACCTGCTGACCATGCTCTGCCTAACGCAGCCCAGGAGGATGTTGGCCTTCTTTGATGCAAGGTTCAGGTTCAACTTGTTGCCCCAAGGACCCTGAGGTCCTTCTCTGCAAAGCTGTTTCCAGCTGGTTGGCCCCCAACATGCACTGATACTTGGGGTTATTCCTCTCCAGGATTTGGCATTTCCACTTGTTGAAGATCATGAGATTCATCTCTGCTCAATTCCCCAGACTGCTGAAGTCCCTCTGAATGGCAGCACACCCATCTGGTGTATCAATCACCTCATATCACCTGCAAACTTCCTGAGCTAGCAACCTGTCCCCTTGTCTAAGTCATTAATGAAGATGTTGAACAGTATTGGCCCCAATATTGATCCCTGGGGCACAGCACTAGTCAGTGGCCTCCAGTTAGGCTTTGTGCAGCTGATTACAATCCTTTGAGCCTGGTCATTCAGCCAGTTTTTGATCCACCTCACTGTCCATTCACCTAACTCCCCCCCATACTTCATCTGTTTGTCTATGAAGATGTTACAGGAGACAGAGTCAAAAGTATGTCATTTCATCATAGTTGGCTACCTGTTTGGCTATCTATTTGTTTCCCCTTCATAAGTCTATGCTGACTACTGCAAATCACCTCCTTGTCCTTCCTGTGTTTCGAAATGGCTTCCAGGAGGATTTCATCCATCACCTTTCCTGGGGTCGAGGTGATGCTTACCAGCCTGTAGTTCCCTGAATTCTTCTTCTTGCTCATCTTGAAGATACCAGTGAAACTTGCTTTCTTTCAGTGTTCAGGAAACTCTCCTGCTCACCATCACCTTCTAAAGATAATGAAGAGTGGTCTCACAGCAACATCAGCCAGCTCCCTTGGCACTTATGGGGGCATCCCTGGATGCTTGGATGGTGAGTCTATGTTCCTCACTAGTCGCCTGCCCCTGCTTCCACCTCTTGTATGTTTCTTTTTCATGTTTTACTTTAGTCAGGAGCTCCTTGCTCATCCATGCAGGTGTCCTGCTGCCTTCGCTTAGTTTCCTGGACGTGGGGATGGACCATTCTCGGGCTTGGAGGAGGTGATTCTTGAAAATCAATCTGCTCTCCTTGATCCCTCCTCTGTCTGGGGCCTCCCAGAGGCTCCTTCCAAACAGATCCCTGAACAAGCTGAAGTCTGCTCTCCTGAAGTCAAGGCTTGTAACCCTGTTTTTGCTGTTTTCCTTCTTCTCAGGATGCTGAACTCCACCCTCTCATGGTCATTGCAGCCAAAAGCTCCCCCTAGTTTTCACATCGCCATACAGTTCTTCCTGATTTGTAAGTATGAGGTCCAGCAAGACATCTTCCCTCATTGGCTCCTCAATTACCTGTGTCATGAAGTTACCATCAATGCACTTCAGAAACCTCTGAGTTGCTTGTGTACTTCTGTGTTGTCCCTGCAGCAGATATTGGGGTGACTGAAGTCCCCCATGAGGACCAGAGCCTGTGAACCGAAGGCTTCTTCCAGGTGTCTGAGGAAGGTCATAATATGTAAGAATATTTCTAATACCAAGAGAAAAAGACATTCAGGAATAGGTTCAGTTTAAGGAGCAGGTCCATCAAGTTATTTAGGTCATTACGGATTAGGTGCCTTACACTAGTTACCCATTGTATGAGAAATCAAGCAATTTATGCATACAGCACTGCCAGCTGCAATCCTCTTTGCCTCATTTGTCTCCTGCTGCAACTGTCTCAGAGGGGATGATGTGCACAGCAAAGCTCCCAAGAGCTGTAATAGTACTAGAAGTACTAGAATAGACAATGAAATAATGTTTGGCATGAAATAATGAATACCCGGAGGGTCTGATCCTACGCGGTCCTGACTATTTCATGGAAGACATGAAGTATCCACAATACCTTGCCAAGTCAGAGAAATTTAAGACCTCTGGGTATCTCAGAAGAAATGCTCAGAGTCTTCTAATAGCTGACGGATATGCTGAATTAGTCCAATTATTGGTGCAATGGGTTTATAGATTAGTTCATATTGCAGTCAGGTCATAGTCATAGTCCGTTGTCAGTACATTTTGCGTCTGTCGGGGCTGAAAAGCACTCATGCACAAGGAGATGCTTAATTATGAGATACCTGTTCATGGACATGAAGGTGAGCCATGCAGTAGCGTGGGGGCTTTAAAACCCTACAGTACGCCAGGCAGTTTATCTGTGCAAAATGTCATAATCAGTACATGACACATGCCGAGATGGCAAGGAATCACCTGCTGTTACATCTTCAACAGCCCCCTTTCTCTGCTATTTCTAACCTGTGTTTCTCTTTCTAGTGTCTTTGGCAGGCTACAAACAGGATTGCTAAACCCTTCAACGGCCAGCAGATCACATCCTGAATCACTCACGTATCACGGCCAAGCGAGTCTTTCTTTTCAGAGAAAATTAAACACGTACTTGGGACTCAGGTGATGAGGACAAGGAAAACTGATATCTTCAGGTCTCATCTCAGCCACAGATGCTGCTACATCCAGCACAGCGGAGCTGTGGGAGAGCAAGCAGTGACTTCAGCTAGCTTGGTAAAACTCTACAACATCCAGCACTGGGAGCATTACATAGAAACTAGAGGCTAAAATGCCATCAGAATTGCATCACTGGTGACGGGAACAATGTCCCCTTGGTGGCCAAAACAAATTGCCAAAACAGAAGTGCTGTTGGGAAGGTGTGGAGAGTTTTACAAATCCTAAAATGATCCATTTGGGGAGGGGTAGCCTTTCTGATCACTTCCGTGGTGTCTTGAGCATGGCTGGCCACCATGCAATAGTTTGGGATGCCCAGTGCCATTAGCTTCCTTGTCCTGAGGCCCCACTGATGGTTTCTATAGAGAAAGTATTGATCCAAACCAAGCCGTACTCAGAAGTAGAAAAAAAGGCTGAAAGAGTTATCAAAGTTATTATTACAAACACCAACAAAAGGCTCTTTTAAAAAACCAAACAAACAAAACACAAAAACAAACCAAAACCCAACCGTAATCTTGAAAATGGCTGCACAGAAGAATCTGTGCAGAACAGCCCGTGCAGATGGCAATTTTCAACATCTATCTGGAATGCTTAGTAAGTTCTGCTGCCTGTGGGTATCTGCCTACCCAAAAAGGGAGGGCAGATCCTACACTCTTACCCCGAGAGACTGATGTTTTGTGGCCTGAACAGTTGCACTGAAACCAGTGACATTGCTCAGGGGGTCGGGGTTTGCTCACTGCAAGAAACGTTTATCTGCCCAAGAATAACGTGCTTGAAAATTACAGATGATTTCCTGAACTCCCCCCTGTTTTCTCTCTTCCAGTGGCAATTTAAGATTTGCGGAAATTCACTCTAGCTTATTGAAGAGTTTTGCACAGCTGTTCAAGATTCAGAATCACAGACGGACACAGTGGTACCCAGTCGTTACCAACGTTTACTGTGTCTTATCCCAGCCCAACCCTCAATATTTAGATGTAAGAGCATAACATGCAAGTGAAATGCAACATGACTAATGACCTAATTTAGAGAATTTCTAAATAAACAGCAACCTCTCCCCTGCTACCGATTGCAGAGAGGCAGAGACACACTGAACTGCATACCTGTTACCTTTCGGGGACGCATCACACTGCCATTCACAGGAGCAACTGAAACATTATTATTGCTTCCTTCAAGAGAAAGGTCAAGAAAGAAAGGAATTGCATTATACCTGCGGAGATGAGGATTGGGTGGTTATTTTTTTTTAAAAAAAGACTTTTTTTGTTCCCCTTTTTCTTACTAAGAAAGTATAATGATTCTGGACATTTTTACACAGAAATATATTAGTGCCTATTGTTAATAATAATTAAAAAATAATTTCTCAAGGCACATTATAAATGTATTTCCACAGCATTTCCCTTGCATGAGAAGCTAGGCCTGAGATCTGACTATATGTCCATACTGTCCCCAGTTACAGCAGCTTTTACTAATAACAGCAAAGCCTCATTTGTACTCACTCTTAGCCAGAACCAGGATCTCATTTTTAATTAATACAACCAAAAACCATAGTGTTTCCCCAGGTCTATCATCTCTTTACCCCACACAGACAAGGGAACAATCCATTCCGATTGAAGAGTTCTGCTAACTTCATGTGGTGATGATGTTGCTGCGATGGCCAAATGCTGCCCTCATGCAGCCCACACAAACCAACTGCAAAACGTTGCCACAAATGTCAAACATCGACAAAAGCCATATCCTGCTCAGACTGAGCATTTCTTGTAAAAACAGTGGACATTCTTGCCTGATGAAAAGTTTAACGGAGTGGTCTCTTGATCAGAGAGCCAGCTCCTCACCTGCTGTATTCCAGCTAGGCTCCATCAGGGTTTCTGCCCCAAAAAACTCCCTTTGCTTTCAGACATGCAATGGCTCAGTGGAACATGTAGGTCTGCATGTTCCTCCAAGAGCAGGACCAGGCACTGAGCTGACCATTGCATGGGACTCCTGTGTTGGCCACATCAGTCAATATGACTGCACCTTTTCTCGGCCCACCGAAAGGAACTGGGCTGTTAAAGATGGGTTTTAGTACAACAGAATTTAGAACAAAGCCACGGGTTTGGGAATTCAGAGAGATGAAAATACGTCCACCATCTCCTTGCAGCACAGGTTCACATCCCTTTAATCGTGCTCACAGCAACCTTTCAGGCTTTCCCCACACTCAGCAACCTCCATGTAGACTCCTTGGAACACCAAGAGAAGGCCTTTTCTTGCTGTCCTCTCTGAGGCCTGGCTGTACTGGCTGTCTTTTGCCCTTTTGATCAGTCCCCATCATCCTCCAGGCTCTCCCTTTGCTGCCTCTTCTTCCAGAGGTCTCTCCTCACCCACCACCCTCATTCATGCTCCCAGGAAGGAGCAAATGAAGTGTCCTTCCAGAAGGAACCACTTGATCCCAGACCAGCAGCCAGGATGCCACTTTTCTTCCTGTTGCCCAGAGACAAGACTTTGAAAAGGGGATAAAACACAGTAAAAGTGTTTATAAAGGCAGTGCTGGGCTTGAGCTCCTTCCACCTTTTATTTAGCCTGCTCTCGGTGTAGTGGTTCAGGGCTCAACAAGAAAAGCTCCTGTGTGCTGAACGCTGCTCAGGCTCTGGATGGTGGCCAGGCCTGGTCCTGGAAGCCTTATCTCAACAGGCAAGACAAGAGAAGGTTAGAGATAAGGAGGGTAAGTAACACTGTGTGGGTCTCGGTCCATCTGGCGAAGGGTTTCCAGATTGGGAGGTTTGGCTGCGTTCTGAAGTGTAAAGAAGAGAAAAAAGTCCTTTCTGTTTGTGTGTGTATATATATTTATATATATATTATTTTTATATTTATAAAAGGAATGCCAGGACATGGTGCTAAGCAGCTGAAACTTTATATTTTTCTCAGATCTTCTCTTTTTGTAGCTTTTTATGAACACATTACAAAATAAGAAAAAATTACTAAGTAATTCAGAAATGCTAGAGTGGGTTAGCTTTTTACATTTTTTTGACCACTTTTATCCTCTTTTTGGCACTCTTTTCAAACAAAAAAAAACCCCCTACCCATTCTGGAAGTCATTTTAGCAGAGACACCTGCCCTTTCCACTGGGAACCAGGCTCCTGGCTATGATTTTTCACTTGATCCATAACACGAATAAGAGGGCCATTGCCTGTCAAGGCAGAGCCAGCATTTCTTTTCGTTGTGGAAGTGGGATTGCAGGGAAGGGTGTTAACAAATTAGAAGGTAAATATAAGCTTTGCCATACGTAATTGTTCATAGGTTCAAAACACCCCACAAATTAATGCTGAGGAAGGGAGTTGTACTTGGGAGACCCATAGTTGAACTCTTAAGCCGGAGATTTTGTAGTAATTAACATTGCTTCCCTGTAGCAGCAGTTTAGCAAAACTCAATGCAAGATCTATAGGAGGGGAAAGTGATTTTATTTTAAAACATACAGCAACACTCTCACACCCACCTTCTTACAAGTGCCATGCTGTACGTTCAAATAGCCTGTATACCTATACCCACGTATACCCTGGTGCTTTGGCCAGGTTTCCTTGCAGCAACAGGAAGGAAAAGGGATGCTGGTTATCCAGCACTCATCATCTCTTCATCCTTAGGTTAGCCAACAGGCGCTGGTTTTGGATAAGCCTTTCTTGCACCTTTCAGATCTGAAAATGGTTGTGATCTTTTGCCTCTCATTCTGTCCCACTTCTGTGAAGCATTAGGATTTACTTATGAAGGTATCTAGTCTTTTTACGTGGATGCTGCTGAAAAGGATCTGTCCTTTTCTTCTCAATCACCTCTTAATTACATACATAGGTAGGTGATCTGTCCTTTTGCAGCCAACCCAGGTGCCATCAGCACCCACCTTTCCTACAGCCCACCTCCTGCCGTCCCTCCTGGTTCTCCCACGCCCAGACCATCCCATTCATTTGCCATTTGAATCAGTTTTAATGCTGCTGTTACAAACCTAATGGATAAGGATAGAGCTAACATCAAGATCTGTTTTGCCAGCCTCTTTAATTAAAAAAGAAAAAAATAAAATCACCCTCTTAATGTTACGGCTGAAAAATCAGCCCCCAGCAACTAGGAAGATGCAATCACCCTCTTTCTACTTCTTTCCTCAGGGAACACACAGAAAATAGATAAGTTCTGTGAAAAGAAGCATCACATTGCTTATATTTTATCCTCTCACTGCTGAGTTTTATGTATTTGATTTGGCCTTTTAGTCAATTTCTTGTAATTGATTTTTTTTTCCCCCCCTACAACTGTATGCAGTGTCCTGCAGTTATTATCCTGCTGAAATTTAAACCTGTGCATATAATCCCAAGGTTAATAGAGGGCTTCAGGAAAGGAGGGAGAAATGTAACTGAGTGACAAAATTCGCAACCTTATTAATGTATGAGATTTAGAACGAAACCTTTGTGTAAAACGACAGTACAGTACAGATTGCAGACTTAGTCACCCTATCTGCAAATGTTGAGTTTTTGGAGTATTCCTACTTATGCCTAAACACTTACAGAGTGAGGTGAGAGGGTCCCAAAATAGGATCAGGATTTTAAATGGGCTCAAGAGATTTACCAGGACCGTGATGCAGAAGTGGGGCTCACGAAGGGGCTGGGACCAAGAAGCGGCACAGCAGGACCAAGAGCAGAGTAGCGAGCCGAAAGCCAGGAAACTGTTGCTTTGGGTATCCGGATTTCCAGGTGAAGCAACGGCCTCCCAGAGGCCATGGCATGTCTGCTTTCAGGAAGATTTCTCTTTCGAGATACTCGGTTTCCTTCAGTCAGTGCTAATGAGAGGAAAAAATCTTAGGGAATCCTATGTACAGTCCAGACCAAAAATGGTATTTGTTCTGGCTAAATGCTAAACAAAACAATAGAAGAGGCTATCATTTGATATTATATTACATTACTGTCACAAGTGTTAAGTAAGTAACGAGAGTAATAGAAAAGGTAACTGAGGCTTTAAAAAATCCACATGCTGTACATATCATATTTCCTTTGTTAAATATAATCATAAGGATGTTGTACAGTTAAAATTTTTGGAAATTTTTCCCATCTTACATACAGAAGAACATCAAGGTTGGAATTGTCAGACATTTAAGAATGCACAATGTTTTCCAAACTTCTGAAATCCTCCTAGAGCAAAGACATCACTTTTACTATCTTTGGTGCTTATGACAATACTTAAAATTTATCACCTGCCATACTGCTAAAGTGATACCACCCTCCTACACAACCCTTAAAAATATTCTCTATTTAATGAGGTAACTCAAGAGGTCCCAGGGATCACTTCATGTATAAACATGTATATACATCTTAAAGTGCAAATACCAAAATGTGCTTGGTGAAGAAAGAGCTGAACTATCAGCCTAGTAAAATGATACCATGAGAGAGAGGGATTAACTCAGCTGTGCATCTCATACTAGATGGCATCAGCAGGATCAAGTCAGCTGATCCAAATGAAGCAATTAGGAATAATTGGCAGAAGTATATGTCTGTGTCTTCCCCCTACAGATGAAGAAAAATTCTGCATGCACACACGCCTGTTTCTCTATAGCCCGTACAGAAAGGCTTCAACCTCTCCTCCTCTTGCCCCACCGGTCATCCAGAGGGAACTGATAGAAACCAATGCTCTGTTAATGTACTGCACCTGACCACTTCCTAATTTTGCTGGTCATTAATAACTTCTCAGCTGCCATTAAATGCTTCTTATTTTTCTGGAAACCTAAACATACGCACACACACGCGCTCACACACCGCTTCAGCCTGCAGCACGTCCAGAAGCCATAGCAACCAGCAGAGAAACCTCAGCCTGCTTGAGCTGCGCTCCCTGACACCTTCTTCTCACCACACCAGGCACTCAGCCAAACAGGGTGCAAGCCTTTTTTACTGAAAACTCACTGCTCGGAAAGGGTAGCTAAGTACTTTGTATTATTTCATACTGCAGTCAAAGCTTCTACCTTTTCTCTGGTTATCACATGCTGCCCATATTGTTCAGGATATGGTTGATTTTTTATTATTTTTTTTTTTAAATACGCCTGGGGTCTCCCTCGAAATTTCAAATTCAAGGTTCAAACTGAGATCAATTTGAGATCAACTTTTCTTAAAAGCAGCCAAACATACATCTACGCGTATAATCCACTGCAGTGGGGGAAACCAGAGTCAGTCATGAATGAGCCTGGGCACAAGAGTGTTGGCACCCACAGGCTTCCTGAGCTAACTAATACCCTTTATTTCACAATTCCAGTGCTGTTTTGCTCTCAGGTGAAGTAGTGCAAATGAGACATTGGTAAGCCTGTGCTGTGAGACACTCAGCGGGGACAGACACCTCCACACAGCGCTTCGGGCTACCTGCAACCTGACCCTCCCCCTGCAGCCACCCCTGCCCCATCCCTACAGCACCCCGCAGCTCCCACAAAGCCACCAGCAGATTTGGGCACAGGCACACTCTCCCCCTCCAAAACCTTCCTCCTCACCTGCTGCTGCACTGCATCCCCAAGGGGCTCCAGGCGTTACGCCATGCCCTTCAGCACATTCTGGAGCCCACACTATTTCCTATGTTATTTCAACCCAAAGTGAGACACCCCCAGCTATATCAGGTGGCTCTATCCCTGTTGATTGTCTAAAGCAGAGTTAAACAAGCCTCACCCATTGCGGTGAAAGTGAAATCAGTGATAGCTTTGATGTTTTAAGGGGAATTTTAACACACACCAAAAATGGCTTTTCTGAAGAATGATTTGTTGGAAAAAAAAACCCAAAACTGCTATAGTGTTTGGGAAGGGAAGGGAAGAATGAGAAAGTGAAAACTGAAAGTCTTGGTAAAGAATGCTCTTTTGTAGATTGAAACCATCGCAAAAATGCTTCCTTAGTCCATCTTTGTTTTTTTCTTTTCAAAAAAAAAAAAAAGCACCATTTCTCCCTTAAGTACAAAATTTGAGAAAAAATGCTTTTCAAAATTCTCCATTTGACATCCTTGCAAGTATGCCATTAACAATACCTACAACCGTGTTTTAATCACACCTTGAAAGTCAAGTAGATGAGAAATATAGCTTAATATTTTCAGATGTCGTAGGACGTCTGATGCTAGCAGGAGTAGCTTTTAAAGCAGTCCAAAGGACTGGACTTCACTTTACAAACTAGTTCTAAGCCCCCAGCAATGGAGAGGAAAGCAATGGATGAGAGTGTAGCTCATTTAAAAAAACAAACAAACAAAAAAAAGGTGGCTATCAAAGTACAATATTCTCCCAGGCTTGCCATTTAATAAGCTCCATTGGTGCACATTGTGGTTTTCCCTGTCTTCCCAAGACCCCTGGACAATCACAACTCTAAAATTACTTAGTCCCAATTTCAGCAGTTTGAACAAATCTAGGAAAACGTCTCTGCTGTTGCTTCATATGCAGTTTATGGTGCAACATTAGACTGACAACTTTGGAAGTTAAAAGTCACCTTGTGTTTCAAGTCCTCAGATCACAAAGGAGTTGTGACGATCCAGCCAGGTCGCCTTCATAAAGCAACTGCAGGACTCCCTGAGCCATTCTTGCGCCAGGGAAAGTGCTCAGACTAGAAAATCACCCAACTCCTGTTGGGATGGAGACTCCACCACAGTCTTTGATAGATTTTACACATTTATTACGCTCGCTGTTAAACAGCTAATTTGTCCTCTGCATGTGTTCATTTTCAAAACATCAAACTTTTAATATCTGTTCGCTGGGCTGATGACCTGCTCTGTTTCTCCTGTAAGTATTTATTAGCCATGACACTATCTATTAACCTTCCTTGATAAGTTAAATAGATTGGGCCCCTACTTGTTCACTGCAAGGCACATCTGCCAAACCTGTAATTATTCTCCTGAGTGATAACTTGTTTCCCATTTTAAGCTACTCCAGATAACACATCAATTATAGGTAGAAGCCACCTAAACAAACTATAGCCCCTTAAAAAAAGGAAAGTTGAAGTTGCAGAGACCCATGTGTCTATTTTGTGGGCAGTAGTTTATTTCCAGTCTTCTGTAACTCCTAACAGCCAAGCTTAGAATCATAGAACCGTTAGAGTTGGAAGGGACCTGGAAGATCATCTAGTTCCAACCCTCCTGCTGTGAGCAGGGACACCTCCCACTAGACCAGGCTGCTCAAAGCCCCATTCAACCTGGCCTTGAACACTTCCAGGGACAGGGCATCCACAGCCTCTCTGCGCAACCTGTTCCAGTGCCTCACCACCCTCACAGTAAAGAATTTCTTCCTGATATCTAATCTAAATCTACCCTTTCAGTTTAAAATCGTTACCCCTCATCCTGTCACTACACTCCCTGATGAAGAGTCCCTCCCCATCTTTCCTGTAGGCCCCCTTTAAGTACTGGAAGGCCGCAACAAGGTCTCCCTGGAGCCTTCTTTTCTCCAGGCTGAACAGCCCCAACTCAGCCTGTCCTCTTACCCCACTCAGCTTCTGAGGAGCTGGAAGGATACTAACGGGTGAAGCTGCATCACAGCCTGCACCGTCACAAAGTGGAGCAGTACCTCCTCACTGCTAAGGTTTACCAGCTCTTGCAGTTGCATCCCTTTTGGCCTGCGGGAAGGAAATGCTCTGGCTGGTCATCAGCCCATGGCTGCAAAATGTACTTTCTGTACTTGGCCCACAATACCAAACAAAAGTTGAGAATCCAAATACGTCGTGTTGGCCACACACTACCTCCATCACGCTGACTGGCATTTCTCTGTGCAACTCTGAAATACAGAAAAAAAGGACATTCACATACTGCAGTCAGCCCCAGGCAAACAAGTACATCTGATGACAGCCGCTGGGGGCAGTGATGGTGACAGACTGCTCTGAGAACTCTCCCATCCTCACCTTCGCACCAGTGCAGCTGCCACACACAAGCAGTGACAGATAGGCACATAGAAATTTCTAAGAAAATAACACACAATCTTACTCAGAACGCATGTAGCTAACATGATACCAGGCATGGCAAATAGCAAGCATTTTTATATTTGTAGTGCCGTGAGTGTCAGCAGCAGTTTGACAGTGAGTCACTTTCCTAATGGCTGAAGGACAGTAAAAATAGTAAGAAATACCTAGCTTTTATATCCTTATTCTCAAGCTAATCTCAAGTGCTACAGATGTTAAAGAAATCAAAGAACCTAGCACACCCACACAAAGCCATAACTTCATGAGAACACCTGCTTATTAAGAACTGACACTTCCAAACGCATGGGATATTCAAAATGCAATGTATCCATGTAGAGAAACCACAGGCACTCATGGGTGGCAGGAGAAGCCTGCAGATCACCTATGCAAAGACGACCACCTTCTGCACCTCATGAGAGTTTATTCTGGTGTCAACAGGGCTGCCGACCTATAGAGAAGCTGTCATCCAAGCTTGGTCAAGCTGTATAGGGGTAATGTCAGCATAGCAGGAAGCTTGCTGCTGGCATTGCAGTGCAGCCAACAGTCTTGTCTTCCAAAATGAAAGCACAAGCAACAATTTCTTCCATCCTTGATTATTTCAAGCAATTTTCAGCTTTACTTTTATTACTATAATTCAAATCAATGCCTGGAAAAAGGGTAGAGAGTGACCTACTGAGTTGTTTATCAGCACATGAACTATCGCACAATTATTATGCCCGACAACACAGTAGACACAAACCACGCACACGCTGTCGGGGGAAAGCAGTATCGCCTCTCCTACCCCAGTAACATTTTCCCCAGGGAAAATACTGTTGTGGCAGAAGAGAGAGGGAGAAGCGCAAGAGACAAGGTTTGTACTTGGTTGTGTATTTTAGGCAGAGGTGTGTGGGAGAATTGTACATCTTCATGAGGTACATGCAGCTGCTACTAAGGGGTTAAGTCCTCATGGGACTCTCAGTTTTGCAGTTACACCAAATAATCTAAGTGGGAAGGAACAAGTGCCTTGCTCTCCTCCACCCCCAATTCCCTCAGCTAGAACAATTCAATGCACAGTATAAGCTATTCCAGAGGTTCTTGCTCAAATTCTAGCAAAACACAAGTTCTAAATTTCCAAACATGACTCAGTATTTTTTGGCAGGGGGTTCAAAAAAAGAAAGCCAAAACCATGACACTATCCTTCCCCTGCCCCTCAATTTGAGCAAACTAGAGTCAAGCAGCTCTTGTGAGATTCTGCTACTGAAGTAAAAGGGAGTTTTCCCTTCTAAGTTAAATGGGATATTTTGACTACAGACAACCGTTCCATCTCCCTGTATTTTATAAACTTCCTTACACCCTAAAAAACAAACAAAAAACCCCTGTAAAACTGGGTTTTGCATATAAATATACTAACTACTTTGGTCACATATTGTTTTAACAGAAGATTACAAAAGAATTCGTCTTCCACCCATGAAACTGGGACTCACCTCGAAGCCACTCCTATTTACTCATGTGAAGAACAACAAAGACCAGTGCTGCATTAACCAAGTACTGTGTTGCAGCTGAGTTTCATCTAGAAATTCCAAGTGTTGCAATCCCTCACTCAACTCTATTTTTCTACCTTGTATATTTGAAAGGAATATGGCAACAGATTAACAGCAAGGACTTAAACAGGATTACTAGGCAATTGGTCAGTTCAATCCATGAATCGTCCCATATCCACAGTAAGGACTACTGGACAATCTTGCTTGATGCCGCTGTGAGAATCTTGGCCTCAGCTTGAGGATTTCTAGTTCCTCTCCCCTCTCACCCTCCTTCCCCACCAGTTTAGATCCTGCTAAAGTAAAAAGTTCAAAACTTAAGACAGGTCACCAAAATAAAGAACCAACTGCTTTCACAAGTACAAACTCCTACTAGAGTGGCATAATTTTTATTGAACTCAGAGATGATCAATTGCAAAGCACAGCAATAAAATCCAGAACTGGAACATACAGTAACAGTCTGAAATGTAGAATTGATTTTTGTCATAAGCGGGATGCTTAAAGCTTTAAAATTTCCTTTTAATCAGTGCAATTGCCCATTCCTTCCCCAATACACACTTGTGTTCTAAATTGCAGTGACTTCCTGATTTCTGAGAAGTAAGGCACTACAGTGTCCTTTCAGAGTACTTACAGATTATCATAGCAGATGCTTCCCTCTGAGATCTGAAGTTCAAGATTGTCCACAGAAGAAAATGCAACTGGGGACTCAAGATGTGTATTTAGTGATGAATAACTATCACCGCTGTTACCAAAACAGCCATCGCATTCTAGGTGATCTACTGTCAGCCTCCAGAGAAAGCCTTCAGTGCACAGAGCAGAGCTAACAGTGTTCATCCTCTTAACTAGGGAAACTGTTTGCTCTATTCTGGAAAATTTCGTTAAAGCTCCCCTGTTTGAGCTAGGGGACAGATTTTAACCGGTCTCTAACAAATCAGTACATTCAAACGGCTGGGGACAAGGCACTGGAAGAAGACCTCTGCATTTATAATTTTGGAATAGGAGTCGCAGCCACTGCAATGCTTTCAATTGCACACTCATCGGTGCCACGGCGGATTCTGAAGTAACCATCTTCTCCCCATGAGGTGCCCCAGCTGTTCTTTACAATCCAGAACTTCTCACCACTTTTTGGGTCTGTACCATAGCCCACCAGCAAGACGGCATGATTGGTCAATTCAAAAGGATTGAAGTCATCCTGCAGCCCAGTGTGATGATAGATCCCCTCTTTATAAAACATAAAATCATTATAAACCTCAAAGGCAACAGCCATTGGCCCACGCAGAACAAGCTCAAGTTTCATCAGGGCTTCATTGCAGCCTCCGTAGAAACCACCGACATAGTGGTACTCAGAAGTGTAGTAGTGGTAACAGCTGTGCTTGAAAGTGCATGGAGAATCTTGGGCTGTGTAAGGGAAGCAGTCCTCTTCCACCACACCAAAGTCTTGGACATACTTTCCAGCAATGAGGTATGGGAAGCCACCATCACAACCTAAACGAAAAAAAATACTGCCTTATTCTCTTGGAGAGTTATTTGAGGTGGGAGACTCTCCTACTCCAATCTTTCAGAATACTTTTGGATACAGTATTGAACACAAACTGCAACAACCCCAGAAAGTTTTAATATTACAGTTAGCTATAGCTAGCTTTCTGAAACACAGAAGACAAAATTCACATCAACGGGAGCTATACTGGGAACACTAATGCATGGACCACTTTCTCATCCAGTTGCTCCTGACACTCCCCATCAAGAAGAGCATGCAGTAAAAAGATCCGTCCTAACACAGGTACTGTCTATGGAAAGCTTTAGGCATTGCTCTTCCTCATCCTCATCCCCCGTATGCTCCTCCTCCCTCTGATTATGCTTTTGGGAGGATATTTGGTTACACTCTCTAGGCACACATTGTGATTTAGCTATATTTTTAGCCCTACTCCTTAGATATTCCCCATCTCCCAGGTAGATCTACCTAAAATCCAGTGATATCCTGACCATGAGCCCCTCCAGTAAGGTGGGCTGACAATTCTGGAATATTTTCTGCAATCTTTTTAAAAAAACTACTATAAAGTATAGCCTGCCAGATACTTTATAAAAAAACTAAATCGCAGATGATAGGGAAGGCATGGAAGTTTTAATATACAGTCTCCTTCTGCAGCATTACCATTACTGCAAGTTATCTTTGTATACACTGGTGTACTTACCCTGAGAATACTGGCTGCAAGACACAACCTGCTGGGGACTGAAGATTGGTTTCTGAGTGTTGTTTGTGAGGATACGTATCCTTGCTTCCAACATGCCCATGGAGGAAAATGCGTAACAGCTGCCACATGAGCCTGAGGAGAGGAGAAAAAGGAATCACAAAGAGCAGTTGGTAACATAAACACGGCAAGTCACCTGCATTCAGGTACAACTATTGCTAGAGTCCACTGAAAAAAGTTACAACCTACCAGGCAGTGATTAGAAGCTGAATATTGATAGAGCAAAAACTTTAAATACGTATTTAGCTTTCAAGAATGCAATTAAAAAGACAACCTAACAGTTCTAACAACTTTTGAAAGAACACTGAGCTTATTGAAGAGTAAGAGACAATATATTGCTCTTCAGTGTTTTCCAGTAGTATCATTTAAGAGCTATGCTATTCCTTCAGAATGAACCCACAGGGACCACATTAGCAGGGTTGAGAAGGCTCATAACCTACTGTCTCAGACTATAACCCTTTACGGAGCACATATACTAAGGGGCAATGAACTATTTTAAATGAACGCTGACAATATTGTTCTAGATTATTTCAAGTTAAAAATGGATTTAAGGCTGTAGTTTCCACCTCTAGAGCTACCCCTAAAATAACTGACTTTTGAGAGTCTAGCAGTAGAACTAGCAGGTTTGACATAGTGGATTCATCCCAGCTCCCCTTACTTCCTAAGGGCATGCAATATTTACACTGGCTTTTCAAAGGCACCTTAATTTCCCTTCTATTTCCTGGCAGAGTTGAGTCTCCTTACTTTTGCATCAAAATTTAGTATTGCTTCTAGTTCTAGGCCTCTTCACTCCCCAGGAGCTTCCTGGAACATATTAAAAACCCTTCAAAGTGGAATGACAAGCATCACAGAGAAGGACAATTACTTGGACGAGGTCCTATTTTATCTACTGATTGTCACCAAGGTGCCCAATTTCCTTTTGTTTCCTGACAGTAGGAAAGTCAAATACTGCAGAGCTATGAAAAGAAGGGAGGCTTGAGGAACAAAACAAAATACTTTCTCCTGAACTGTGTAGGTGTATAAAAGCAGAGCTATTACAAAAGCAAGACTTCATGAAATTGCACCTTCACTGAGTTAGATGTATCTCTGAAGACAAGGGGCAAAATTAGCCTGAATGCGAACACTCTTTGCCCAGCAGGGCAAACAGAGGCAGTGTAAGGTGCCTCCCACTCATCGTACAGTCACAGCATCTCAGACAGGCCACGCTGCAGAACACTTTGTTGCATTTTGTGTGCAAAAATGTAAAAAAAAACCACACAAGTTAACACAACCATTTCAGTCTGAAGACTGCTGGGGTGGTTGCTAAATTTCTTTCCTGCTACCACAGTGGTATTTGTGAGGCTCACAGCATGACAACCACACTGTATCAGCAGTGAGCCAACAAAACTGCAAGAGTAGTTGCTTTTGTGAGACTTCCCACAAATTCTCTTCCAGAGTCAATTAAAGCTTCACCCACATCAGATTCCACTCACTATACTGCAAAGGGCTGTTACGTTATGAGCAGTAAGGAGGAGACACAGCACATCTAGTGAAGAATCAGCTGACCAGGCCTTTCACCTACTTTGATTTGCAGAAAAGGCTTGCAGAAAGTAGTCAGCAAGAAACTGGAACTGCACTCTAAGGCTAACAAAATCTGTAGGTTCCCCTCCTGTCCCCCCTTTAAAGTTGGTAACAGGCAGCAACAGCGCTGTCTTCAAAGACAACATACCTCTTGGCTCAAAGATGCAGTTACTGCTCTAAAACAGCCCCAGAACTCAACCTTCACTTTCTTGACTACAGGAAATTAGCAGGGATGCTAACATGCTGGTAGTAAATATTACAGTCCAAGACAACCACAGTTGCACGAAGCCTGCCATGTTTCAAAGTATTCTACAGAGAATGCACATTTCCCTTCTAATTCTTGCCACTTCAGATGCTGCATTTTTTTCCTCCTTGGGTAAAGAGCAGTGACTCCACAAGCATGTGAGATGTGGGAAGCCATGATCTTATAATTCATGCAATATTCTCTGCATGGGCCAGACAACTTGCATTTTAATGCTTGCAGCCTTCTCCCTCAGGCATTTTGTAATTAATAATCTAAATTATATACAACTAAGACTTTCTAATACCATCATTTTAGTGAAGCATTGATACTCAGTGTCTCAGAAAGTCATACAAGCTACCACAAGCAAGACGACTTAACTTATGTCAGCACTATTTTGCACAAGGTCACCTTTTGAAGGTTTTGTGGGTTTGTTTTTTTTGAAAGCCTGAAAACTAAAATTCTTATTTAATGGTGCAGAATGCATATTCCACAGACATTTAACATGCTCAGCATGGATTCTCAGATTACCATAAATGTGTAAGCAGCTTAATTCTTGGAAGCAACAGACTAGTTCTCACTTAGAGAAACTCTGAAGCAAAATAATGGAGAAAGGGTAAGCTTGGGACCGAGTGTCCAAGTGTTTGGAAGGTCTAAGAACCCTTGGGATACTCACAGATCACACCAGGACAAAGTATAGAACACACCTAAACAGGACTGTATCATTTCCTGTTGCCATCTGTCAGTGATGCCTTGTGTCAGCTTGTGAGCTAGAACTCACACAAGCTGCTTCTGCTATCAGGAGTCCAGTTGGCTGAATTGGGCATAAGAACTAAGCCATAAATCAGGGACCAGTGATTTATGTGATCCCCTCCCCACCATGTTAATGTTATGTTCTCTTCCCCTCAAAGTTGCAACCAAATAACTACCAGCAGCCACAAATTTATTTGGAAACAGTGGAACAGGGAAGGGACATGTTAACTGAGTTCACTCCTGGCCTCCACTACGTACCTATCTAATTCAGCTGTCTCACACCACAGTGCTATAAAAGCACTCCCTACAAAATAAACATACCTGAAAGGTATTCTTTTAAGTCTACTTTGAGCTAAATACTTCCTCTTCACAGGGGCAGAAAAAAATAGTTTTTACAAGTATACTATATTTATCAGTGTCCACACTTTTCACAGTGACTGACGCCCCTTCTTGCAAGTAGCCATTTGAGTAACTCCTAAAGTTACTGGGGTGATAAGATTTGGAGGTAGGATAAACAATTTTCATGGGTTTATTCATTAAAGCTGCATGATAATTTCCCATCAGCAGGAATGAGGGAAAGAATTAATGTACATCAGTTCTGTCAGCATGCAGAAAACCATGACTGAGACTGTTTGGACAAAACTTGACAGCTGTCTTTACGCAGGGCACTGTGGTAATTGGCTTTCATTCCAGCAAGAGACATTGCTGTTTGGGTAAGCCAGTACCACCTTCTATTTTGGCACAGTGTTGTCAGTCAGGACTTCACCCAGTTTCCACAGGTTCTCCATAGTAAAGGAGCAATCTGTCAGAGACACTAGACAAAACCTTCTTGTTAACAGCAAATTACAAAGTAGAGCAAAGGAGCTCTACAACATTTCATTCAGAGGTTTGGTTTTGGTTTGGTTTTTTACCTTGATTCCGAACAGGGCTGACGTAATTGACACCATTCACATTTCTCCAGTCCCAGGATTCTGGCAAGCCTGAAACTTTTTTGAGTAACTCAGGTGTTAGAGGTGCAGGCTTTGGTCTAAAGAAGAGAAAATGCTTCTGAGTAACACGTCACACTATAGGCAAGGAAACAATCACGTAACTCTGTTATCTTCTGGCTTCTACTAGATGCACTTACTTCACACTAAGCAATTTGAAATAGTCTCCATCTAAACTGAGTGGGTGTCAATCTCAGGAGATTAGTTTCAGGAGGATGCAAGACCTACTCAAATCCCACCCTGAGGGAACTGTATTATGAACAAGCTGGTGAGGTCAAATACTTCTGAACCAATCTGAAGTGCTGAGGTAACTCTCAGTGACTGCAGCAATGCAGCTCTGCAACAGCTATTTTACACCCCTGCCATCATGAGGTATGCAGAATATCTGACTGCAGAAGGCACCTCACTTTGGCAGCATGCACTGACAGCAACTACAGACTGTTTAATTGCAGACACAGAGATGGCTTACATCAACACTTCAATAACTGCTGTCCCACTTGCCCTGGAGACTTTCCTGGAGCAAGTTTTCGCTATGACTATTGAAGAAGTATTAAATGTTACTTGTCCTCATCTACCACGTGCAGCCAAGTGATGCTCATATATCAGCAAGCAAAGAGTTTCCTGCATTCAGCTTTCACATAACCTGATGCTTGTCCCATAATGCATGCCCTCAAGTGCCATTCACAAACACCAGGCACTGGAGTCTGTTCTGGAAGCATGAGAGGGCCAACAAAATACTGTCACAGCATTGCATGCTACAACAAAGCTTCCAAATATGTTACCGTATTTAAGACCATCTACCAGGTGACTTCTGTCTACAGGATGAAAGTATGATAATCTGCATGATACTCCCATGCAAATCAAAATTTTTTTTGTACAGTAGCACCTTCTTCTACAAACATACAATTGTCACAGTTTAGAAAAGTAAGTAGCATTCCTACGCACAGCAGTATCAGAGTGGAAAAAGCAAAAATACAAAGAAGGTAAAACAGCTGTAAAGAGAATCTGCAAATCAAAGAACTCTAGTTCTCAAATTAATGTAGAGGACCATGTGTCCATCCCCATTACCACTCTGCCATGTGATCTGCAAGACCCTGAAGGCACTCAGGGCTACTTCATGATCCTTCACTGAGACACTCTACTCCTGTTAGAGGACCCTGGCTGCAGGCATAGCAAATTATCAAAATAACCATGAAATTCCCTCCGAAGATCTTTATTATTTGTATTTAATAGCAGGATGAGGTTCACTGCTTTTTAATTGCAATTATGAACTAGCAGAACCAGGAAGGTGGTCAAGCAGAAACTCCTGATTATGGCAAGCAGCTGATGGGTAGACACCACAGTGACGTGACAATTAAGACTGTTCCCACTTCTTCCCTGCACATACGAATTCATGAGCAAGTTACTGAGCAAGATTAAAGGGTAGATGACCCTATTTGTCTCAACTGCTTGAGACAACAGATGCTCAGAATAATCATTCAAATGAAGAAATATGTTTGGCACTCCACGAAAATGAGCTGGAAGGCCTTGAAACTTGATTAAACATCTGAACTACATGCCAAAACACAGCTAGGAAGAGCCAGGACAAATAGAAGCAGATTCTGTGCAGTAGTGGGGTTTATGGCAAAACAAAAGGCATTTTTTAATACCTTGGAGCTCTGGAATAGAGACCCCCAGCTCTTCTAGTTAGTTCTTCCAGGGCAAGATTCTCATACTCCTTATATCTTGTTGCTCTCCAGGACTTCTGGCGAGCATTGATGGCATTTACAAAGTCAAAGTTGTGCACATAACGTCTGCTTGAAAGTCTGCAAACAAAAGCAACCAAACAGTAAGAACAGGACTGGGATTGAAAAAGTAAAGGTGTTCTCTAAACTGAATATGGAAAAGACTCCAACTCTGGAAGTGCTTCTGGTAGGTACTGATAAAGAAACATGCAATTATTGGATCAAGGTAGGGTTTCTGAAATTTCAGACAAACTAGGAGGACATAACCATCTTTAGACATGTCAGTTTTGTAATTGGGCTTCACCACAGACTGAAGGAGAAACTGTGCGATGTAACAGGCACACCCTCCTCTGTCTTGTGCATTCATGTTTATTCCCAACATTATCACTGGCATTAATTTTGCTCTCAGTAACAGAATTCGTTCATATGGTTTTAGCTGAAACCTGAAGCACAGTTATCAAATGTTTTATTCCAGTATAAGCTCACTTAGCTGTTGCTTACCTTCCCCTGGGCTTCTGGAGAGGTAGCTCATTTATGTGAATATCTGAGGGAGATGACGAAACCTTCTGTCCACTGAAACAAGCCCAATTATGGCCAAGCACATCATGTACCCATCCTGGTAGAGTCTCATTACAGTAGCTGGTTACATTCTGGCCTTCCTTTTTGTACTGTAATGTGAAGAGGTTACGCTTGTGTTGAATAGATGCATTTGTTAGCACAGCAGTAGTCCCTACCCACCCAGCTGCTTCTTGCCTGTGTTTCAGAGGAAGTGGCCAAGCTTCTATTCCAGATGAACCAGCATCATGTTTTATTTCAAAACAAAGCATCAAGAAAAGGTTAAGCAGATGAAAGAAACTGATCTTTATCAAGTTGCTAGAGGAAGACAAACAGATTGTGACTTGCACTTTTAGCAACAAAGCATGACTTAGTATCACCATCGACTAACAGGTGGTAACTGTTTAACAGTTACTTTCTAGGCAAAATGTAAAACCTCTTAGTACTTATCCCTCTCTTCAAGGCACTGTGGTTTCTTGCACCAAATATGTGACTCGTCAAACCAACCCTGGAGTGCTGCAAAAGTTTGAGATACTAAGACTCACAGCAGCATGAGAAGTAAACACAGGGAAGATGGCAAACCAGTAACCTCGGGGAGAATTGTACTATAGCATTTCTGCTTTAGGAGTCAGAACCGAAGATGAGACTTCCTGTAAGTTTGAGCTGTGGTGAAAGAGCATCATGAAACAATTTCACCTGAACTATTAAAATGAGACAGTAAGAAATGATGATCCATTGAGAGCGACTCATTTAAAGCTGGTGGTGAGGGGAGTGTTACTAAAGCCTCAAATCCCAAGCCCTAATACTTCCTTAGTCAGCCACACAAGTCTTCATTTTACCACTGAAGAGTAATAAATGAATCTATTCAGTAAAATCTGCCTTCATACAACAGTTAGTGTTAACACTTTGCCCAGCTGCTCAAGTTTCCTGGATCAGCAATTCTTTGACAGCAGAATGTCCCAGGGAAGAAGAAAAAAAAAACAAACCAAAACAAAAAACTTTAGATCTCTACTCATCTCTTAAGTCTGTTTTGTATTAAGCTACACAGGAGCCGAACAGCCATGCAACAAAAGCTTTAACTTGATTCTGCTAATCACACAAATCACTTATGTGGAATCCAAGTTTCCTAGTCCAAAAATACTTTATTAAATCCCATCCCAACAATGGTGCAAGGATTTTGTAGCTGTGTTTCAACAAAATGCTTGCTCAGCCTCTTCACTGAAGGTGGTGGCTTACAGTGATAGAAATGCCTCAACATGGAAAATAAACAAAGAGACTGGGAGGTTTGCGGCGATGTCACAGCTCTGTGGGGAATCTGAAGGAGAACATATAGCAAAATAATTAAGTCTATCAATCAGAAGGATAAAATTAAAGGTTAATCCTCTGACTGTTTTAGAACAGTGAGAATTTGCTTTGCCCCCAGTTCAGAGGTTAAAGAGGCATCACACCTACACCCTTGCGTGTCTAGCAAGGCAAGCATGTTTGCTGACCAGAGCAGGATGGGGGCTGAGCTGTTACCATGTTCTGTTCATCCTCTCTCACCAGGCACAATTGTGCAATATGGGAAATAACCACACTTGGCCAAATACCAAGGGCAAGGTCCAGAGCTGACTTTTGAGAAATAGTCTCTTCACAACAGCATTGCCAGAAATCCAGATACTACCCAAAAGCAACAAGTTACTGACTTTACATCAGTAAGTCACTGTGAGAGCACTTTATTTGGCTCTACATGATACTGTAGATTAATACCCACTTGTCTTTTCTATCTAAAAGCTGCCAGAGATTAAACCAAGACCAAGCACAACCATTCTTGATAAGTTATAGGCCTTCGATCTGAATACTTGAATACTCAAGGAACAGGCCTGCTTCCTGCAACAATAATCAGGTGCAGATCCTGCCTAGCATGGAGTTATATTGAATCAAAACAAGTGAAACAGATTTGGGACTTAATTTCACATAAAAAAGGCAATGAGTTATCTCCTAACTAGCATATTAAAACAACAACAACTTGCCTTTTTTTTCCTCCCCTAGAAATCCCTTTCTTTTTTCCTGGAGATTAAATTTATTGCTTTTTTTAAGATGTTGATAGATAACCAGGATAGTATTCATACCATTTGGGCAACTCACCTTTAGGAAAACTGAATTTAGCAAGTTTCTTACGCTGTTCTTTCAGTTCAAAGATATCAGCAAAACTAGGAAGGAGGTGAGGGGACAGTCAGTGGCAATACTTCAGATAAACAGAAGACAAAAGCCAGTTTCAGATAGTCCATGTAGAAGCCTAAAATGAAGCAATTCAAGCCCTCTGTAGTTACGTTTTTGTAGACTGGCAGACAGTAAGCTACTGCTGAACCAGCTTTAAAAAGGGGACATGGAGACTTTGAGACCATAGACCATCAGTGACAAATGGATAAAGGGAATTTGAACTCCAAGAGCCATGTTCAGCTAGAAAATGAAAATATACCCGTAAGGTCCCAATTTGCTTTTTCCCCCCGCTCTGACTTTTAGTTGAGAGCCACCAATGTAGAGGAGTGACAGAGAAACCTTTAAAAAAACCCCGATACTTACACTTAACTTCTACAAGCTATTTAACTCCTCAGTGGGCCACGTTACAAGAACTAAAATGGGATAGCAAAGTCATCAGTGCCATGACAATGGCACCCACTGCTTACTACCAGAAGGTACACCATCAAATCAATATTTCATTGCTAAAACCACATGCAGCATTTCTTACTGCGACCAGAGAAAGGCTCCAACAGATCAGCTCTAGCAAATCTGACTGTACCAGCTTCAGAGGGCCTACTATGTCTGCCCAAATGACAGTCGTACAGGGGCATGACTAACTTCAGCTGCACCAGTTCATCATGGCACCACTGCATGAACAACAACCACTGACTCAGGTGGATGCCAATTACAATACCAGACTCAATTGAAGCTGCCAGCATAATACCCAGCACTTCTGTGGAACCCATCACAGAACAGCATCGTTCAAGGACAACAGCCACACAGCTGTGACCACCAGCTACTGCTGGACAACTGCTGCATGCATTTCCTCTGCAGACTTAGGAAGATGGTTTGCATTTTTAAGTTAATAAAAGACCACTGTAGCCATGCCACCTGTGATAATTTCATCAGCCAATGCTCACAATCTGCAGCATTAAGTAAACTCCATCCAGTGATCTGACCAATCTAGAACAATCTGGTGCCTGTAGAAAGGCACTCAAACAGTTCAAATCCTGAGGTTTGAAAACATTAAGCTTTAATTCTGTTTCAAATGTATATTTTTCCCCAAGTCTAACAACCCATGTGACTTTGCCTAATGCCAGAATTTAGCCAAGCAACTCCAACAATAACCTTAAAAGACTTCATGTACCTAAATCTCAAGGCTTGCTGTTAGATACCTGAACCTAGGTAAGCTTTTTGGTACAGTATACAGTAAATTCTTCCCTGTGTTGGTCACTGTGACATAATCTAATTGCATGCTCAATGCCAGTCCTGGTAAAAAATGTAATTGTTTAAAGCATTCTTTAAATTTTTAATCTGCCTAAGAGGAAAACAAGAAAGAATGGAGACCTTATTGCACACAGCATTTTAATAGGGATTCAGCTGTGCTACATACACAGGCTGCCACGCCATCGTCTTTTCGAATCACAGGAATCATTTAGGTTGGAAAAGACCTTTAAGATCATCCAGTCCACCCATTGACCCTACTCAACCAGGTCTGCCACTAAACCATGTCTCTAAGCACCACATCTACACGACTTTTGAACACCTCTAGGAATGGTGACTCAACCACCTCCCTGGGCAGCCTCTTCCAATGCTTGATAACTCCTTCAGTGAAAAAATTTCTCCTAATGTCCAGCCTAAACCTCCCTTGGTGCAACTTGAACCCGTTTCCTCTTGTCCNCCACTGAAGTGCAGGACCCGGCATTTGGCCTTGTTAAACCCCATACAATTGGCTTCAGCCCAGTCTGTCCAGATCACCTATTTTACACCTATTGTTCTCAATTTAAGCAATGTTCAGGCAATAAGCCAACTCAAGTTCCAGGAGGCAGAACTACCCAGTATGTTAAGCCTGGTGGAAAGACCACTCATTTGTCATGAAGTTTACAAGTGTGCCTATGCATTTTAATATGGGAAGCACATTCTTAATTAGAACAGACTTGCAGGTGCCCTACTGTACAAAGATATACAAGATGATTATTATCAGAACAAACAATGGCATCTTGCTACCCAATAGAAAATGCAAGCAAATATCAACTACAAATGCATCTTCTTTCCTCCAGTCAACATTCTCCAATTCAGAGAGTTATACTTTCAGATTTACACTTCAGGGAAGCAGCAGTTGTACCTTGCCAGTTAAGTAAGACCAACTAAGATAGGTTAGAAATTAACTTTCAACTGATCTGCAAGATTATTAAACAGCATTAGCAACTCCAACACTTCTGTTTTAACAACATGGAATAAAATGCATTCAGATTTTTTTTTTTAAATATTCTGAAATTTAAATATTAACTACTGCCACTTGTCTAGGCTGGTTATTTCAGAACGCAAGTCCTTGGTTTTAACCAAATTTAGGAGCGCTGGGGAAGAGAGGAAAAGATGTGACAAAGAAGTCAGTCTGGAAAAGATTAGTAACTTCAGTAGTGGAATATTCTATGATCTGTTTCTTTCTTTTTGCTGAAGTAGTGCTAATGGTTTAATATGAAAGAGTGCCAGACTTCTGGTTTTTGCTAGAGGACTTCTCAGACGTAGTACCACTTAGCTTAAGGGACAAACAGTGTGAATCTTACAAGACTGTCTCTCTTCCAAGTGTTAAGTCTTAAAACAATAAATAAATACCACAAAGATATCAAATAATTGAAACAAGTTAGTCTCAACTTTTATTTCAGCCTCACTCTAGCTTTTTATGTTACGTTGTTCCTATTTCTTTCACCATCCCTTGGGGGGGGAAGGAAATCTTTAAAGTCTTATATCTTGCATAGCCCTAGAGAATCCTTATATCATCCAGCAGAAGCTTCTGCCAAAAGTCAGTACACTAACTTCACATCTAGGGACATGACATAGGGACATGTCAGCATCACACATTAAATAAGAAACAAGAGCATTCCCATAAAACAAACAAGTTCTATGCTGCAAACAAAGACCAGGCAGAGTAACTACATCTTCTGAGAAGAAAAATGCAATAGGATGCTGCATTTAACTTGGCAAGTCTTGAAGGACAAGTCTACATGGAATAATAGTTAGAAATAAAATACTGCTAGAGCTTCTTTACTTAAGCTATTGAAGCAAACCGAGGAAAAATAATACATTGATAAACTCACCCAACACACTCCTTTGCTGTAGAAAGTCATTTCCCCACAGTCCCCAGGTGAAAGAAAAAATAACTTGGAAAGGCAGAGAGGCCCTACGAAAATTTTAGTGCCTGGTTGTTTAGTAAGCCACAGAACAAAAGGCTATTAAAAATTCACTGAAACATGCACCACCACCAAACAGGCTGTGTCCATATTCACACAGTACTGTAGCTCTGATAAAGCCACCATTTAGACAAGCCCAGAGCATTCTTGTTAGTAATTAATAGCTTCATTCTTTAACATTAAGCAAAAATATACTGGAAGTTCATCAATTAGCACTAGTTGCACTTCTATGCTTGAAACACACGAAGTACTGTATTGGCTTAAATGCTGCTGTCCATTTTGCCTAGCAACTCCACCCTCTCTGTTCAATGGCAGAATATGAGGAAAGTGTTAAAGCATCATAGTAGGTAAATCAGGATGCTTTATCTGTGCTGTCACCATGATGGTGTTTTAGCCGCATAATTTAACTTTAGTGCAACATAAGCAGAACTTGAAATTTATGAGCAGCCTTTAAGCAATGAATATTTTCCTGACAAGCCCAAACCCACAGCTGTGAAGAGAGATGTGCAAGGCTTTCTGTGTTATGGCTGCTCCACCACCACAAACTGCTCCATGAATCAAAAAGTTACTCCACAATCAAGCAGTAACTCCAGAACAGTGTTCACATTGGAAGGTTATTTCAGAGTAAAACTAAGTAATTTTACCAAGTAGTACAAACAATAACAAATTACTCCATATTACACATTAGTTATGTACCTTCTTTCTGTAAAGCAAGAGAATGCCAAAGACAATTCTTCCTTTCCATGAATTCCAAAGGGACTTTAATGACTTTCCACATTCTCAATAGCGATCAAGGCTAAGCAGTAATTTGAGACTGCTTTTATGCTTTCCTCTTGCTGCATTTCCGGGGAGGAAGGCCCGCGCCACTTCGCATTCTAGTTTACCCTATTTTACTCCAAGGGTTTCTAAATTATGACCAACACTAAGCAAATGAAGTCTGCGATGTTTACATTACTTTCAGGTGCAAATGGCAGGAGTATTTTAAACAACAGGCAATCATTCTTCAAAAACCTCTGAAGCATGCATTAAGCAAATACATTCCTTGTCCCCTAGAAGCTTTACAGTAGAAGATGATGGAATAGGTCCTAAAAAGAGCATTAGCCACGTTTGATAGAAGAAACCACATTTTTAGTTTATACCAGGACTAGATATTATGTACTTCTCTTTCATATGTAATGCAATATTTACTGGATTAAAAAGTAAACACATACGCAAACCTAAATGTCACAAGGTCAAGCAGCTCGTAAGAAAACACCTCTTCCCCTCAAGTCCCCACTGACAATTGCGAAATAACAGTTTTGCAGCTAGACAGTATTGTAAGCTGTTGCCTAACAAAGCCTACTAGTTGTTTGCAGCAAAAAACCCCCATGCATTTACTAAGTGCTGTGGTATTTCCTCGTGCTTCTCAGCCATTATACTTGCATCTTGGTAATCTGTTGTTTCCTTTACAGCAGCAAAATTATAGAGAGGGTAACTGAATTGGGCTTTAATCCTCTCTATAATATTTAAGGAAAACCCTTAATTTAAGCATGTCTTGCTGATGGATTCCCTACTACTGAACAATGAGCCAAACAAGCTTGCTATTTCACAATACAAAAAGCAACTGCAAAACTAACAATTAATCCATTTGTCTACAAAGGGCTAAGACACATTCATGACCATGAAATGCAAGTGCATTGCTACTGCTCAGGTGTATACTTGACTTTGTTTTGAGCAGCAAGTTGGATCAGATGACCTCCAGAAATTCCCTCCAAACTATATTACTCTATAACACAGTTTTTGTATATTAAGAGTACTCTCACAAATCATTGCATTTACGTTTGCTTAGCACTTATCAGTCACTTGACTTAGTGCTCATCTCCCAGTAATGTATTTCACAAGGTATAGATAGCAGCAGTAGAGCCTTCAGTGACTCTCAACTGTCTTCAAGTCAGTGCTTAAGAGCTCCATTTATATTCCAGATCAGGCTACTTGCTGTTTCTATGAATAAATTCCTCCCATTCAAGAGTTAGTTTGATAATCAACACTTGTTTCAACTGCTCACCACGTTGGCTTGTAAAGCAACTCTGCATTTCAGTGTAAGACATCAGCCTAAGGAGTCCCAGCCCGCTAATTCAACTATATTTCTCCTCAGATGAGTCCACCAAGGCCAGCAATAACTGCTGAATTCCACCTGCTACAGATGACACCTCAAGCCTGAGTTCGTGAACAATACTACAAGATTTAGTGCTCCACTGTCCTCAGGGAAGCAGCAATTCCTGCCACTTTTGAGGCAGACCCTCCCACTGTAGAGAAGCTCACAGAGATGTCCCTGCCTGAGAAGTTTCAGAGTAATTCTGCCCAGTTAGAGTACCCTTCAGTGTGTAGTTTTTGCTGTATCATCCCCCCCCCCCCCCNNTTTCTCATCTCCCCCCCCCCCCCCCCCCAAACCAATGAGGAGTGTTCATCATGGCAACTTAGTGTCACTACCTTATACGGATGAAAGAATGTCAATCAGGTATTTCTCTCTCACACTTTGTTTTTATGCAAGTATCACAACGTGCCTTATGCAGAAGCATTCTTATTTTAAAGATTTACAGTTATGAGTGCACTAGTTTTGGCAGGTAGTTAATTTTATTTATTGTAGCTCATATAGTGCCATGTTTTGGATTTGTGATGAAAACAGTGTTGATAACACAGGGATGTTTTTGTTATTGCTCAGCAGTGCTTTCACAGCATCAAGGCCTCACCTCAGACTGCCCTGCCAGCAAGCAGGCTTGGGGTGCACAAGAAATTAGGAGAGGACACAGCTGGGACAGTTGACCCCAACTGACCAAAGGGATATTCCATACCATACAACATCATGCTCAGCAATAAAAGCTAGAGAAAGAAGGAGAAAAGGCAGACATTATGGTATCTACCTTCCTAAGTAAGAGTTATGTATGATGAAGTCCTGCTTTCCTGGAAATTACTAAACACCTGCCTGCTGGTGGCAAGCAGTGAATTAATTCCTTATTTTGCTTTGCTTGCACATGCAGCTTTTGCTTTACCTATAAAGTACCTTTATCTCAACTTTTGAATTTTTGCACTTTTACCCTTCCAATTGTCTCCCACATCTCACTGGGGGCGAATGATCAAGTGGCTGTGTGGTGCTTAGCTGCCTACTGGGGTTAACCCACAAAAAAGAGCATGTAAACAACTTCACCATTAGTTCTGTAAAACAACCTACACAGCCCTTTCCCTTAACTTAAGGGAGCTCCAATCAGCAGGGAAGAAGCTGCAGTTAAATCAGAGCCTCACACATCATTTCTATTCAGTAAGAATTACAGTTTTGGAAGAGTGCATCACTCACTTCTGTTAACATCTAAAAACAGACTTGAAAATAGCTGCTGCGAAATAAACCATCTACAACTGCTCCCAGACAGACAATTTAAAGCAAAAGTCATTTCTTCACCCTCCCTACTACTAGCCAAGCTTCAAAGATTTTACACTTGGACAAGGCCTGGGTGTTTACTACTGGCTCATCTGAAACCAGATACAAGATCATGTTTCCTGAAACAAACAAGAAATGTGTTCACTACTCCTGCCTAGGGCTGCACTCACCAACTGAGCAGTCTTGCTGCACAAAAGATCTGTCTCCCAGGTAGCAAAGTCATCCTGCAGAGATTGCTTCAAGCCACTCTCCAGATTCATAATGCCACTCATCAGGACAGCAGTAGAATGCTCCTTCACAAGTGGGTCGTCTCCTGCCTACCCCCTGCCTACCAGCACGGTTGGAAGCTTGATCTGAAGTCATTAACAGGGACTGGAGATAACAGTATTACTCCAAAAGAACAATTATAGGCAGCAGAAAGGTTCCTTAGATATTAAGGCAGTATTCTAGAATAAATGTAAAGATCCTAGAAAATCTCCAGCAAGGAGAGCAGATGGCCTTTGAAGTTTTTATGCATTTGAGAACATCTTTAAGGAAAGATAGAAATAATGGTATTTGCTATTTCACTTGGGTCCATGGCGTCAGGAAGAAAAAAAAAAACAAAACTATTTCCAGGCTACCAGGAGAGTTAGCTTCCTGAAGGCCTTCAATTGCTTTAGGCATGCCCAGAAGCAAAAGCAGCAGCATCTGTAACAGATTTTTCAGATAATGCCCGATGTGGAATAGAAATATCTCTTCCCTCCCTCTGCTCCCTACCCAGCCACTGATAACTGTTTCCTTACATTTAAAAAAAGAAGTAATCCAGGCAAACCTCAGAGCCAAAGACAACCAAGTGTCCCAACTGCCCCGTTGTGGCACTCACCAACTAAAGAGAAGCCTAGCTACAGGCCATTTTAGCAACAGTCAGTGATACCTAACACACGAAGTTAACTCACCTTAAAAAATGCAAACCATTTGTAGTCATTTATCACAATTTCAAAGCCTTGATTGTAAATCAAAGTGAAGAAACCATAGTTGCCCAGGCTATCCTGAGCCACATCTAACTTCTGAAGAGTCACAAGCACCTTCCTTTCCACAGGTCCTGCAAGAAATACAAACATTATTGCATGATTACTGCATGGAAGAGATAAAAATAAAAGTTAGTAGAAAGAATGTTGCAACATTTATCTTATTCCAACAGGTGCTAAATTTTACTTACTGAATACAGTCTTCTGCAAAAAGGCATCAAGCAAACACACTTCAGGGACTTCACTTACAGAATCACAGAATAGTTTGGGTTGGAAGGGACCTTTAAAGATCATTTAGTCCAACGCTCCTGCTACAAGCAGCGACACCTTCAACTAGATCGGGTTGCTCAGAGCCCCGTCCAACCTGACCTGGAATGTTTCCAGGGATGAGGCATCTACCACCTCTCTGGGCAACCTGGGCCAGCATTTCACCACTCTCATTGTAAAAAATTTCTTCCTTATATCTAGTCTAAATCTCCCCTCTTTTAGCTTAAAACCACTATCCCTCATCCTATTGCAACAGGCCCAGCTAAAAAGTTTGCCCCCATCTTTTTTATAAGTCCCCTTTAAATACTGAAAGGCTGCAATAAGATATCCCCAGAGACTTCTCTTCTCCAGGCTGAATAACCCCAACTCTCTCAGCCTGACTTACCTGTCAGTGGGTCTACATGCTCCTTTTTACCACTGCTAGACAGTATTTGCACATTCAATTAGCAGCAGCACCAAACAGCTGTTACTGCAAAACATCAGCTTATTCAACACATAACTTCCTATACGGCCACACAGGACTCAGAAGCTGTGTCACTCAGGCAGTGTGTCTGCAATGACTAATCTTCCCCCAAAACGCCTGGGATGAGGTATCAGCTGCCCCACGCACCTTCGAACCAGTGCTTCGACTCCCTCCACCACCCAGCTCACCTCCACTCCTCCTACTGCCACCTGCCTCATCTGATCAAAAAGCAGATTATTTAGAAAAACTAGAAGTATTTACTATTTTTTTTAACCAATACTGACATACAATAATTAAATAATAACTCCCCAATACTATTATCCCCTCAAGGAAAGTGATATTTCTACTCCTGATGCTCTCAGGCTCCCTAGGCAGCAAGCCCGCGCAGCCGGTGGCCTCCCAGGAGCTGGCTAGGGGACACCCAGAAGCAGAAGCCACTCTGCTGCTGGCAAGAGCCACTTTCAGGACAGGGCGAGCTGAGGGGGAAGGGACCCGTGGGCTGTGAGGGAGGAAGAAGTGAACCGGCATGAGCCGGTGGTGCTCATGAAGAGGCCTAGCTGAGTCCAAATCGAAGCAAATATTAAAAAAAAAAAAACAAAACAAAACCAAAACAAAACACAAAACAAAATCCCCTAAAACTGAAGTGGAAGATTAACAGCGCCGCTCGCAGCGGTCACCCAGAGCCAGACTAACGCCAGTGCTCCACGCTGCTCAAACCAAATTAACCTTTTCCTGCCTCAAGCCGGGCAGGGACCCCCGCAGAAAGCCGGCGGCGGAGGTCCGGCCGGCGGGCGCCCGCTAATAACCGACCCAGGCACCCGCTTCCCCGCCGCCCGCTTCGCTTTTAGGGCCTCAGGGCGCGGAGCCGCCTCTCCCCGCCCGCCCCACTCCCCTCACAGGGACCAACCCCCGCCAGCGAGNTGAAGGCCGGAGTGCGTCCGTCTGTCCGTGGGTCTCAGCTCCGGCGGAGGTGGGGCGTGCCCCCCGCTGTGGAAGGCGGTGTCCTGCCCTGAGGGCAGTGACAAGGGGATGGGCCCTCACCCAGCTCTCGAGGATGTCCTCCTCCCCAGAGCCTGACCTTCCCAAAGGTTGTCCTCTCCTGCAAAGGGCACTCACCTACCCAAAGGACATCCTCCTCACCAAAAGGCATTGCCCACCCTAAAAGATGTCCTTCTATACTGAAGGAGTCCTCCTCCCCAAAGGGCATCCACTTCTCCAAAGTGCCTCCTCCCCAAGGGGTGTCTTCCTCCCCAAGGGGTGTCTTCCTCCCCAAAGGGCATCCTCTTCCTCAAAGGGCATCCTACCGAAAGGCGTCCCCCACCCTAACAAATACCCTTCAGTCCAAAGGGAGTCCTCCTCCCCAAAGGTCATCCTCGTCCCCAAAGCCCACCTATCTCCTCAAAGGGCATCCTTCCCCCCCAAAAAAGGCAGCCTCCTGCCCAGAGCCCCTGCCCCACTACGCAGCCCCAAGCCTCCGCACTTGGACAAGCCCTCTGCAGAGAAGGGCAGGCCAGCGGGGCTGGACCCTGGTGTTACTTCAGGTGAGTGCCTTGCAGCTGTGAAGGATGAGACCACCACGGGTTTAGCAGATAGAGTGNAGGGGGACCGGGTCGGGCCCGCCGCGGTCCCACCCGCCTGGGAGCAGTTCCCGTGGCGGCCGCCGCTCCGCCAAACGCGGAGCTCCCAGGTGCCCAGCAGGTCGGCGAAGGAGCAGTTGGCCGGCGTGTCGGCCCGCAGCGCCGCGGGCAGCGCCGCCAGCAGCACCAGCGCCGCGGCCCACAGCGCCCGCCCAGCCATGGCGCCGCTCCCGCCACCCGCCGCCGCCGTCGCTGAAATGGGTCCGANCTCCCCAAAGGGCATCCACTTCTCCAAAGTGCCTCCTCCCCAAGGGGTGTCTTCCTCCCCAAGGGGTGTCTTCCTCCCCAAAGGGCATCCTCTTCCTCAAAGGGCATCCTACCGAAAGGCGTCCCCCACCCTAACAAATACCCTTCAGTCCAAAGGGAGTCCTCCTCCCCAAAGGTCATCCTCGTCCCCAAAGCCCACCTATCTCCTCAAAGGGCATCCTTCCCCCCCAAAAAAGGCAGCCTCCTGCCCAGAGCCCCTGCCCCACTACGCAGCCCCAAGCCTCCGCACTTGGACAAGCCCTCTGCAGAGAAGGGCAGGCCAGCGGGGCTGGACCCTGGTGTTACTTCAGGTGAGTGCCTTGCAGCTGTGAAGGATGAGACCACCACGGGTTTAGCAGATAGAGTGACTCAGAGTTTCCACGACAGCCATGCATCATGGCTGGGAAACATGCCATGCCCATCCCGCATGGGGTGTGGGCCCTGAAAACCTGCACCCTCTCTGAGGTCCTTTGTACACAGCAGCAGTCAGCAAAATGGACAGAAGACAGAAGCTTTAGTGATGTGCAAAATCTTGAACGTCCAGCAATGAGACACTTTGCAGAGGACGGGAGTTGTCGAAGCGTAGAGATGTCTCCACCGAACCGTGAGCCTGGTTCATGGCTGAGCGTGCAGGGAAGTGGTGCTTGTTCCACTGTCTCTCCAGATTCAAAATGTGCATGCTTTCACATCCTCAGTTATATATGCAATCAAGAAGGCTAAAGGACTTATTAATGAGTAAATATACCCTCATTTAAAAAAAAAAAAAAGTTATCTAAAAAATAACCTGTTTCAGGGGAACAATAAATACATATAGTGCTATGTCGGCTATGAAAATGACGCACTAGTGTTAAGCTAGTTAAGCCGGATATAAATTTAAAATAATTTTGTTAAACTGCTGTAAATCTCCATGTAGATACTCATTACTGATTTGAACAGTTCAGCTTTAACTAACTCACTTATGAGCTAAACTAGGTTTAAACTAGAAGTGTCCTAAGTTTTTTTCATTGATTTAAATGAGATTAGGAATTACATGAGTAAGTTTTAGCTGTTTTAAGAAATATGTTCTTTTATCACCATCACTTTGCTTTTACGCCATCTTCTCAACCTTTTGGAGAAGGATTAATTTGACATTTTGTTGCTGATTCTTAGAGCAACCAGCTAATAGATGCTCTTACTCAGGCCGACAAAGATATAAAAACATATTGCACTTGTTTTGGGACAGTATTTTAAGGATCCCAAAGCACTGACTTTGTAAGAAAAGCAGAATTTCCTCCGTGTTACAGACAAGAAAATAAATGCTGTTTCAGTTCACTAAAACTGCCTTGGCCAATAGTGTTGTTATGGACATTAAAAAAAGAGCTCTAGGTTTTTTTTTTTCCAAAGGCATCTACATTTTACTGGACTTGCTGTACAAGTGGATGTGCCTTGCTACTCCTGATCAAGCCTGTCTAATGAGATGTCGCTACACAGCATCATCCTGCCTCCTTTCTTCACCAACGAGATTTTTTTTTTTTGCTCCACGCTTTCTGAAAGCAACCCAAAAGTTCCCCATGACCTTAGGAAAATGTCTGTATCACAGTTCTTCACGTTTTATATGCAGGTGTGGAAAATGTTTGTGGTATCTTCATCTCTTCCTCATGACGCTGGTTGGGTAATCCTGCCTCTTTGCGCTTGTACTGTGCTTTGAACCTCAATTTTCAGTTTCAATTTGTAGCCACTGCAGGCTGTCATTGCATAAAAACATACGGGTTTCTCTTTAATTGCCTTGGAGTCACAACAGTTGTCACAAACAAGGAGTATTTTACATAATGAGGTTGTAAAATCGTTGCTGAGACCAGGCAGAGTTGGTTTAAGTTCAGTCTGGCCTGCTGAGTTCACTCCAATTCTGCTCTTGAGCTGTAGTTTATTTTGCCTTTTTGAGTTTTTGAGCAAGGCAAAAATGCCCTGTGCCTTGTCTCCAGTAGTAGTTCTGAGTTAGTTACTTCCATGGAAAAACCTCCCTGGCTCACAGGCACTGCCGTAGCTGGGTGTGCCAGTGAAATACAGCCTTAAATTAGTACCACTCTGTGTGTGAGACACATGGGACACCTTCTGTGTTTGGTGACAAACTTGTCCTTTATCATTACACTCAGGTAAGCTGTTACCTGCTCTCTTGAAGCGAAAATGTTATCAAATCTCTTATAAGACGTCCCTAAACTCTGTTTTATCAGCATTTTACAAAGCTCCTGAGATTGAGGGCAAAGTCACACAAGGAGGGGCCAAGTCGATGTGGTGGTTTATTGTCCCCAGGAGGAGTGGTTGGGCTATTAACCTCCTGATAGCTATAGTATGCACTGATCTCTTTTGTAAAATAATTGAAGTCACTATCACGGAGGGGGAAACTCCTCAAAAATAGACAGTCAAAATCCCCCAGAAAGTGAATAGCTTTCTGCTGGGTTAGTGAGTTGAATCAGCTCAGCAAAGGATCCAGCGCTCACCAGAGCAAGCTCAGGGATCGGCACAGCCACCAGCAATTGCATGGGCTCATGAGACCCCACCTGGAATACTGCATCCAGCTCTGGAGCCCCCAACATAAGAAGGACATGGACCTGTTGGAGCAGGTCCAGAGGAGGGGCATGAAGATGATCAGAGAGCTGGAGCACCTCTCCTTATGAGGACAGGTTGAGACAGTTGGGGTTGTTCAGCCTGGAGAAGAGAAGAGTCTGGGGACACATAGTAACTTTCTGGTATCTGAAAGGGGCCTNTGAGAGGGTTGGGGTTGTTCAGTCTGGAGAAGAGAAGGGTCTGGGGAGACCTTATAGCAGCTTTCTGGTATCTGAAAGGGGCCTACAAGAAAGCTGGAGAGGGACTTTTTCCAAGGGCATGTAGTGATAGGACGAGGGTTAATGGCTTCAAACCGGAAGAGGGGAGATTTAGAATAGATATTAGGAAGAAATTGTCTACCCTGAGGGTGGTGAGACACTGGCCCAGGTTGCCCAGGGAAGTTGTGGATGCCCCATCCCTGGAAGTGTTCAAGGCCAGGTTGGATGAGGCTTTGAGCAACCTGGTCTAGTGGGAGGTGTTGTTGCCCATGGCAGGGGTCTTGGAACTAGATGATCTTTAAGGTCCCTTCCAACCTAAAGCACTCTATGATTCTATGACACAGATGTGAAGATTAGCTGTTGAACACTTATAATCAGAATTTTGGCAAATAATGCCAAATAAAGTGTTTATTTCTAGCCTGTCCCAATCCTGGCCACTTTGACCTGTCACTGCCTGTACAAGTAGAAGTGATGCGTGACCATATGGTGAAGTGATGGGAGGAAATGATCTGGCTGAAAATAATCTTGGGAGCGAAAACCCCAGGGGTGGTTGTTATTCAGTCAGGTCAGTTCCCGAGTCTGGGAGCTAACCATGACCCGAGTGGTAATGAGCCATCCACAAATTTAAAGGAGACAACACAAAGATTACGTGCCTGGAGTGCTTCACAAAAAGCTAATTTTAGGGAAAACAGAACTGAAAAAAAGGATCCTTGTGCACAAAAGCTATCCACTTATTTCAGATGTATCTAATAAAAAGATGGTATCTTCTTACAAACCCCGCTGAACTTTTATCAGTGTATCATCACCCCTACTGCTGATGAAGCTGTTAGCACAGTATAATGGAACTAATTTTAAAAAATACAGAACCTAAGCATAACTGAGAACTGCCTTTTCCTTTGCCCATTTTGGAAAGGCGCAAGAATAGAAGCATTTTTATGGTCCTGTGTAGGCTCTGAAATTAACTCCTTAGTGAGACAGTTGTTGCTGTTCTGCAGATGGCTCTCTGCAAGAGCAATGTCCTAATTACGTGCCTTTAAAATGTGAAGAGCTGTACTCAAAGACTTATTTTTTAGAGCATTAATTCATACATGATCATTATCTCACTATAAAATTTGACCATTTTTTTTTATTGCATGGTATTTAAACCAGCTTAGCGCTATATGCTTTCATAGGTGATTGAACTCATCCTGTTTACTTCACAGTGAAATGGCAGAGCCTTGCTTCTGGAGGGTTTTAGGAGGTGGGTAGCTAATACATATTCATTTGTTGCACCTACAAACTTGGGTTTTTTTAAGGGAAGACACTTGCTATATAGAACAACTCAAACAGCAATTACAGGGATGAATTTTCTGAACAGACAGGCAGGATGGTTTCTTAAATGTGTATGTACAGCTTGAGGTACAACACTTTGCCTAGGAGGTCTAAATTAACGATGGAAGCTTGTAGCTGTCTGGCAAAGAACTGTTGTTTTTCAGAAACTGGGTTTTGGGGTTTTTTTGGGAATTCATTATTTATTCCAATCCAGGAATTAATAATAAAACAAACAAAAGCAGTGTGGAAGATTTCTATTTAAATTATTCTTTTTAGAAACAGGGAGTGTATTTCCTCAGATTCTCTCAGTGTTATTTTACAATTTTCTTTATTGGCTCTAGTGGTCAAAAAGGTAGCTTTCTAAAGTGCTACTGCTGTCCAAAGCCTAAATAATAACAATCACAGCAATAATAAATAGTATTGGGGTGGGATTTAAGCACAGCCTGAGCCTGCAGCTTAATGATCTGGTGGGTTCTCTGACTGAGAGCATCGTTCCTCCCAGGTGCACTAACACAGCTGTCTGCGGTGCAGCATAGTGAGATGCACTGGGAAAATGACACAGCTGAATAAAAAAACAGTAACAAAAGGGAGAAAGAAAAGGCAATGGGAGGATATCTTTAATTTGGATCAATTCACCAATTTGAGCTTTAGTACATCTCCAAACCAGCTGTGTTGGTCCCCCTGGAAGACCATCTTGCTGAAGCATGGGGCTAGGAATAGCTGGAGGTAGGGGGAAAGAAACCCTGTTCACTGCAATTGCTGCTGAAGCACCCAAATTGTAGAAGGACATCGGTGGAGGCTGGTTTTTCCTACAGCACAATGCAAGGTCAGAAATCATAGTGGAATCTGATCCCATAAGTAAAATATAAGTATCACCTTTCAGTCAGCTTGCCTGGCTTTTGTCCAGTGATGACTTATTTTTTCTGCCAACTTTTTCTGAAAGGTGATACACAGAATACTTGACTGCACAGCCTGTGTGTGTGTGTACATATATAAATCCCTTGTTCCTGGAAAAACATCTCAATTTAAATGGTGTTGAATTTGCACTCCTATTTAGAAATTTAGGAAATTTGTGTGGAGGCTTCCTGGAAACTGTTACTTTGGTTATTGTAATGAGTATTAAAATAACAATTCTAATTCCACATTGATTAAGACACTATTCAAATATCCAGCTAATGTTCCAGTTAGGGCAGAATAACAGGAAATATCACTGTAATTAAAAGCAACATGAAAATCCCATTGTCTTCAAAACTGCCAGGAGCTCAGTAAGTTTTAATATAGAGAAATTTCACTTTAAAATGTTCTTTCTTTCAGGTATTTAAATTTGTAGAATATTACAGCATCAAGGAATCAAGGAGGTGTCAGTTGGATGATTGGGTCCAGTTTGGTGTAGCCACTCTCAGAAAGATATGGCTGAGCTGCTGAGAGTCCGGAAACATCTCCCCAGAGCACGTCCAGCCTGTACTGGAAGACACAAGCTGGTACTGAGTGGATGGTGACCTCTGGAGAGCCCTCCAGCCCTGTGATTCAATGAAAGAAGATGAAGAAGAACAAAAAATTTAAGTGACCTTTTCAGAGTTGCCTTCACTGAAATGAAATGCCATTTTTCAGAAATATCACATATATATACATATTTCTACAAACAGCTTTTCTGTCTGAGTGCTTGGTACATATGAGCATTCTAATCTTCAAAGGGTAAAGGATTTTACAAACCTGAAGTAATTAATTATCTACACATCCCTATAGGTAAACACTATTATTTTCAGTGTTAGGAACTGGGGAAAAGACAGACAGAGAAGTTAAATTAATCTAGTGTCCTGCAAGTTGATGTTACAATGCTTGGGTCAGGTGGGAAATTGGATGGCTGTGAAAAGTAGAAATCCCAATAGCAATACAGCTGTATCAGGTTGAAAAAAAAACAAGAAAATCCATTCTATTTAGGCTTTCCAGTCAATTTTCAAATGGGTAAACAGTTAAAATGATAATTCATTTCCCTTTCCTGGTGTTTGTTTGCAGTTTGATGTTCTGATTTAGCTGGTGTAATTGCAGGTGGCTAATGCAAAGAACAGTCCTGCTCTGGCTCTGCCTCTCCCTCCCTCCCTCCTCCTCCGGGCCCAGCAGGTGCTTTTGTGGCATCAAAGCCAGAGGCTGAGCAAGGCGATCAAACAAAAAAACCTAACATGCCCTCCCAAAAAAAGGAGTATTTTTCCATTGCATCGGCTCACCAAACGGCTCACTGAACCTGTGTCTAGCTGGTCCCATGGAAGGCAGGAGAGAGGCAAGCAGGAGCTGGAGGAGAACGGCAGCATCTCTTTCGCTACAGTCACTGAAAGGGTTAAATCCCCGACAATTCTTGACTAAGGCCTTACTGTGATACACAAAATCTTTACTTGCATCTTTCTTAGCTTCTCTTGCATAGTTTTGGTAGAGTTGATAATAAGATACTTCAAAACGTACTCTCTTGCCTGACAAGATTAAACAGGCTTTGAGCTAGCTCGTTAGGCTTCCTGGGTAAGTCACTGATAATGGGAACCCAGGACAATTGTGACCAGATAAGTGCCAAAGAACTAATTTAAACTGACCCCCCCTTGTAGACATTCCGGAGCCAAAGGACTGATGAGCTAATTCAATTACTATATACGGACAAAGGAAGCCCAAAGTTCAACTGGTGGACAGCATGAGGAAGACTATGAACGGCCACCGGAGGGTGAAAAGACCCTAACCCTAATTTTACTGCGCATGCTTGGACTATGTAAATGAATTTTTAGGAAAGACTGCCCTTCCAAGAAATCTGATGAATATGTATGGCTTTTCTGTATGTAAACTGATGTGCTTTGCTAACCCGTTGGAGCACTCATGGTGGAATGATCCCCAGCGCTACAATAAAATGCCTGCTTAATAACACTTCCTTACCCAGCCGCACCTAGCTTCCCACCTCGGTGAGGAAGTTAGAAAGCAAGGGGGTTCGGAGAACACCGATCTTTGTATCATCACAGCAGTGGATTTGTTACAGCACTGAACTGCACTCCGTAATAGGACTAATTAACTCATTATCTAACCCACTTGTCTCGGGCTTCTGGCACATTTTCTTATTCTGAGGTGCAAGTCAGCAGTTTGCTAAAAGCACTAGTTCGCACAAGTGTCTGCCTATTCCAGACAAAATGATCGTCCATTCGATGCTGTCCTGAGGTGGGGGTTTTGTCCCAACTCAGTGTGATGCCTCTTGCAAAACCAAATCGGTTTTGTGCCGTGGAGTTGAGCACTGCCTCAGTCACCGGGCTGCAAAGTTTGGTCACGGCACACAGGTCCTCTGTGCGGGCACCCGTCTGACTTCTGGCAGCTCAAATCATCCAGTGGACTGTTTCTGGTGCTCGCCCTGCCTGCGTGAGCTCCCTCAGAAATTGGTGACAAAGACGCGTGCAGTGCAGCAAGGGGTGCTGTGGTCTGTGCACCACCGTTCCTTGGTGGGTGGAAAGGTATTTCCAAGGCACCACACACCGTTACTGCCTGGTGTAGGAGCTGGTGAACTGAAGGCACCCGTAAGTCCTTCCTGTGATTTATCAACTGCTAAACTGAGACCAAACAAGGTAAGTTCCCACTCAAATACCAATGCTTCTCTGTTTATGGCCTGCAGAGCGTGAGAAACCTTCCAGTACTATATCAGGTATGCTCCTATTTGAGAAAGAATGAAAAACCAAAGGATACTTGCAATTATAAGTGCTTCGGGGACATCCTTTCTATTATTAGTACCTATAACTCTGCTGAAGTCCTGCCTAGTTTTAAAATGGGGCTGCATAGGGTGAATTAGGCATATGCAGCTGTGTGGTGTGACCCCAAAGCCAAATGCCGGGTAAACTCTGTGTGTACCAAAGAACCATGCGCATATGCCAAATATTCATTATCACTTTTCTACCCTGAGTTTTGAAAACAAACACTGGATCCTTTTTCCTTTTTTTTTTTTTTCCCCCCTTTTATTTCTTCGCTTGTTACTCCAAGCTGCCTGGTGGATTATACAACTGATGCATTTTAAAGTGTCAAGAGCTTGTCAGTTTGTAGCACTTTTTCTGAAATGCTGCCAACCCAAAACGTTCCATTTTTCCATCAAACCTGAAGGTTGGCAGGAAAAAAATGTAATGTCTTCTCCCAGAAAACTTTCTGTAATTGCCTTCCTGTTTATCACCAACTTCAGTCTCTAGTTGATTTTTACTCCTTCGACACCAGGGCCACAAAAAAATGGAGTCTGTCTCAGACTCTTTCTCTTTCACCTTGTTTTACATCTAAAATTAAAAAAGCTTTTTATCTGAGGCTGTTCCTCAGCTCGTTTGAGACACAGATGCAATCAGGCTTCAATCCAAATTGCAGGTTTTGCAAATGCACTTTGGTTGTCTCCATTTAAAGGAGATAAAGAAGTTTATTATCAGCTCTCCTGTTCTCTCCTTGCATCCAGGCAATTATGAAATGCAGGACACGCTATTGCTGGCTACTAATGCTCTGGGGGAGGTGACACCAGGACCTGTGTAACCTGAAGCCAAATGGCTGCTGGCAGAGCCGCAGATGGACACATACTGGCCAGGTCAAAATTCAGTTTGGAAATCAGAAGGCGGCTCCCAACCTGGAAGCAGCTGGGTTATCCCAAAGAAGGGGGGAAAACTGGGAGTGCCCTTAGGGCGGAGCAGAGTGAAGGATGAGAGAGGGCCCGTTTCCCACAGCCCAGACTGAGCTCAGCCACCCAGAGGCACGTCTCCAGTCCTACCATTCTGCAAGAATAAGCAGGCATGTATATAAAACATATTAAGGATACTTTAGGGAGCCTAATTTAGACTCCTGTTTTGAATCGCCCTTTGAAGGAGCCTCTTTCTTTCGGTTCCCACTGTTTCCCACAGTGGGAACTGAAAGAATCTCACTAACGTATGCCATCAGGTTTAAAATTGCCTATTTTCTGAATTATGCTAAACTCAGAAAATAACAACACTAGACTGTTCATTTCTGTTATTCAATAGCTGATCATTCTCTTTCTTTGAAGACTGAAGTTTCTCTTCAGAGAAAATCTTAACTGAGTTACTGTTGGCTTTAATAGAATAAATTGAGTGTCAGAAGCTGCTGCTTCTGTTTTTAATCTATAAAGCCACTGAGTTAGTTGTCTTGAGTCTATCTCATCTTTAAACATGAGACTTTTGGCTATGAAGACATTTGAGAAACTTGCAGCAAACCATTCAGTGCATACTCATTCATTTTTCTTAGAAAAAAAGGAAATGATCCCATAATTTTCAAGTGTAATTCTCTAAGATATTGTTAACAACAATGTTATGTCCACGGTGCTTAAAAGGAATTTACATCTATTTTGAGATGCCTTAAAACATGCCAATGTTCTGAGACTTTGCCACAACAGTGTTTGGAACATCAGTACACAAATACGTAAGATTTCTGGATATCATCCACGTGAATAGGGATGCTTTGATTCCTTTTAAATGCAAAATTACAGGAATGAGTTGCCTTACAATACTCTGAATTGGCACACCTGCATTGTATGGCATGAGATAACTAACAGGAGACAAAGGTGTTTGGCTTTGACTGAAGTTGTCAAAAACACAACATATAATGCACAAGCACAAAAAGCCTGTCTGTTAAAATCAACAGTTTTAACTAGTCAGAGGAGGAGCAGGCAGTGATGGAGCAGGGGAGGCTCCAGGGCTCCAAATTTCAGCCTGTTTTCCGACTCAGGCCAAGTGCGAGCCAGTTCACGCAGGTGGAAGTGCTACCATGTCGAAAGCAGAGGGACATGCCATGAACCCTCACTTATCTGTACTGTGGCAGATATGCCTTAATCACCACAAAACAGATGTACCACCCACGCTGAACTAGACCTTCTCTGTCTTTTTTGCATTAATTTTTTTAGAAACAAAGGCAAAAATTACGGGGTTTTTTACGTGCAATTTTCTGCCAGTGGTTGGAGTCACATGTCACAGCATCGCCTGAGCCTTCAAAATTAGAAAACTACCATCTCTATTTTTTCTTATTCTTCTGCCCAACGTGTTTTGGGTTTGGTTTTTTGTTTTCTTTTTTTTTTTTCCCCCATCTTGCTGTTCTCAGTTTTTCCCTTCTCATTTCCGCTTTGATTCTCCTCGGCTTGTTCCCTCTTGCAAGCAATTTTTACTTTATTGGAAGCAATATCAGACCTATTACAGAGCTGCAGGGCGCGCTTGCATTAACCTTAGGACTGCTTCACAGCACTTTGGGTAAGAAGCTGAGAGCTAGTTTCTCACTCCGTCTTTGTACTCCTCATCTATTGTCTCTAGTTACTGTCTTGTCTAGCGAGTGGGTAATCACAGGGGGAGAGAGCACAAAGGTTAGGAATTGTCTCTTTTGTTTTTGTACAGGACCTACCCCAGTAGAGTCCTACAACTCCCAAGTACTGTTGCACTATAAGCAATGCATTATTTAATGCATTTGGTTTATTAGGTAACTTCATGTAAGTTTGCAAATGCCAAAGCAGGAAAAGGAGGCTTCTGTAAGACTGAAAATCCACACTTCCTCCAGTGTTTAGCCCTGCAGACCTGATTATTTTCGTAGTGATAATGTTCCTGTGTTGATCCACATTCAACAGAGACTTTGCACAGCATCACATAGCAGAAACCCCACAGTGTCCTCTGGAGATGTCTGCAGTGATCCTCTGGTAAGGAGGTTATGTTTATTTACACCAGCCATAGTTTCTAAAACAGCAGCGTTGAGATGGGAGGAGAGGAATGAGGCCTGAAGCACCGAGCCACACCCCGGTGCATTTTCTTTGCATCTAACCTCCATTTTGCATGAGTATAAATAGATGCAGGAAGCTGCAATCGGGAGCAGAGTCTGACCCATCTGTTTAAGAGGCAGTATAAATCCATCTTCTCACCCTGCCTCACAGTACAGGGACACTTTGGATGAGATGTTAAAAATGCAGAATGCATTCATGATATCCCAAAGTAATTACTGTCACAGAAACCTGGGAAAGATACTGGAGAGCACATCTCCCTGGCTTGCATCAAATATCACTTGATTCATAGTTACCCAAAATTATGATGCCTTCAGTATGATAATTCCAAGGCCATGATAGATTTTGGCACACACAAGTACAGCGGTGGAAAATGTCCCTTTCTGAACACTGACGCTATTTTACAAAGCATGGGGATTTTTGTTTTGAGTACTGATGAAAGCAAGCCTTGCTTAAATGACGTGGACATCTTTTCTGGTTTTGCAGCAGGTACATCGAAATCCCCCTCTGGTTTCCTGGTCACTGAAGTGGTAAGGAATCATTGTCATTCTCCTCAAGCAGTCCACGATATTGCTGAAAAAGCCTGCTCAGAGCACATGAAAACAACTTCCTTTTGTGGTGCTGAATGCCTGTTGGAAGGGCAGTTTCAGATTTTGATGTCATTTGGAATAATTTGGAATAAAGCTAACACTCCTCAGATTGAGAGAGAAAACCTCTTGCCTCCCCTGACCTGCTAAATACTCCTTAGCACCTGCCCAAGGCGGTATCAACGCCTATTCAAGGAGGTACCAACAGAACAGTGCTTCGCATACAGCAAAGGTACTCAGGGACATGCAGCCTGAAGTGTCATCACCGGCTTGGACTCCTTCTGCTCGACACCAGCCACCAGCCAGCACAGGGGACGGTCACACAGGACACACAGACAGGGCTGGTGGTCACACTGCTCTGCTCCCTGTGGGTGAAGGCTGCCCTTTCACCTCTGCTCCCGGGATCTTACTGCAGTTATCTAATATTGCTTTTAAATCAGGTGTCTGTCATCTCTCAGCACAGCAGATATATAGCAATGGGGCCAGTCTTTTCTAGATGGAGTAGAAAAGTTGAATGTCCTCAGAAGATGGACTGGCTTATCTGATTGTCCAGTTCAAGACAACGGCTAGAAGTTCACATCCAACAGGTGTAATATCTCCCTTAAAGTGATGTAAAGCCTGACAGGGCGTATTACAGAATTGGGCATTCGAAGCTTTATTTGGGTTTTCCTCACTGGGTTTTGCGCTGTTTTGATGCCACAGTTTATGGATGAGATAATTTTAAAGAGCAGTCAAGCTCTGCTCACAAATCATGTGCATACAGGGAAGCACCTGCTTGCCAAACATACGTATGTGCACCACCTCAGAACAATACTTGCAATACTTGTAGGGATGGATCTGTACCTTTTGCAGGTGTGGCCCAAAGCCCTTGCCATTTGTGGGAACAGTGAGTCTCTTTCTAGGGAAACACAGAAAGCAAGGAGAGGTTATGCTCCCCTTCTTCTCCCCTTCTTTTGAAATCTTCTGCAGACATCTGCTGAAGTCACTGGCTCTAGGGGTTGTGAAGGCTTCAACTAAGTTGGCTTCTCCTTGTTCTCTCTTCCTTCCCAAATATATCAGACAAAATATATGTAAGCAGAGACTTACTTTCTGCTTCACCACTGTGGCCTCTGCTACCTTCTTCAGGTAGAGAGGAAAGTCTCTGAGAGCAGGTTCCTGCAGGAGCAGGAGAAAAAGTCCCTGCACAGGGAAGCTCATCTTCCTGAGCAGCAGCATGCAGCAGGGAGATCTCACACTTTAATGAACAGCACCTGGGGACTTCTTTTCCATTTCCCTTGCAAAAGAAGAGGTCCAAAGTGTGTAGGATCATGGGATGATTCATGTTGGGAAGGACTTTGGGCAACTCTACTCCAACCTCCTGGCCAAAGCAGGATCAGCTGTGAATGAGGTCTTGGCTTTGTCCAGCTGGGTCTGGAAAACCTGCAAGGACAGAGTGCAGAAACCCTTTGGGCCCCTGTCCTACTGCCTGTCTGTCCTCACGGTGAAAAAACTTTTCCTAATATCCAGTCTGAACGTCTCCTGTTGTCTGTCATCCCCGTACCATGCACCCCTGTGAGGACCTCAGCTTTGTTCTCGTTGTGACACCACAGGGAGAGCCTTGCCCAGTGTCCTTCAATGCTGTAAGTGGGCAATGAAACCATACTATTTAGCCCCCAACGACCACGTGGGATGTATAATGTTTGACTGATTTAGAGCTGCAGTTGTCTCTTTGCCCCACATCCATGATACAGGGGCAGGTTGGATGCAGAAAGAGACTGAGAGAGGTCTTGTGAATTTTAAACAGTCCTGAAATGGCCTGAGGACATGGGAAAGCAATCTGGTTTCCCATGTCAAGTCCCACGTCTTCACTGGAGGCGTCCCATGGGCAGGAGAGAGGTCTGTCCAGCATGGAGCCAGCAGAGCCCACCCTGATGTACGGCTGGGCTGTTGGCACTGCTCTCTCCCCTTTCTGGGCAGCAAGGAGTCCAGCGGGCTCCTGAAGCAGAGCTCTCCGGAGGGATGTAGTTGGGTCTGGTCTGGGTAAGTCGAGGTTCAGCTGAAATACAGCGGCCTGTAGTTGTCAGAGGAGAGCGGAGATGTGCAGTCGGCACAAATGCTGCTGTTTTCTGGTGTGTCTCGTCAGCCTGGCGGAATTATCTTGCGTGTGCGGCTTTGCTTTTCGGTTGGCCAGAGGCCTCAGAGTGGAGGGGACGTTTAAGGTCCATACTGCCAGGGTTTTCTGTGTGACAGTGAGTGCTGGCAGCTTTGTGCGTCTGAGAAAGGAAAGGTGAAACCTCTGTGTGATACAGTTGTAAGAGGAAGAAAGGAACCCCAGCTGGGAGGTTTGTACTGAGAATAACAGCATCGGCAACTGTGAAACTGCAGCAGTTTTGCAAACAGCGCCCAGAACTCCCCCAGCTCTGGGGCGATATTTCTCCTCCCCCATTCCCAGGAGAGGCAAAGTGCAGTCCCTGCTCTGGACTCTCCAAAGGCTCATTTATAGCAGGAGGGATTGAATAGAGCTGTGTACTTCACTTTACAAAAATAAATGACGCTTCTGTCCAAACAAATGTCAGGCAAGTGTCAAGTGATCCTGTCGCTTCTTTGCTTACCTGCAAAAGGAGTCAGGAGAGTTTACCCTTCTCTTTCCCAGTGTGAAGCGCCCGTTCATTGCTCTTCATGCTCGTTCTTGCTTTGTTACTTGTTTGTCTGCCTCTGGAGTTCACAACCTCTCTCACTTACATCCTCTCCTCTCCTGGAAAATTACCTCCCTGCCCGTGGAAGAGCTGCTGAACGCAGACTGAACTGTGCAGTGAAGAGCTTCCCTTCCTGAGTGCGTGATGATATCAAATCCTACTGCAAACCAGAGGTTAACACGGATACCCAAAAATATGGTGGACGCGTGTGTGTGAAATATCAGAATATTTAAGCAATCGGAATTGCTTTTACAGCCCTATGATTGCTCCTTACCTAGTAGGAAGGATTTGTTAATCGTTAGCAAAAAAAAAAAAAAAATCTGAAGTCTAAAAAAAAAGCTAAACTTGGTGAAACCCAGCATTGCGTCCACTTTAAGAAGGTCATAAAGGAATTTGTTAGCTTGTTGGACACATACTGGTTGAGCAAGAGCCAGTCTAGATAAACAAGTATATTGCAAACTAAGGGCTTTCTCAGAACCAGTTTCACAATATATTTAATTTGTGTTCTCCAGGATTATATTAAATTCAGAATTTTCACTTCACTTATTTTGCTGCAGCTGGTTTTGTTCTGAGTTTTGTTTTTAAGCAAGCATGAAAAAACAAAATCAGAAGACATGGAAATCTGTTATCAACATTGAATCAACTCTTTCTTTACTGGTCATCTATAATTTTGCTGGCTCTTAGCTTACAGTTGAGGTTTTGGGGTGGTGGTTGGGTTGCATCTCCTGCCTAAGTTGCTCGCGTAGAGAGCTCACTACCTCTGTCCAGGGGAGAGCTACAGAGTCAAGGTCTGAGTGGTTTCATGAGGCACAAAATGAAGAAAAACAGGAAATTCCAGAAGGACAGAACAAGAAAAATCAGCTATTTGTTTTTAGACATAACCCTCAAAGAAGTTTGAAGATTGATTATCAACATCTTGACAGAATCTGAAGGCTGCAGGCAAACTAATGTGCCCAGATACCTCGTGACCCGAAAAGACATTTGGGACAGGTGGGAGAAGAAGAGAAAATGGTATAATTTAGGGCTCTGACAGGTCTCACTGGTGTTATTGCTGCTATGTCAGCTGAGCTGGCGGGACAGAACGTATAGGATACACGTGTCCAACGCACACGCAGTGTGGCCTTGCCAGCCCGCAGCCTGGCACAGCAGCTCCCGCGGAGGCTGGGGGGCAGGGGTGGGTTACCCAAAGCAGGTTTGCCACGAGCATCCGGGAGAGTGGCTGTAGCTCCACGTCCATGAACATGAGTCCAACTGCACGTTAAAATTTGCAACTCATCAGCCTTTGGAATTAGCTTAAAGCTTGCAGACAGGTGTGAACACAAGCATATTTCCATGGATTTAATGTTCAATATAACTCTCCTTCTCAAGAAGAGGGTGCCTATGAAAGGTTTGTTTTCCTAAAGCAGTTAATGAGAACACTATGCATTTTTTTCTCCCTAAAAAACTGTGTAGCACTAAAATGCTAAAATGATGCTGAAATGATACCCGAATTCCTGAGTTTTCCAAGCAAATTGTGGAGCAGCCCTTGAGAAGCACACTGGTGTTCATGTGAGCAGAGGATTCCCCGTGGCTGGTGGGCTCCAGCTGAAGAGATGTTCTCCCTGCCTGCCTTGGGCTGTCCTGTTGCTCCCTCCTTTGCGAGAAAAGCCTGGAGCACACAACACCAAAGCAGAGTGCGGTGCCAAGCGCCGTTCAAAAGTCTCAGGCAAAGCAGAGTGCATGGGGTTTAAAATACCATCCTCTGATTGTGGCGAGAGCTGCTGCTGAAAGGGACTAAGCAACAATTCATCCCGTAACACCCACTTTTTTTGTGTTCTTGGCTTGCAAGAAGCAGCCGTTGTTCGGCGGCAGCAGCTAGGCTGGACAAAGTCTATTAGGTTAACATGAAGTTGTGTGTGGGTGGAAGCACAGGGGCTTGGAACTGCTCGTTATCACAGAGTGAAAGATCTCACTATGAGGGCTAATCCTGAAAGGCTTTTCTTTTTTCTTTTTTGTACACAGAAAAAAAAATGGTTCTGAAACAGTATTAATTCTAAGAATCTCTGAATTTATTTCGTGCAATCTTGCCAAAAGGTTTTCTACTCAGACTGAATTTTGGCAGAGTGTTTGATAGAATATGAACTTAGAAATGAAGCACACAAAGACAAAGAATCTGGGCTATTTATATTAGAGCATCTGAACTCTTTCTAGTAGTACATGAAAACATGTAATTAACCTCTTCCCTGAGTTGTTGAATTCTCTTTCTAGTGATTCTGCTTCCTCTGGCATGAAGGTTAACAGTGGATGTTTGTTTTGGTAGAGTAGTTTTTCATTTTATAGGGAAAAATAGTGCTTGTTAGGTAAAAATCTCTCAATCTGCATGCTGCCATGCTTTTTTCCTTTCACCGGTACAGAAAGGATCTGAAACACCAATCCACTGAGTTTTTACATTCCTATTGCACAAAAGCAGAAGCAAAAAACAACGTGGGTATTGGAGACCTTGTGCAAACAACTAGGTGTGAAGTTTCCTGTTGCTGCCTTACTAATTTACCCCCATCTCCTTTTGGGAAGAGTCAGAGGACTGCGTGCTTGTGCGTTTCAGGGACCTTGCTGGGACGGTCTCAGTGCCCTGTTTGCTACTGGATCTTTTTCTCATGGAGCTGGAATCCCATCAGCAGTTGTGGTTCTTGCTGACTTCTGGGGTACTAAGAACATGCACTAACCATTGGTCCCAGGGTACAACTGGGAAAGGCTGTTTTCAGTTTAAATATGTTTCACTGGTTTTATTTCAAAAAAATGAAAACGAACATATGTTTTTCTAAAGAATGAGCTGCCAGCCAAGACTTTAATGACAAAATGATCTAGCTTTCAGATAAAACGTGCAGTAATGAGACACAGAGAAAGTCATTTGGATTTTGGAAAACAAGTTGGAGCTAAAACCCCAGGGGATTTCTTCCTCGGTTGAAGTGCTCGTGCAGTTCTCATTCACAGTAGTGAGAGCTGCAGAGAGCTGGCAGAGGGACGTGTTGAGCAGAGCACAGCTGCCATGGCAGCTTCGTGTGAAGTGAAGTCACCTCATTTGGGCAAGTGGAGGCAGTCGGCAGTGGAAGGAGGAAGTCTGGCTAAGGCAGAGACTCCACACGTGGCTTGGTACAACTCATATATATAGAAGCGTGCAAGTTCGCCATCTGTGGAGCTGGGCAGTGCTTTAATAGTTTGATTCATCAGGGGATAAACAAGGGTAATTGTGAGGTAAAGATGTTCTTGCAGGTGGTCCCAAACAGGATAAAATGATAGCGGAATGGGATCTCTTCCTATTGCTTGAGAGCCAAAATCTTCACCAAAGGTGTACATTAATTTATCAAAAGCATAATCATCCAGCTGCAGTCCAGCCCATTACCTACACCTCCCAGAGACCATACCTGGCATTTATAGTGAGAGCCAAAGGGCCGAGCTGCACACATTCATGGGGTCTCCGCTAGCCAGCTCTGTTCAATACTGTTCATCAACTTCCCTGAGCTGTTGCCTGTTTGTTTTTCAAACAGCATTCAGCTGTTTTCTGACTGTGCTAACATAAAAGATAATGAAATTTATTCATTCACCAACACTTCATGCATATACACGAGCTTAGCTGCAAATAAAATACTTCTCGGAACCTGACAAATGCCTTCATGCACTCTGATGATGGTTGCGGTGTAATAATAGAGACTGGAGAAAGGAATAAGAGGTAAGCTTTAAGTAGGAAATAAGGAGCAGAGGTTTATTAAAGTAGTTTGGCAAAATGAGGGTTTAGTAATGAACTGGGAAAAGAGGCAAGGTAATTGCAACCAGAGAGCAAATATAATAAATATCTTTGCGTTTCTTTTTCAGATAGCTTTGCAGTTTTTGTTCAAAAAAAGAAAAAAAAGTAGCGATGCATGCATCCTACAAACCCCGCGTATACGATCAATAGATCTAATTACATCAAGTATTACTCCTCAAGTCAAATGGCTCTGAAATGGGCAAAGGCAGTTAGCTAACTAGCAGCCAGGCTTCAGACAAGATCTCTGAGCTGAGGCGTTCAAACCACAGCTTAATGCCTTGTGACTTCAGGGGGATGATTAACTCTTGATTCAGGGTTCTGAGAACAGCAGACAGCAGCCACTTCCTCCGGAGCGGTACTGGCTTGCGAAGCACTGCCTTCAGGCAGCAAGCGCATGTCTTACAGGATTTCCCAGAAATTTTGCAATTGCTTTCCACTGGCCCTTGTACTGGTTCTGCTCATACGCTTAGACTGAAGAACTTTTCTTATGCTTATCATAATACCCTAAAGTTGCCACGCTGCTGGAAGCTGGTTGCGTGTCTGCTCTAGGGAATTTGCTGCCTATAATTTTGATGACCCTCCGTTAGCAAAATGGGAAGATGATACCTACGTGTTTGTTTGCCAGTGTATTACTAACAACACAATAAATGCCAGGTTGTAGGAAGCAACGAGTTTGTGTGCTTAAATGAGGTATGTAGGTTAGTAAAGCACATTCCTACCCTTTGTCAGGGGAGAAGAAACCATCAGAAGGTAACTCAGATCGTAGAATTCAGGGTCGTTATTGACTATAGTCAACATGGGTGACCATGTGCCTAACTTGAGTGTGTAAATTAAACTGTCTGTACCGCTAAATCAGTTATCAGTTATCAGTTACTAGCTCATTTTCACACTTTGGAATTGGCCTTCTCAGTAGCAGATGTTTCATGGGGAGAGCTAGTTGCAATGGTCCAAAAAAAAACCCAGGAGGAGAAAGAGCAAACCATCAGTGCGAACCATATAGGTCCAGTGCTTCAGCTTGCTTTTCGCCGCTCTTTGTGCTTAAAGATGGGTGAGATGGGTGCAGGGTGCATTACCCTGTGGGGCTGTGTCATCCTTTACCCAGGCGTAGCATTTGCAGATCGTTCCATCAAGGAGCTTTTTGCTTCTCGTTGAACTCTACAAATGGTGCTGACACAGGATGCTTCCACCCATCAGAGCTATTTCAGGGGTTATTCCAGGCGGATTTCCAGCACATTCATTTCTAATGCCCAAGTACAGTACTTAGGCATTCAAGATAAGGAAATAAAGGGGCTCTTTACCAGCCTGTGTGGACAGTGCAGAGGTGATACAGCAATTGTGTTGCCAAACCATGAATAGCATAGGTCACCCCTGAAGGTCTGATTTCATGATTATTGATCCTGCTACTACTGGATCAGGCAGCAGAACACACTTCATGCGGTCATACCTGTGCTGAGTCAACCCAAAATCTCGCTTCGATGACTTTTTTTTTTTTTTTTTTCCTTTTTTATGATTTACTCCGTGGAATACAGGCAGAACCTGGTAACACCATGATATTAGCGATGTGTTGGACAGACACCACTCAGAGCCTGCTGATACGAAGTTAACTTACCAGTATTTTGTAAAGAAATGTGAATCGATAGAAAGTTTCCTCNGAGTCACCCCAAATTTCCTTTTGTGTTATTTTTTTTTTTTTTTTTTTCCTTTTTTATGATTTACTCCGTGGAATACAGGCAGAACCTGGTAACACCATGATATTAGCGATGTGTTGGACAGACACCACTCAGAGCCTGCTGATACGAAGTTAACTTACCAGTATTTTGTAAAGAAATGTGAATCGATAGAAAGTTTCCTCACTCTGAAGCCTGAGGCTGGGCTGGTTATCTGCTACCAGGAGTCCTATAGCTGCCTTCACATGACCCGACCCGGCGATTCAGAGAGAGGAGGAACAGAGAAGTGACACACAATGAAAGAACAAGAGACGTCCTAATCGGTGGTTTTACAGTCAGCTTTTAAGTGACCTTATTGTTCACTCATGTTTCTTTTCTTACCAGTTTCCATCACGTGTTTTTGTCAGTTCTAAATCTACCTCCTAAAAAGGGCAAAGTGCAGCTAAAATCTTATCTTCTGATGTCAGGTGGCTTCATGACTTTACATCAGACTCTGTCTCATTTCTAAAGATTAACTTACCTTTGACCATCCCTAAAGGCCCAATTAGCCCCCTTCTTGTTGTTGACTTTTAAAAATAGTTCTCCCCACTTGCTTCATTTATCTTGAGTCCAATGCCTAGAAGCTGGTAATTTTTATTAGGTGTATTTCAAGTCTTGCACATTCAGGAGTGGGGGAAAAAAAAACCAAACAACAAAACAAACAAAAAACCTGCCAAACATTAAAACACATTGCTCTCAAGAAAACCTCAAAAAAAAAAAAAAAAGGATTTACAAAGTAAACATATTCGTTGTGCATTAACGGTGCAAAATGTATGGGGAAAAATCAGTTCCAAGTCTATTGACCTGTTTTTCTCAACGCTACAGGTACAGGTGATTCAGAGTTCAATTTAGCATGAAAAGAGTTTGCAGTTCTTGCTCGATTTCTAGCTCACTCAGCCAGAAGAGTATCTATCCTCTTGACGGAATAAGTCTCACCTAGCATTTGTAGCGAGGATACCAGATGAGAATAGAATAAGGTACCGGAGGAGAATGGAGTCAGCAGAACCTCACCCTGCCCAAATCGTGTCTTCCTGTACATTTGAGAATTGCTGAATGGCCAGATCAAGGAAACAACACGGTGGTAAAACACGAGGATCCTGTGGATCTGTTCTTGTCTCCCCTCCAATTTTTGCCTGTCATTGCTTCAGATTCCCAGCTGTAAGATAAGGGAATAATCACTGATTAATTGTGATGCTGTGAAGCTGTGGCTCACAAATTAATTAATTTACAAGTAATATTCTTGGATCCATAAGTCATTTCTTTAAGGTGCAAAATTTTTGCCTTTTCAAATAAAAACCTTTAAAATGAGCTGGAAATGAACCAGTAGATGGGCACATATGCCTAGAGGAAATATTCATCCACAAATCCTGAGTAAGAATTTGTCTGTCATGTTTTGCAAGGAGAAGTACAGATTTGCCTTCCAGCTCTGTATATTTTACGTTCATATATTGTGGCCCAGAGATAAGCGTTTGTGTTTATCTGATTATCCTAAAGATAGATACACAGACACTACGGTAAAGAAAAAACCCAGACAACACCTTCCCCCATGCCCAACTGTTTGTTTGTGCTGAAAGGCAAGGAGAACGTGAGAGTTTCTCTTGCAGGTTCTTTCTCACACAGGTTTGAACTGGACCCGTTTTGCTTTTAGCCATACATCTCACCTCTGGTTTTCTTCCATATGCAGGTTGGGTGTGTTGGTTTATTGTCTGAGAGATCTTGCAGCGCCAAAGAAAAGAGGGCTCTTTGCTGGAATGTGAAAATTGGGTCATAGTAATCTTTGGGAGAGGAGTCATGTTTCAGGCAGAGTTTGCAGATGCTTTACTGGGGACACTGGCTGACTTGAGAGTTCATTTGGAAACTCTTCCAAGATGCTGGGCTGGAAGAGAGAGAAAATTCTGTGACTTTTGGTGTAAGAAACTTAGTTGAAAGCACTTTCTGACTTTAAATAATTTTTCCTTAATCTGGCCTGTATTCCTGAGATTCTGTTGTCGCTCAGAAGGCCAGCTGGATAGAGTTTATCATAGCAATGGAGGTTAAATAAAACATTCATGATTTGAATCCGGAACATAGATGGCTGGAAAAGAGGAACTCTGCTCTGCAAGAAATACTGATACTTTGAATTCTTAAAATACAGAATGTTAATTTTTTTTTCCCCTAAAATTTCTGGAACCATTATATTTCTGAATTGTTTAAGTATATAAAATAAATGAAATACTCCTTTAAACATATATTTTATAAACACTAAGATAAATAATATTTTTAGAATAGAAAAGTCATCAAAATAAGTCTTAATTAAGAGGCACTTTCTAAATGTCAAGATAAAAACTGCAATAAGGGACTCAATGGCCAAGTTCCTAGCTTTTTGAATATGTTATTTGGATCATGTGGAGGGTAATCAAAAGTGCTCACAGCTATAATTATTTGGCTGACTTTTCATCTTTCCTGAACATCCCCCTAATGTCTATAGTCTCTAGTTGCTTTGATTACAATCTGCTTACCCTGGAGGGTCACAGCTCACTTGGGAAGAAGGAACGTCACAAGATAGAAGTTTTGCTACAGGCAGATCTGCTATTTTTGTTTCATGTGTCCAGATCAAATTATTCACAGTCACCTTGTATATTATCTACAAACTCTGCATGAAGCATTTTCTATCAAGCATGGTTACTGTGTTGTTACTGTAACTGATGGATTCATTTCACTGGAGTCATTTTAAGCTTGAAATGCAATTCCTTTCTTTAAACCAAGTATTACGAGGATTCCACTGTGCAGGCTCAAGATTTATACCAAATTATTCCTGCAAAGCAAACAATTTGAAAAAGATTTTGGGAGGGTCTTTCAAACCTGGGACAGCAATCAAATCTAGATGATGAATCATTTAACTTGAAAAACTAGTAAACAGAAAATGATCTCTAATTAATATTTGTAATGATTAAGATGACCAATCAGTCCTGAATGCACTTAAGGTTGTATTTATTGCACCTGAGATCACCTATATGAACGGTCTATGTCAATGTAAGCTCCTTTCAGAGGACTAGTCAATGTCTCTTAAGGCACTGGTGATAGGATGGGATCAAACCAGAGTTGTCTGGTTTTCTTCATTACCTGTGAAAAATTGGCAGGAGTCACCTGGATTTAGCCCAGTTAGAGGACTTATCTCTGAATATTTAAATTTAAATGAAATGAGCATCACCCTTACTATAGTCATTTGACCTGTACACGTCGAAGATATACAATAGTACTGTATGCAGAAGTCTACCTTCAGAATACGCTTTGTCCAAAAGAAAAGTGATTAATAGTGGGAAAATTAATCCTCAAAGCTGACTCTTCATCAATAACAATGTCCCTGGTGAGGTGGGCAGGCTGAAGATCAGACCCTGGCCTGAGGCTTAGCTAGCTGAACAGACCATGAGAAACTGCTGGATGTAACAACTTCCAGGATGAGAAGGTGACGAAAGCCATGGATAGCACCATGAGGAATGGGCAGATTTTACAGATGTTTATAGGGTGAATTGTGTGAGAAACAGCCAGACCCCACCGACACCTGGAGGGGAGGACTGGGGACCTCTGGGGAACTGTGGTGGCAAGGCCTGGGAAACCACTTCAGCGACGCCTGGTATGGCTGAGAGGATCGAGGTAACAGCATCAGAAATACCAAGTTTGGGTACAACGGTAGCAAAAGTGTGACCAAGAGGGAAAAAAAAATGGCACGGTTTATTTGGGAGGATACAGGGCCAGAAAAAGGGAGATATAGAGATGGACTGGGAAAGAACAAGGTTGGGAAAATGGGGAGAAGGGAGGATAAAAGGAGCGTGCTGTGTGTAAGCAAGTGGCTGGTTAATACCTTTGCCTGGCAAACCCTGTGCCCCATCCCTGCTGTCTGCCCTATCTTCTGGTTAAAATCTATTCCAATTTTCTGTATGAACATACTTTCAGTTCTGTACATGAGATGTTCATCAAACTTCACTAGCTGGTGATGTGAGCCTAAAAAAAAGGAAGAGGTGAGACAGCTAAGGTAAGACCCATAGACTGCTGTCAAAGGGCAGCTCCGAGTGCCTGCAGGCTTTACATCGGGGGTGGCAGTCCCAGGGTGCCTGGATCACTTACCTTGTTTTCTGGAACTGACTGGGCACCGACTCCATTTTTAGTTCCTTAAAAAATAGTTTACTACAACCTCAGTCAACTAAAAATTCAACTTTTGATTCTACCTATTCTTCGAAGTCCATCTGTGCTTCTGAGGAAATCTATTTTGTCAGGAAGGTCATGCTTGGGCCATTTCTGGTCCAACAAATAACTTCTGTAAGTCACTGGGATTTAGGAAATTGTCTGTTCTGCAAAGTAGATGAGCTCTCATGACAATAACTGAACAACTGGAAGGAAAGCAAAGTATTTTAAAGAATGAAAGCATCTCAGTCTGAGATGAAATGCTTTTTTTAGACAAAGTCAACAATCTATCCCCATATGCAGTTCTCATTCATTTTCTTTTTTCTGGAATATTCAGTTTTGAGTCTGACCTTGAGAAAGTTAAAGAAAAGCACAAAGGAAAACATGAAAGACCACAGATAAACCTTATAAGGATGCAGCGCTTCTATCCTAAGCCTATTGTTTTCCAAGACAGTGTCTTATCCTTTGGTTTCTTAAAGAAAAATACCTATTGCTAAAGCAAATGACATCAATAGCATTATATATCAAGTAGTTATTCACCACAGGTTTATTTCACCAAAGGTCTTAAATATGCCTGTTTCAAAAGCACAGAAACAAACTATCATAGCATTAGTTGAAGAGACTATTGTATACAGAAGCAATTCTGTTTATCACCACTGTTTCCTAAAAGGTGATGCCTCGCTAACTTCTATTCTAGGACTTTTAGGGTTATTCCAGCATGGTCTTCATGGTGAGAGATGGAACTTCTTTTGCACTACATCCTGCGTGCAGTGAGGTAGTACTCTTCAGAGGCTTCCTGTGCCCTTGGGCTCTTGGTAGAAAGGGCAGGACTTGTGGATTGTTGCTGGCTTGGGAATTTTATTTCTCAGTCGTGAGGAGGTGACCCACTATGACTGAACTCTAATTCATTATTGGGTCAAGCTTTTAACATATAAAATGCATTTCAATTTCAGTGCACTGTGTTACCAGCACACAGACCAGATTTACTTCACTGTAAAATTGTTTTCAGAGACTTGAGATAAAACCTAATTCACATCAATGATTATAGCACCAGCCTGGGACACAGGTGTTCAAAATGCTCCAACTGTCTTTTGACAGATATTTTTTTTGAAGCTTACTGTTAATATACCGTTGAGCAAAACAAACATCAGCAATCACTTCCATTCAACTGAATTTGTAAAAGCAAGATGGTTTCTTACGTGTCAAGTCCACAGACCGTGTGATACTGACATGTTCCAGTGGGAGGAAGAAATACAAGGCACTTTCTTCCCAGTGTTCCATGTTTCAGCTGCAGACAAATATTTTTTAACCTTTTCTTCCCCAAACAAGCAACAGATGATGCTTCTAAATGCACTCAGTTTGAAAGGAAAATAGGGAATTGAAATGAAGTGATTCCAGGTCATTATGGAGTCCAGATATCTTGTGAAGAAATCAGGAAATGCGCATAACTAAATATGCAGGACAATGGCAATTTGTGACACATTTAATTGGTCTATGACAGCTCAAGGAATTTTTGCAATCATTCTTAAGTTGATGGCTTATTCAGGTTTGAAAAGTCATGGCGCACAACAAGGAGACATCAGAAGCTGTGAAACACAAAGTCCTGCTTGATGAATGTGAGTAGGATTTTAGCTTTGGCCCAGGATTTTCTGATATAGGTAGCTTAACTTAAGCACATCTCCATAAGCACTGAAATATATGAGTGGTCTGGTACGCAATACTCGTCAACCTAAATGTGAGACCAAACAGACCATCTGCATATTAGTGACAACTTCATGCTCATTATTAGCTTTAATTTTAATGTGTCTCTGTTTACAGTTGCCTGATAGGACTACTTATCCAGTTTGGTTTAACATGTTGAATGAGTGGAGACTTTGGAGTGACTGTCTTATATCACAGATACATAAAATTAGTGAAACCCATCTGTGGTGTCCAGGGCTGCTAGAATCACAGCCACTTGGATAACGTCCTGAAGAATTTACAATATAAGATGAAAAACATGTGGAGATAACAGTTGGGGTGACTGCAGTGTGCCCGTGAGATCAACGTATTACCTGTATTTCAGCTAAGTTAGATACAGAATGTTTCGTATGTAGAGGTGACCTTTAGCTAAATGCTTGCCACACTTCTGGTGCTTTACAGAGAATTGCTAGTAACACTTAATTAGACTTCTAAAGTTCATGGTAAAATATTGAGTGCTCTCCACTATATGTTAGCTTTAGAAACCAGACTTGTGATAATCATTCAGCAAATGCATCTGTTCACCATCAATATTTTTCTATCACATTCTGATTTGTTAATTGGTGGGATCGACTAGTAGAAGAGACAATATGTTTATATTGTTTTCCCTGAGGGCTACTTATCATCCCTTGATGACCATGTCACACTCCCATTGGTTTTTGTGATAGCCATTTCCTATCCAAGAGTGTAATTTAGCCCAGGGAATTTATCAGCTACAAAATAGACATTAGCAGCTCAGAAGAGGCAATAACACCATATTTTAACTGATCCCACCCTCATTATGCTTGATGAGCTATTTCTAAGTCTGTCACTAAGGGAAACATCGTTAAAACTGAAAGGCTCCAGATGTTTGGAGCTACTCTGTAAGATGACTTCAAAAACCCAAAACAGTCTAGGCATTATGCGGTGAAATTCAAGAAAATTCTTAGTGAACCCAAAGACATTTTGTGTTTTTTCCCCACATAATTTATCTGTGAAGAAGTCTCACTGCTTCTTCCTTCATCAAAGAGGAGCCTATGGCTCAGACCCTGGAGCAGGCAATGACACGGCCCAGTCATTCCCATTACGGCATCTGGCTGCAGTTGCTGCAAGCTCTGAGCAAAGACAGTTGGAAAGGCTAAAGCCAAACTTCTGGTCTTGCAGGTAACAAAAAGTAGAGAGTGATTTGGATATACTGCTGAGACCTAATGAACACAAAGAGAAAAGGACTTCTGAAGAAGTGTTAGTAAGCTGCCTGGACAGTAGAAATGTATAAAAAATAAAGTGGATTCTCTATCAAATCATACTGAGAGTGTGAATAATTAGAGTTAAAATAATTGGTCTCTGTGAGAAAGCCAGCCTCGTTGGCTTCTTGGAGGGATGAGTTCCAAAGTACCCCGGAGTCGGAAAATCCTCTACAGCTCAAAAGAGCATATGTGGTTAAAAGAAGGTGAGCAAGGTACAAGAACAATTGCGTTAGTGTAACAGATATCTATGATACACAGTAAACAAAGACACAAGTAGGAAAATATGTACAGTTCATAACCAAGAATCCCAGAAGGACTTTTTTCACCTTATTTTTTATGACCACGAGTAAGATGATATGGAGAACATTTTAAGGAAGCTTTTGAAGGAAAAAAGAAAGCAACAAGGTTTATCCAAGCTAAATCTGGGATGAAGCTAAATCTGGGATGAATCATTCAGTATAAAAAGCGTTTTACTATACCTAAATCTTTAGAGCAGACTAAGAAAATAAAGAGTGTACAAATTAGTGAATAGTTAAATGATGTTCAAGAGCCACCTAAGACAAATTAATCACACTTGGCTGCTTAGTGTCTGCAACAGCATTTAGAAGTTTGATCAAAAAAAACTTGAACTACTTTCAGAAGTGTTAAGGTATGTCTTTCACGGATGTTTCACCTCAAAGCTTATGGTGTAAGTGAGGACAAAAGAGGTCTTTATGTTTTTTCTACTCTACACACCTAAAATCATAGAACAGTTGAGCTGGAAAGACATGTCTGGAGATTGCCTAGCCCAAACCCCTGCTCAAAGCAGGGTCACTCTAGGCTGGTTTCCCAGGGTCTTTGTCTAGTTGGGTTTTGAATATCTTCAAAGATGGACACTCTACAACCTCTGTGGGCAGCCTGTGCCAGGGTTTGACCACACTCAGCATGAAACAGTTTGGTCTTACACTTAAGTGGTATTTCCTATATTTCAATTTGTGCCCACCACATCTTGTCCTGTCACTAGGTGTTACTGAGAAGAGTTTGGCTCCATCTTTTTTTCTCTACCCATGCCAGGTACTTCTACACATTGACAGGACTCCCGTTCAGATTTCTCTTTAGGCTATCAGTTATAGCTTTCTCAACCTCTCCTCATATGTCAGGTTCTCCATGCCCTCAGACATCTTCATGGCTCTTTCCTGGTCTCGCTACAGTATGTCCATGTCTCTTGTACTGGGGAGCCCAGCACTGGACACGGCACTGCAGATGTGTCGACCTCCCGCGACGTACTGGCGACCCTCAGCCTAATTCAGCCCAGGAGGCGGTTGACCTACTTTGCTGCAAGGGTCCATTGCTGGCTCATGTTCAACCTGGTGTCCATCAGGACCCACAAGTCCTTCTCTACAAAGCTGCTTTCCAGCTGTTAACCTCAAATTGCCCTGGTGCCTGGTGTTATTTCTCACCAGGGGTAGGACTTGAAATTTCCCTTTCTTGGACTTAATGAAGTTCCTCTTGGCCCAATACTCCAGCCTGTAAGGTCTCTTTGAAGGGCAGCACAACCCTCTGGTGCATCAGCCACTGGTCCCAGTTTTGTATTGCCTGCAGGCTTGCTGAGGGTGCAGCCTGTGCCATCATCCAAATCTTTAATGACGATGTTAGGCAGTGTTGATCTGAGTATGGACCCCTGGGGTACACTGCTAGTGACTTGTCTCCAGCTGGGCTTTGTGCTGCTGATCACATCCCTTCGAGTCCCGCAGTTCAGCCCGTTTTCTATCTATCTACCTCACTGTTCACTTATGCAGTCCTTCATTGGTTTGTCTATAAGGATGTTATGGGAGACGTGGTTGAAAGACTTGCTAAACTCAAGGTAAACAACATCCACTGTTCTCTCGTTGTCCATTGAGTCAGTCAGTTCAGATACCTGAATTATTTCTTTTTCCTCTGCAAAATACTGAGTCTTTCTAATTGACAATTAAATGGACTGGGAATTGCAGTCAGATTTATACCTTCTCAGTTCCATTCCCATAGATGCTACTGTCAGAAAGAAATTTGATTTTGAGAAAGGCCACGTTACCTCTCACTGAAATCTGGCAGTAAAAGTAATGCTGTTCACCTAATTGTAGGTGTCTAAAGATGAGCCTTTAGTCTATGCTAGTCATATATTTTCCCTGTTACATGGAGAGATAAAGAGTAAGACACCTCTGGACAGCAGGTTTTCCTGTCCTGGTGTAAATGTCTAAGCTGGGAGGATGAATTTCCTCTTGGAAGTAGTTGTCTCTTTACATTGACTATCTATGGAGTCCAAATCAAATGACACCTATAGCTTTTATACAGGTAAATGAAATTATCCTCTGCCTTACATGAAAAATGCTTTAATCATGTCTACATCCTTAATACTCTACTGATGCAGAACACCACCATGCTGTACCCATAGCCAGGGCAAATGGGGAGAAAGGGATAAAGTATCAGTTTGTGCAGACTTGATCCCAACCACTGGCATGGACTTCTGATCTTATAGAGGAACTCTTTTCATCCAAGACTGGCAATATGGGGAATGATCCCTCCACTTATACCTCTGCCCACCCCTCTGCAGTGCATGGGAACATAGCAGCAGCAAAATGTCTCTTTGCAGGGCTGACTAACAGCATCTACCACAGGGATGCTGCCAATAAAAGTACAAGTGGCACCCTAACGATGTTTCTTTGTTGTCAGAGAGACACCAGACAGCCTTCAACAGAGATGCTCTCTATACATTTGGATTCTTATCTGCTTATTTTACTGCTCCTTTTCTCCTCTGTCTACAGCAGTCTTACTAAAGACCTCAAACCAGGACACAGGGCCACCTCATCATAAACATGATCTTCTCCTGTGCAGCACAATTGCACCAATTGCGGCATGATTAGCAGCAGAATTCAGCTTTGGCAGAGGAATGATAAAAGCCCTCACTGCAGTTAGATCAATTAATCAGCAAAAAAATGCTATGAAAATGTTCTCATCCTGCAGACTGAGTGGAATGCATTAGCACAGAAGAGTCTGTAAGTTTTTGTGAATATAACATTAAATAGTTCATTATTCGGAGGAACTAAAGAAAGGTTTTTACCAATTTGAATAAATCCATTTAAATGTTACATAAATGCATGAGATTACATCTAGTGTCTGTTAGAATAGGTCAGCATTATAGAAAATTTCTCCATTACAATAAGGGTATGCCAGATCTGGAATATATTATTCTAGAATAGCCAAGACTGGAATACATTAATACATAAAGATGAAATAAGCTATAATACCTAATGTATTTCTATCTGCTGCAGAACTCTGTCTTCCGTATAAAAACTAACAAATTGTCTTTCCAGCATATCAGACTTAACTGTCCTGCAACAGATACTTTTCACAAGAGTGGTATATGGACGGTAGTATACACAGCACACTCCCCCTAGTACCAGGAGTGATTTCTGATTCTGGTATTGCGATTACTAGTTGCATTGTCTTAATTTTAAGTAATTGTGGGATCTTCAATTCCATAGGCATTTAAAAAGATTTTTTTGCAGTTTGATTGTCCAAAGAAGAGACTTGACTCATACTTAGTTTTGAGTGCACATACTTGCTAGGTTCCTCCAAACCATGAGCCAAACATCAATTTGGCATATTTCACATTTATCCTGAGACATTTCATAGACATACAATTCTGGTTTTCTGTGGATTCTTGTAAACAACTATGTTTACCCTCACAGTTTTTACTGTCCCTTTTTATCTAAATCTCAAGGCACTGTTGGTTCCACAGTATTTTTTGTAATTTTTTATCAATATCTGGATATTGACAAATATTGAGTGCCTGATGATCTGAGTGTGTGATACACTGTCTCAATTACTGGTAACCATAATAGTTTTAAACGGTCCAAAACAGTGAGTCAGTCACCCCTGAGGGATGAGATTGCTTTGCTGTTATCTGCATCGCAACTTCCACATAGACTTACTTTTCTTATTTAATTGTTTACCTTGAAAAAACATGCTGTGAAATCATTGCCATCAGTATTGACCATTATAGTAATCTATATTCTTAATTAAAGCTAAGAAAAAGAGTGTAATTGAATTTATTAGCCAGACATTTTAAAAATTATTTTTCCTGACCTGACTCTACTAAGCTTTTAGCTGTCTTGTTCTACAGCTGGTGCCTAGGAAGGAGGGTGTCAGCTAGCTGCGCCAAGAGCAGTCCATGCTGTTACTCTCCGTACGCAGCTCAAAGTCCTTTCAATTTTTCTGCCATGCTGGCAATAAGTTACATATCGTTACATATGCTGTATCCTTAAAGATGCATTCGTTTCAAGCAAGTGAGCTATTTAAATGTTAAACTCAATAAAAGATGAAAACACATCATCTTTTCTTTTTATAATTACTATTTTAGCAACCATAAAATACCACAACGCAGTAGCAAACAATATTTTGCCTGGCTTGCTGACAGTTTTTACCTGAATTCAGATTTCTAGAGTATTTCTAAAAATTGTTAATTTTTATTTGCAACTGATATCTTTGTAGATTCCTAGGATGAGATAACTGGGCAGATGGCAGTACCTTATGGCACATTCAGATTCAGGTCCTGACTGAGTTAAATAAGAACATTTCTGAAGAATTAGGTTCTAATCTTGCTTTGCTCTCAAATGAGAAATTTTTTTCTGCTATGATGGAGGTTGGGTCACTAGTTCATCACAAGCTCTGATACAAACGGAAGCTGTTGTTGTGCAAAGGGCTCAGATTAGAAAAGGCACGGTGCTGTGATCTCTACAGAATTTATAAGGAAGCATGTAAAGTGGAGAAAAAAACACCTTAGAGGGTACACCAGGCAGCTAATCTGCATGGGCATGGCTGGAACATTGGCTGAAGCTGACTGTCTACATAAATAGATTTCTCGCTAAAGACTCAATTTTAGTTTACATGCTCGGAGTCCATGTGTTAGTATTTATGCATGTATTTATGTATCTGGAACCTGCTAACGAAAATAACCCCAAGAGAAAATATCATCTAAAGGCAAAAGCAACAACTGGAAATGGATTAAGAGAATGACATAAAGGGACTCAGCTTTCTGAAGATGCTGGATTTGCAACACAAAGGTGAAAAAAAAGAAAAAAGCAAAAATTGAACCTGTGTCATCCATGAACAAAAAATATGAAAAGAAATTAGAGAAGTAGGTTAGATTTTTTTTTGTTTCGTTGGAGAAGAAGCATGAGGAGTGAATGAAACCCTGCTGTCAAGAATAATGCATAACATGCTGAAAGAGCCAAAAATGGTGACTTACGAGAGTTGCAACCCCCTACACAGTAAGACTTTAGAGAGAAATTATTTTAAAGCCAAAAACAAGCAGCAGAAGAGAGAATACATACCAGAGTGAAGAACTTCTGCATTCACATGGACCTTTGGAGTCACTGCATCTTATGTTAATAAGGCATTGCACAGCCTTACTAAAGGCAGCATCATATGCAAGGTAGTCGGTTCCAGGTTTTAGGACATATCCTTGAGAGAAAGAGATGTAGCTCCAGAGAGACCTCACTTACTATGAGGGACAGAAGAATTTGCCCACTGAAAGAGTGAACACAGTAATAGTCATTAGCTCAGAACAAGTTCACATGACTAAGAAAAAGAACCTTTTTTGGACAGGGACAAAAGTATCAACAAGATAAATAGCACAAACATATCAGTCAACAGAGAATCGGAAGTAAAAATGCCCGAACTATGGCCAGTGAAGCAAATAGGGTCTGAGAAGAATCAATTAATGTCCTATTCCAAGAAAGAAAGAATGAATGAAAGAGCAAATGAATGAACTTTGCTTTCTGCACTAACCAGGAAGAGGAGAGCACTTCCAGCAAACCTGGCAGATCCCAAGTTTCTCACTGCACTGAAGAAGAAAAATGTTGCATTTTATGATCCGTTTTTACATTCAAGAGCAATTTGTTTCTTGATAGATGGTGCAGTGAGTCTTAATATCAACCACAAAAATGATAAAAGGCGATTTTAGACTCGGGAAAATGTGGCCAAATAAAGGGCATATACACCACAAGCAGTCTGAAGCCGTTAGTAAAAGAAACATTGTTCCTTGGAGTTCATAGCAGCTGAAATGGAGCAGTACCACCACGTGCAAAACTCAGCTTCAACAAAGATCCTTACTTCGTAAACTTTCAGTATAACTGAAATCTTGGTGTGAAAGAAGAGGCAGACAAGTCATGGTGAACTTGGTCAAAATTTTAATAGAACATGTGCTTCGAGGAGTAAATTCAGAGATCAAACAAAAGTTAAAACTCCACAAGCTGTCCCTGAGCTCACTGACGGGCACAATTCCTTTATTTGGAGAGAAGCCTGAAGGTTGCAAAGAGGTCACAATGCACTTACTGAATTTAGCACGGAGCCTGGTAGCAGTGTAACATTGGCCAGGTTAGCTGTACTGGTTGAAAAGCAGTTAACATACGATAGAAAAGAAGCCAGTGCTTATCATGAGTGACTACAGAAGTTCCACTAGCTTTACCCAGAACAAAAGTCATACGGTACATTGAGTGACATAAGCTTCCTACTCCTCTGAAAGTCTTTGAACAGGAATAGCTGGGTGAGAAAGTCTTTGGATTTCATCTTCATTGCAGAGGTGATCAATGTAAACCTAGGAACACCCTCACCGAGAGAAAATCCTGAGCGCTGGGATTTTTACTGGTAGTATTTTTACCATGAGATAAGAAATGACTTGCTGTGGGTTGTAGCTGGCGTCAGGAAACTGAAGGCATGCACAGCAAGGACAAGCATATCCCAGCCATCCCAATGCAGCAGTGAGTCACAGAACCTGCCACTAAGTTCAAGCAGTTCAACACCACATGGGAACATGAGCACAAGATGTCCTGTTCTGTGTACTCACAATGCAACATGAAAATGGCATTGATAGTAAAGTGACGGATGGCAATGGCAACACAGATAGGAACGAAGAGACAGTGTTGACTCATCTCTTGGATTAGAAAACACAGTGTTTAGTGCTGTGGTTGTCTGCGTCACATGATGGACAGTCTCTTGCTGCCAAGGAGAGTTGGAGCCCCTGTGCACCGGGAATGACATCAAATAAAAACACAAAACAAGAGCAGCCGTCCAAATACTGTGGGATGCACAGCAGATGAAGTAAAAGCAAATCAGGCAACAGAAGAGACAACACTGAAGATAGTTATTTCTATATGAAGATAGATTTTAAATTTTCTCAAACAAACACAATATTGACCAAGAGGTAGAAGATGACCAGGATTTCAGCAAGGCTAACACAGATGTGTTCAAAAGAAAGAGGTATATGACCAAGACTAACAGTGTAACTGAAGGGTTCTGAATCTTAACAAGGTTTAGGAATGACAGTCAAGGCACATCTCTGATGGGATATGTCTTAGTGACACCTGGCCTTAACAAGTGCTTGCACTGCTAACAAATTGTCCGTACTGTTAGACGAGAAAAGGCAATGATCTCTATGAAATTTGGAAAGAAGGAGGCAGAATACAACAGGGAATAATCTGGAGCAAGCACTAGAAAATTTATACATGGCTTGAAAGTAATCCTTATTTGCCACACCTCTGTAAACAGTTCTTTTTACAAACATCATGTTAGTATTACAAACATCATGTTAGTTTTACAAACACGGTATTATCCAGCATATCATATGTATTATCCAGCATATCATATATGCAGTGTTGCAGATATTGCTTATGAGAAATTTTGACTCATCAGCTATGTCCGCTGTATTTTTTCTGTGTTATCCTTTTTTGAGATGCCTATTACTACAATTTTTTGGTAGGATAAAATAGTAAATTACTAATTCAGAAGAGCTCACCATCTTGGTCGCGTACTCCAGAACTGACACTTGGCAGGTGTCTGTAATGAAGACATACTACATTCATCTAATACATGTTCAGCATACATCCTTCTTGCTTTCATCACTCTGGCAAAGAAAACATTTGTTGGCACAGTGCAGTGACTTCAGAAATCTTCTGAGAGGTCAGAACTTCTGATTCATTCTCAGTTCAAGAAGTGGTAATTGCTGTAGAGTTTATATAGACATTGATTACATATATAAGTGATTACTTGGAACAACAAGCTAGTTTGAAGAGTATGTTTCAGCCAAACTGTCATCTTTTTACACAGCAAGAAAAGATTCTTGGAGGGGGACAGAGAAAGACTAGAAAAACACCATCAAGTTCTCCAAAGCATCTCCCAAGATAGAGAAGGAGAATGCAAGGAGCAAGCAAGTACATCTACTTTTGCAGCGTACAGGGCCTTTAAACGCTTTAGATCAAAGAAAGCTCACAGTGAAAGCTGTCTCAGCTTGTACTTGAATTGCTCCACACTAGCACCCTTGTAGGGATAACCTGCATTACTTGCTAGTTCTTCTGTGGCTTCATAGCAGCTGTTTGGAGATTCAGAGGGAATCCTGGAGGACAGGACCAGAGCAAGTTAGTATTCTTCAGGAGGAACAAGTTGCCCAGAACCAGGTAGTACAGGCATATCCTTGTTCCAGGTCTCTGAGGATTTCCATCAACTTTCAGCCACAAGAAATGAGAAACCACATTTTTTTCAGATGCAGTGAGAACAACAGTAAAAAAGAAAGATCCTTCACTTTCAAGTCTGATATAGAGGGTTCTGCAGAGAGTCCACCAATACCAAGTCATGCAAATGGTGCACTCCCACTGTGTATCTACATTGTGTTAAGTGAACTATCTGTTAGTTATTTTACCAGATGACAAAGACTACACTCACAGCATCCTTACACCTACAGACTCAGGAATGAGGTCACACTTTCCTTTGGTTGTTCCACAGTCAGGATCCGGAGTTATGATCTTTGTTTTCCTCTGCATTTACTTTCTCATCTTTTTTTTCTTTTCAGATTGTACTTCTATTATTCCATAGTTTTAGAATGGGAAACACAGTCTAAATCAAGAGAGAAAAGTCCTTGTGGGTAGTCTGTAATAGAAATCTTTCCAGCAGAGTGTTTTCTTCTGTGAAAGGATCCATCTGTGCACACTAGTATTTCTCTGTGTAACTTACTGCCAGCTTACACTGCTATTTTGACTATTCGGTATTTCCAAGTATGGCTGGTTATACATTTTAAATAGGAAAAAAGGAAAGAAGGCAAAAGAAACTTCACCAAAACCACCAAAAGTGCCATATGAGCCAGACATTTTGGTAGTGGTTCTTTTGGTGAGTTTGGAAATTACCTTTTCTGCCAGAGCAACAAAAATAAATACAGACAGCATCAAAAGCTGAAAGCATTTTAAAAGAAATGCAAGACCAAGCAATGAGCATGATGCTTTGGCTTTTCTGGAAATATTTCAGTGCAGGAGTTGATTGCAGTTTTAAATTATGACTGTGCACAGCAGGAGCTGAACAACCCCCTCACAGGAACAAAACACCGGGCTCCATGGCTTTGGGTTTTGACAGCAGTCCAAGGGAAGCCAGAGAATACTCAAACCACAGAGACAACCAAGCGCAGTCATCACTTTCAGAGAGTCAAGCGTTGTGAGTCTTGCTCACTTTTGTCCACGAAATCAGCGAGGATGAAACCCCAGTGTCCTGGTTCCAGCAGGAATAGGGTTAATTTTGTGGCCCAGGACACAGGTATTCTATCCCGTGTGAGGCCGTGCCCAGTCCATAGTGGGGAGCTGGCCGGGGCAGGGGAGGAAGTGGTGACTGGGGAGCGGGCTGGGGCTGCCCGGGGTCCGGTCGGTGAGCGCTGGTACAGTAACCGTGTGTGTACATCCCTCCATCAGCGTTATTGTTGTTGTTGTTCTCCTTTTTCCTTCGCTGTTGTGTTAAACTGCCTTTATCTCAACCCATGAGTTTTGCCTTTTTCTTCTGATTCTCCCCGACTACGGTGGGGGTTGAGCGAGCGGCCGCGTGGTTCTTTGTTGCCGGCTGAGGCCGAACCATGACACCCAGCTATCTAAGTTTCCAAACACATCTCTCGCCCTCTGAAGTCATACAGCGGGAGGATTTTGTGAAAAATGATTAGAGAACTGCTTGGGACTGTTTTATCAAGGTCTGCTACCTAAAGGATCAGGATCTTTTGGTCACCTGCTTGGGTTTAACATCAACAGAATCTCTAGCAGTAAATGTTATGTTATTGTCAATGCCATTGATAATTCTTTGGGCCATCTTGCTTCTCTGAGTAGCACTGGAGAACCAGCTCACACAACACTATACTAATAATTTACCACTTCATACTGATGTAAAAAAAGAGAAGACAGAGGTATAAAGAAGAACATCCTTGGATTTATTGCTGTCCATGTCACATTTTTCCTCATTTCAATAAATATGATTTTTCTTTTTTCTTGTTTCTGCCAGGAATCAGTAAAAAGTGTAACTGTTGTGACTTTATATAGCACACACCGAAAATAAATCTCATTGTGGACTAAACAAAGTAGCTGGTAAGACAATCTTGGGAATAAGGTCACTGGCTATTACGTATCCGTGGCATTTTTTGAAAGGTTTGGTAGTGCTATCAAGCTTTTACCACTTTGCTTTTCATCAGTCAATCTCAAAATATGCGATTTAATTGAAGGGCTCGCTTAACTTTGCCAGTCCAAAAGCCAAGCATCTTCTATAAGCAAGTTGTCTAGGCTCTTTCTGAGGGAAAGAAATAGACACTTCCAAAGTATCATAGAATCGTAGAATCATCCAGGTTGGAAGAGACCTTTAAGATCACCGAGTCCAACCATCAAACTAACACTGCCAAAACCACCACTAAGCCATGTCCCTCAACACCACGTCTACACGACTTTTAAATACCTCCAGGGATGGTGATTCCACCACTTCCCTGGGCAGCCTGTTCCAATGCTTGATAACTCTTTTGGTGAAGAAATTTTTCCTAATATCCAATCTAAACCTCCCCTGGGGCAACTTGAGTCCATTTCCTCTTGTCCTACCACCTGTTACCTGGAAGAAGAGACTGACCCCCTCCTCTCTACAACCTCCTTTCAGGTAGCTGTAGAGAGCGAGGTTTCCCCTCAACCTCCTTTTCTCCAGGCTGAACGACCCCAGTTCCCTCAACTGCTCCTCATAAGACTTGTTTTCTAGACCCCTCACCATCTTCGTTGCCCTTCTCTGGACATGCTTCAGCACCTCAATGTCTTTCTTGTAGTGCGGAGCCCAAAAGTGAACACAGTATTTGAGGTGGGGCCTCACCAGTGCTGAGTACAGGGGGACAATCACCTCCCTAGTCCTGCTGGCCACACTATTCCTGATACAAGCCAGGATGCTGTTGGCCTTCTTGGGCACCTGGGCACACTGCTGGTTCATATTATCCATCTCCATGCAGGAGTGGCATACTGAGGCACAGAGGATTGAAGGGACTTGCTCAGAATTATCCAGCAAGAGCCATGGATCATTTCTACTAACTGGAGGGTCCAGTGAAGCAGCGGGCAGACCTAGTCTCAGTTCCATGATGAGTTAGCAACTGTATATAAATCACTTATAGTCATTATAGTTTTGTTTTGCTTGTTTAAATTTCCAACCCAAATAAATAAAGATCAATTAAACCAGACTACAGCCTAATTTTAACATATTCTAAGACCCATTCTTGCTGTGGAATATGATAGATCCCAAGATTACAAGATATTTTGACTTTCCCAGTAGAAGACTAGGAGATAATAGGTCTTAGTTGAGGAGTGAGAAAGGATCTCACTCTTTATTGTTAAGAATTTGTGATAATTGCACGTAATTTTTCTGGGCAAACGCATCTTTCAGAGTCTGTGAGAGTAACATTTTTTGAGGACTATTGATTACTTCACCAGACCTGAAGTTCTCATAATTGGGTGAGTTGTTTTAACAATGACAATACGTTTTCTTCAGGTGAGTTCCTGATCCCAATGTAAGAAAATCTGAGAAAAATTATGTCACTTGTAACATTCAGAAAGTTAGAGCTTATGATCAAATAATGATTCTGTGTCAGGTTGCCTGTAACAGTGACAGAATAGTAAAATAATAACCATTGCACAACTATAGTCTCAAGGATGTTGTGGTTTATGTGTATAAGGTGACATATGTAAGAGCTGTCTTTTCTTATTCTTGGCAGTGATGTGTTAGTGCTTATATAAGTTTTTTCATCTTCAGAGTGTTTTCCAAGCATCTTTCTAATGCCTTGTAAGGAGGTAGCCACATGATTATCCCTTATTTGGAAATGAAGACAAGAATTTTAGGATTTAGGATTTTGAAGTTTCCCCGAAGCTGGTATTTTTGTGCAGAGAATTTATCATGTCACTTACTGTTGATTTTGTCATTGGAACAAATTTTATGAAGTTAGTGATGGACCAGTGCTTGTTTAGTTGGTCTTGCCAAAGCCAAGTGCTTTTGCATAATTTTCAACAAATAAAAGTCACCAAAAATCAATGTTCACAAAAATCTCTCTTCTAAAGCATCAAGCTGGAGTGCTTTCCAAACTGCTTCTTTTTCATTACTCTTCTGTGGCTCCCAAGAACGTGTCACTAGTGTTTCTTGCTATTGATTATGTTTGATTTATAGTCTCAGTGAAGCTTCTTTAACCCAGGAGAACATGCTTCTCATCCCTCTTCCTTTAATTTAAACCCTCAAACAGTTACATTCCTGATTCTCCTAACACCTATGAATTACTTTATGACAGCATATACTACGCAATGGACGACGATGAATTTTCAGTTTGTTTTTCAATTACTTTATATTTCCTCATTTGCAAGCAAGGCATTAAATAAAGCAACAGCCATCTGACACGTCTCTTCACTAGATTTCCTCCTCTTTCTGAATAATTTTGATGACTGTTGTGAAAATCGTTAGTTGCCTAGTAGCTGAAATTAAGAATTATGTTCTGTTTAATGGTATGAAAAAAAAACAACAACCCAGAACCAGAAATCTGCTACAAATGTTTTGTTGTTTAATGGACAAAACCATCTCCCTCTGCTATACAGAAGTATTAGTGTCATGACATAAGGAAACACTTCTCAGATGGAAGGCATTAATTTCAAGGAACCAGAAAACAGATGCAAAAATCGAGCCTTCAGGATGGCTTGAGCCTCAACTAGCATCCTTTATTTATCAAAACCAGATGAATTTCATACAATACATATGATAGTTGGAGAAAAAAAAATATACTGTAAGTTAATATTTTATCATAATCAATAGATACAATATTTGAGCACTATCTTTTAGCAAATTTCCTGGCAGGTCATCACGTGGTTGCCAGCATCTAAATAAGATAGGTATGTTAGCCAGCACGTTCTGCTTGCTTCACGGATCCCAGGGTGTCTCCAAAGTTAAGAAAAACAGTATCCCTGTATCTGAAGTGACAGGAATGGGGGTGCATAGATTGCCTGACGATGATATACTAACTTCTGGAAATTCTGAAAAATGCAAAGGCAGTTTAATGGGGCTCTTTCAATTTCTCTGTTAGTTTTAATGGCCATTATTATTAGAGGACTGGGATCTACTCTTGTTATTTGTCAAAACAGAATTGCTTGTTTCAGACTTTGAAGATGAAAGTGATAGTACATGTGCAAAACAGCAGATGGAGGTAGTAAGATGTGAGATAACACATTGTCATGGATGAATTTATGCGTTTCTGTTGTTTCAGGGAAAAGCAGTGACACGCAGAAATCTTTAGCTGAAAAATTTTGGATTGCTAATATTGTGCAGTTTTTTTGGATTATTGTATTTTATATATATATATAAAAACCTGAAAATGCAGCAGGTTAAAGAACAGTCTGTTGTGTTTGCTGTTGTGATTAGGAGAGGAGCTCAGTACTGGTGTTCAAACATCTTGTTTTGTTAAGCGAGGGCGAATCTCCTTCAGATGAACCCGTGTGGATGCAGAAAAGGCAGGAAATCTCCCGAGGACTCACAAATCAATTTTTAAAGCTACTCAGACATCAGTGTTTGTTGCTGCCGAGGGGAGACAGAGCCCACCTTATCTTAAAGAGCTGCGCTCCCGACTCGCGTGTCTGCGCTTCGTGGTACCATCACCGCTGTACCTGCAGCGGGGTGCAGACACTTCTGCCCTAGCCCTAACCCACCCAGGGCAGTTGTCAATACCAGACGAGCTCTGGCAATGAAAAACATGGCATGAGCTGACGTTGAAGTGTTTGCTAACGTCGCAGGCAGATCCTGCGGTACCTCTGGCAAACTGCTACCAGTCCCCAGGCTGGGAGGTTTAAAGCTTTCTCCGATACAGCAACACCTTAATGCTGTGAGCAGCATGGACCTTTAGTGCTGAATGCTGCCCTGCTTCATGATAGTGGACATATCACTTCCCTGCTGTGAGCTCTCTATTTCTCCTCCTGACTTCCCTGTTTAGGTTTTACAGTCTTTTCGGCCACGCTGGCTTAAAAGAAATGAAAGCCAAGTTAGCTTTCACTAGAATTGTTAGCAAAATCGAGCTAAGTTCCTCCTCCATTACCCAGCTGGTGTAAATCAATACAGTTGTGGTGAATTCAGTCATACTTTGTGCCAGTTGCTCTAGTTACAAACTCAATGCAGTATCTCCCCGATAACCGTCATGGCTGAGAACAAAGAATGCTAACAAAACAGCATTGCATCTTGTATTTCTCCAGTGGAGAAGGTTTCCTTCTCAGCTGTCCTTTTCTTTTTTAAATTATTTTCATTTTTTTATTTTTTAAATTTTATTTCATTTCTTTTCCCCGTTCTGTGGAGAACAGTGGTGTAATCTCCTTTTGTTACACTGGCCTCACCGCAGTTATCCCCTGCCACCGGAGGGGTAAGCTAAACAGGTTCCAGTGGCACTTGCTACTTGATAAGCGCAGAGGCTTAAGTAACAGTTTTAGACAAGAAGGAAAGAAAAGGCTCCCTGAATGCTAAATAGTTCTGTGTGGTTTGCCACCCACTCGCTCTGCTGAAACACGGGCCATTAACTCGGTATGGCTGAGGCCATTCGAAAAGGGGCACCAGTTCATAAGGCAGTCTGCGTCTGCCAGTAATAATGTCACAGATGCTGGGGGGAAAAAAAAGAGTGGCACAACATAATGTTATACAGGAGTACTTCTAGTTCACGCTGCAAAACATCTGATACTTAGCAGTGACTTTAGGGAGCAGATGTCTTCTGAAGTAAATAAATTTGAGCATGATACAAATGAAGGCCAATGTACAAAGTTTTGAAAAGTTTGATTTCCTCTCTTTGGATTTGTGGACCGTTTATGTGAGACGTAATAGGAGTAAATAAGTGAATAATGTTATGGATAAACAGTACATCTGCCGGGATGCAACTATCCCTAAACATATTTTGTATTAAGACCAGAGTATTTATTCAGTTGTGAAAGGGTCATAGCAGTATTTCCAGTACATGTACAAAAACAATCAAGCCCAAACCTCCAGAACAATCAAGCCTCCCTCTCCATAACAAACCGTAATATTTCCAGAGCACAAAAGAAGGACTAGCATCACAAATATTTGTGGGAAGGAGTGGGTAAAAGGAGATGAAAGAGAGAGATAATAGCTGCTGATCATGAGCTAACCTTTTTGGGAGGACTTTAGCTGTATTCCTTTGCCAAGATTAAGCCACCAGATCCAGAAATGCATATTGGGAAAAAATGGCTCCTTTAGTGGGGCATTCAGTGATAATTTTTAGCTGGCTCCAAGCAACCAAGAAGAGCCAAAATGTTATTGATTTGTTGGGGTGAGAGAAGAGAATATACGTTAAGGGTGCTGCCTAGAATTTGGGATTAATTCAATGCTTTGTTCTGCATAGACTTTGTAGAGGATTTTGGAGAAATCGTTTACGCTATAGTATCTCATTAGAGGTTTGATTCAAACACAGAGAGGAATTGCTGAAGCTAAGGATCATCTGAGCCAAGTAATAAGGCATAAAAAGGAATTGAGCAGTTTGGAATGAAGTGTATCACCTGAAAATTTCCTGATATTTACAGCTTTCTCTGCTCCATAATATGTTGTGGGTTTTATTTCATTTTTTCATCTCTTGGTTTATAGCTTTTCATTTTCTTCATCCTTATGAAGCAAGTTCAAGGAAGAAATAATAGGATTATCTCTGATGTGACAAGACAGTAAAATCCACAGAGCTGACAGCCAGCACCATTCTTGCTCCACCAAAGGGATTTCTGACATTAGGAAGTAGGACTGTGTTAGACAGAAGAAAAACAGTGCTTAAATAACCTTATTTGGAAATAAAACCCTCAGGAAGAGCTTTGCGAAGATATTTTTCCTTGCAGGCTCTTTTTGCAAATACTTTAACCAAGTGGCAGTTGAGATGGGAAGTGCAGAAATGGCAAAGCTAAGATTCTAGCTGTAAGATTTATTTGCCTGCAGAGCCCAGGCTGAATGAAGCTGTGCTGAGGAAGTAGGATGGATGTGAGGGTTTCAGACCTTTTAAGCTGACCATTAAATCCTTCTCGCAACGAAACAAGACTCTGTCTTTTTTACAAGCCATAGAGATAATTAGCTAAATCCTACTGAGTACGGGGCATGAGGGGTGGTTCACCGGATGTGTTCGGGGTCAGCCTTAAATTATCCACCATGGATTGACCTCAGTTGCTGCACTGCATAAAAAGCTATCACTGCCTTGTCTTCACTTGGATTTTGCAGTGCTAACTATATCAGCCCAAAATAAAGTTTTGGTATCATTTTTTGAAGTGGAAACAGAGCTAATGGAATTAGAAAGGCAGAAGTTACATACAGCATTTTATTCATATTTTTTCCCCATGTTTTGATCTCCTTTACAGTGGACCAAGATTCTATTCCTTTTTGCAGATTCATTAACTCAGAACTTAGGTCCTCTTTGTCAACTTATTTTTTGACTTTCCGTAATGTTGAACTTTTAAAGACAGACAACTTTGTTAAAGGGAGTACTAGGAAGAAGGGAATTTAGTTGTCTTGGATTTTTGGGGGGTTGTCATGTACCACACAGCTTGTTGAGTTACTGTTGATGTATAACAGACCACGCGTCTGCTTTAAGCTTGTGCAAAAATGAGGCAAAAATTCTATAGCTTAAAGTTCAGGGAAGAATGTTTGAAAGAGTACATTTTACCACACAGCTGCATTAAACCATGAATTTGGGTGATCATGGCCAACTGACTCAGTAACTCTGTATATTCTTGCCGACAATGAAGAGATCTCTCAAAGAAATGAACTAAACCCCATTATCCTTTCTGTCTTTATGACTGAGACATATTTTTAGCAAGATAAAAATACTAAAATAATACTAAAACAATTAAGTACATTTTCCTTTTAAAATCTGTACCACTTTGCCATAAGGGATCCACTTTTTGTGTCTCTCTACTTCTCATATAAAAATATTACGAAAAGGGGTTCAGATGGAGTATGGATCCACTTAGACACTGAAAATGCCAAACTAAATTGTTGTAGATAGTATCACAGTGGCTTTGAATATCAGAAACCTTATTATTGTCGGTCAAGTCTAAATTGACAGCTAACAGAAATGTTTGAAGAATGAAACTATGTCACACAAACTGTAATTACATTTGACCTATTCTGTGACTTTTGTTTTGATGTGTGGGCGGAGGAAAAAAACCAGTCTTATTTCCTTATGTGGGTAACATGCTTCACGTGTCGGGTGCTGTGCGATGTGAGCTGACACGCTGCAGAAATACAGCATCAGAAGTACCGAGCTGCGCTAGAAGGAAGCTGTAAAGTGAAACAAGAAAACAAAGGTGATGAACAATTAGAATATTTTTACTGCTGCCTAGTGTTAAAAAGAAAAATAAAAGAAGTCAATTCTACTGTTTGCATAAGTGGCAACTTTAGCAAACACAAAGTGCTACGGGAAAAAGCAACCCTTATTATTCACTGTATGCCACCTTGACCAGTCATGTACCAAACCTCCTAATGCAAAAAGCATATAACATATACCAAAAATACAGGTTTATTACCTAGCCAGTGGGTATTAAGAATTAATGACATGTGTTTAACCCAGCTAAATAGCCTTCCACTGCCTGATAACACCATTGTAACCACTGTCATTGCTGAGGAGAATGAGATTTGACTGTTGGACTGATGACTGGGGTTTGATGTCCCAGAAGCTGTGGCAAAAACTCCTTGGGACTGGGTTGGAATACTGTTTTGGAGCTCTTCCCCGTAGGACAGAAGAAGAGATGAGACTTGAAATTAGTTAAATTCAGACAATTTCTGACCAGAGAGTGATAATTCCCTTCAGTTTTGATCTAAATGTGTTGGCCTCTTAGTGTTCCACCCTAATATTTTTCACATTTCAAGTTTGAATAAGTCCAAAAACAGGGAACATGAGTTTATATCTGGTCTATCCTAGTAAATTTAAGATGAATGGGAACATTTTTCTGGCACTGAGACTGCTTGCATGATGTAGCCTTTGACTATTCTAGTGAACTTAATCTCCCAGAAAATTAGCTTTGTGTCCAAGGTAATTGGTGGAGAATAAAACAGGGTATTAGTCAGGAGGAAGTCCAGCTCTAGTCAGGAGCTGTATTTCTGTGAACATGCAGTCTGTAGAAAATTATCCCTCTTCAGCTCTTACTTACCAGGAACAGTGCCCCTGCTGGTGCATATGGACTGTTACCAGCTCCGACACAAACAGGGTTAACAATAAACTTCGGACTTACTCACTGGTTAAGTAATTCTATGACTGAATTCCCATTGGCTTAATTAGAACTGGAATTTGTTTTTCTGGGTTTTAGTTTAAGTAAAAAATAACCAGCACTGGCAGTACTAATACAAAATTACCAAAGACTGATTAAAATAACAAAACTAAATGTTTTCTGGAGATTTCCAATGGAAATCAGGTACACTGTTTTTTGTAGACAACTTTTTGAGGCAAATTCAAAGCCAAGAAATTATTGAAAATTATCAAATATAGAAGCTGGGAAAACAAATACTAATTAACAAAAGCTGCAAATTCTCTGGCAGCTATGAAACATTTTAAGAAAAACCAAATACAGCAAGTATTACACTGCCAGTCACTCTGAACACAGCCTCACTCTCCCATCTGTTACACACTCATAAGTCTCATTCACACTCATCACCAGCATTTTCTGTGAAATTATTCAGGATTGATATTGCTGTAATCTGAGTCTTTTTTTTACCTTGTTTGGTAAAACATAGGTGGTGTTTTGCTTCATTCAGCTGACTGCGTGTTCCCTCTCAGCCAGGGTTGATTCATTGCTTGTATCTCCCGATCTATTCTGAAGACAACTGCTATCAATGCAGTATGAGCTGATCGAACGTCCCCTGTGGGTTATCGTGTTGTGAATTTGTCGTCCGCTTGGGGTAGTGAAAGAATAATGAAGGATTTAAAAACTCACTATTCCATGGTCTGTCATCAGCAGATAACTGAGGAATAATAGAGCAAAAGGGAATTCCTATGTTTTCATGTAAACTATCACAGCAGAATTGGCCTTTTCTGCGCAATCCTATATGATTTCTTTCCTTTCCTTTGGCATTCAGCCTGTTTTAACAAAGCTACAGGCAAAGTTTTGCCACATGATCCAAGAAATGTGCACCATTTGGACTGAATTCAAGCTGTTGTTGCCCGATCATCTCCCCTTTATTTCTGTGGGTGTTTGCGGCAGAAGCGACTTCTCTGTAGCTGCTTTCAACTATGGATGTTCATCTGTGGTTAAGGGGTTTTAATTCACTGGAGACACACATGTCGTGTTATATCTGGGCTATCATTGTGCTTTTCCCTGGCCTGAACAGATGCTGTTTGCTGTTGGAGCAGCAGTGCAACCAAGAAGCCTGGTATTTTGTAACCTAATGAAGTCATCATTCCAAGCCTCCCAGGGCTATTTGGAAGGCAGCTGGGATAAAATGTACGTGGCACAAGCCAAGGCACTCTGTTACATTGCCTTAAGATGGAGCTTGGTGAAGCCTGCTGTTTGGCTGAACGCTTTCTGGTGTTTGGTATTCAGGTATGGACAATGCTTGCCAGCCTTATCTTCCCAAAGAAGAATGTGGCAAGTGTTTGTGTTTTCAACTTTGCTTCACTAACTTGCTGCCAGATTTTCCTATGGCAGTTATCTAACTGTCCAGCATCTTTCTGGTCAGAAAATCACAAAGAAAAAGACTCAGAAGAGGAAATGGGACACAGTTGTCTGGAAGGAAATATTGGCGTCTCACACAGTTTATAGCTTGTGGCATGATTTCAGCATGACACTGGCATGGAAATCTAGTGACCTTATTAAGGTCATTATAGGATTTGTCTCCTGCTCTTTGATGCTCTCCCATCCACAATCTGCTTCATGGCAATGTGGTACTTAACACTTTTGAGCGATCTGCCTTCAGGTGGGCCTCCAGAGTTGTGTTGGCCTCTTTAGTTACTTCCTAAATTCACAGTCTCATGATTACTCTTCTAGTAATATCTCAGCACGCACTTCTAATACAGTCTTGAATTTTTGGCTTTGGTGTCCTTTTGCTTATTTGTCTTAGTCAATTTATCTCAACATTCCATATGCTACTTTTATTCTTTCTACTTGCACACAGGACATCTCCTTTTGGTATTTTGCCTTGCTGGCATTTCATTTGTAAGCCTGTCGTTGATGCCTTAGTTTGTGAACCCCTTGTAGTGTTTTTTTGTCCTCAGAAGCCAATCTTGTCCTCTCAGTCTTAGACCGAGATTCTTAAGAGTCTATGTCCTCTTTGCATCTTCCTCTCCAGACTCATCAATGACGTATCAATACAGTTAGTTAAATGTGAGTCTAAGGGGATTCTTAGCTTGAGATTCAACTGACAACCTTGTTGCTTACAGACGTTTAAGTGCAATCATAATTGAAGCTCTGGAGCACCCCAGAGTGGCTCAGACAGAGGGCGCTCAGCAGAGGAGACCCAAATTCTGGGAATTGCTCTCGTTAGGGCCAAGCATCAGCCTGCAGCGTGTATAACGCACTGCATAGATCTTGTGACGAGCACTCGAGCCTACTCTTTAACTTATTGAATAAGCACAAATCTGGTTTCACTCTTTTCATATACATGTGAACATATATATGTTCACAACATACATGAGAAAGCCCAGGCAACATTTATCAGTGAAGCTTTTAATTTACTCACTTTTGGGAAGGAGTTAAGTGTGCTAAGTTATGTAGAGGGAAGTTTTGAATCCCTGTTAAAAAATCATAGTGAACAAGCATGCTGGTTGCTTTGTTTGAGCCTAAAAAGAATGACTAAATTGTAAGACTTGTCTTACAAGCAGACAAACAAATAAAAGCAGATGGTGGTTTTAAGCTGAATTTCCCTGAAAAAGTGTAAATAAATCACAAAGTTGTCCGTATATGTGAAAGAAACCTAGTCTAAGTCTTTGCCATAGCGGATGCCTCATGCACTCCACTGTGGTTTGGTCTTAAACTCCTACAGTAGGAAAACAAATTATTAAACAGCCTCTGAGCAGACACAAAGCCAGAGTGCGGTTCTTAAAATTCCAGGCTCGCTCCCAAGGTTCATCCCTGCTGTGAGCAGAAGGAGGATGGGAGAGGGAAAGGAGCACCCAGACCACGTATTAGTTCAGCTAAGTAGGGTCTAGGGAAGCTTTGAACTTGCTTATCTGCTCTTGTCATGTTCTACTTCCCTTAAGGACACTTTTTGCCCATTGCTGCTTCATGACCTAGGCAGCTGGAATAGGGTGAATATCATCAGAAGGGGCTTTTTAAAAAAACAGCCTTCTACACTGAAAACAGTGATTTTTTTTTTTTTTTCTTTCTTTCTTTTTTTGTAGGAAGATAGAAGCACTGGCAGTAAGGCTTCTCTGGTATGAGACAGCATTTATGGACCAAACATGAAAGAAAGATCATACTCGAGACAAGCAGAGAAATTAGACTCCAAACTTTCCAAGAAATTGAGCTTTTGTTTTTCTCACCACTAAGTGTCCTGATATTTCTGAATACATATAATGGAATCGAACCCCTCTCCTTCTATGTAGACACTGATTTGTGATTAAATCTCTGATGCAATTTATTAGTTCATTAGTTTCTGAAGGTCATCATACTGTAGTGATAATAGAAACTCAGAAGAAACACAGCTGAGAGGTGGTGACGGAGCATGGCATAAGTTATTTTTTCTTGCAAACAAAAAAACCTGGATCCAGTGTTGCAGAGAGTGCTTTAAAACAATATTCTGGAATGAAGCAGACTATTGCACATTGTTTTCAAAATCCTTGTCTCCAAAGTATAATTGCACTGGGTTTTTTGCTAAAACATTCTTCACCTAAAGCTGTGTGTTTTGCTGAAAGAACTGCCATGGACTTCTGCACATTTACTTTGGGATGTGGACTTTTAGGTGGTTCAAAGACATGATGTAAATTCACATTATTTTGAGCTGGATATGGGCACTTTACCTCCCATTGTATTTTGAAATTATTCCCCTTAATTCTTCAACAGCAAATAAAGAAAATCAGCAGTCTCTCTGGACATGTGTTTAGAAAATCGTGTGTATTGTAGTCTTTTATCTGAGGGCTGCAGTACACGTTCTGCTGCTTCACTGCATGCAGTGCAATTATTTCAGATTCATGCCAGTCTAAGACCAGATTTAGGAATGGGGTGGAGAGGATTTCTAAATAGGAAGGGTGTTTTTTGGGGTGGTGGTTTGTTGGGTTGTTGTTTTGTTTTATTTTGTGTTTTTTTCCATTTAGCAGGGCAAGTAAAACACAATCTATTGGCTGGCAACAGAATGTAGCCAGACTTGAGGTAAGGCATTGATTTCTAGCAGTGACAATGGCAGAGCACTGCAAACCAAATTATTAAAGGATATAGAAAATTTTCTCAGATGTTGTTTGCAATTCCAGATTAGATGTGAACCTGCAACGGTAGGAGTAATGTGGTTTCTTACAACAGCTGTAAAAATAAGGGTTTGATATAGGATTTCTCAGTTGAACAGCTTTGTTTTCTGTTGTTTGAGACTAGATTATTGTATTATTTCCCCTCGACCTGAAAATCCATATATACCTCATCAATAAGATTGTGTTTGTTTCGAAAGAGAAAGATCAAACTGTACTAGAATGGTATGTAACTATTATTTATGGATGTAAAGTTAATCCTTTAAACAACAGAGAGAGAGAGAGAGAAAGATTATCATTGAGGAGTTTGTGTATAGGCACACCTGGTTTGCAGAAAAATGCACTGAAAACATAACTGTAAGTATTTCAGAGAAAAAAATCCAGTTTTCAGTCATATCACAGAATTTTTTTAATACTGTTCAAAAAGTACCTGACTCTACATAAACACCAACTATAACATGATGTAGACAATCGAGAAACAAGCAAATGTATTTTTCAATGCTAAAATAAATTACATTTGTACAGGTAGAAAGCAAAACCAAAGCTGGTAAAAATGGTAAATTTTATGAAAAATCATTTTCAGTTCACATCAAAATAATAACTTTACATTCTCTATTTTTTTAATAGTATAAGCAGCAACAACATAAAAAAGAACAAATGCTCACAGAATGTCTGAAACCAGTTGTCCATAAGTTATTAGCAAATTAAAAAAAATAATTACAAGCACTTGTAGCCCACACAAATCTTTTAGAATTGGCACCGTCTTTCTAAAACATCTATATCCTATATAGATTTCTAATTACAAATACCACCAGCAGCTGCCATATAATCCTATTAGTACATGTAATATACATAGTATATTTGTTCCCATTTGGCAGATTGGAGTGACTTAATGATTATTGTTTGTTTGTACTGTCATTACTGAGATGAGACAAAACCAGCCATATACACCAATTCATCACTAGATGAATTTTTTACTTACCTTTATGCTTCACTGGTCTGTATCTTTTTTCCCTTTCAAAGTATAAAATTGTAAGTGGAAATTACAGAGATTTGATCAGAGGGTATAATAATAAATCACAGCAAAAAAAGTGAATTCAGATAATTAAACTGAAGTCTTTAATACGTGCAGTGCACACTGAAATGGGTAGCAGATGAATGATTTTCTTGTTCATGGAGACTTACTTTCATGAGATTCATGGAACTGCCAGAAAACTGTGACCTGTTTCTTATTTTTGGACATGTTCTCTCACAACCCTTAACATATTTAGTCAAAGTACGATTTTCCCATTGGGATACCTGCTAGAGTAGCTATGATAAAGAAGAATGGTGGGAAGGTACTATTCACTAAGCCTAGGAAGTTGCTTCAATAATAAACCTAATAAAATACATCTGCTGTTTGATTCAAAAGAAAGTGGGAAGAACATCCTGTCGTCATCATTCTCTGCTGAAGCAAATAGCAAAGATCCAGACTTGGTTGGCCACTATCAGACTTTGATTTTCTTTACGTGAATGTTAATCTGGAGTAATTCCATTGACCTCCACAGGTTAAGGACCAATGCCAGTACAGGACTTCTGCTCTTAAATTTATGCCATATAATACCTATTTTTTTCAGACTATTTGGCTCTAGTGTGGAGGCCAGAACCCTTTGTTAAATGTCTAACCTTACTGTGAAGCTTGTTAGAGGAGTTAAGTGCCCAGGAAAGCAATGCAACAAGGAAATAGATGTCTGAGATTACTCTACTTGAGCCAGTATGGAAAGGCAATGCACAGAAAATACGATTTTCGGCTGGGACTCGTTTCTAGACATCACTATAATTTTTTTTTCAAAGGTGGGTGACCTTTGTAAAAGATGGCTGGAGGAAAATGAAACGAGTCCCTTTTTTCTGCAGTCTCAGAGAAGTGGGAACCCTAAGTTTAATTCCTTCACCTATCCAAGAAGACTCAGGCTCCCCCTTTCCACAGAGAGGTCTGAGAACTCCAGGTGGAAGACAAGATGGTTGCAGACACAGAGGTAGGGAAGGGCACATCTTCCCCTCCAGTCACTAAAGCACTTTTCAGGGAAGTATTTAAGCGTTTTTTTGAGATAACACATAGTACAGAAAAACCGTTCTCTCCATTTCTTTGTAGTTGAAATACTCACCTGGTTCCTGCTTCCAAGATTTTTAAAGTATTTTATATTAAATGGTCACACACCATCCCTATACTATATGAAGTGTATGTCATATAAGGGTGCAGAGTAGCTGTTCCTTTTCTACTCTGGGACTCTTGAATTTGTTTCTATCTTGTGAAGTTACCTGAGTGAGATGAACAGAAGGTGCCCCAACACAGAGTCATCACAGCACTTTCCAGCCAGGAGGAAGACTTCAATCACCTCTGACTATGGCGGGTCTGAATTTAGGTGTCTCGCCTTCTGCCTGACTTCTCTAAACTCAAGGCTATTATAAAACCAGCAGCATAAACAGATCAACAGCCTTAAAACAGGATGATTTCTACTCCATTTCTTAGGGAGTAGGATCCTGTTGGCCTATACGCTGTGTGCTCTGTGTACTCACTCATGGGATATACAAGAATTTAACCTAAAAACTACTGTATTCTGGATCCCTGATTGGTTCTAGCATGAGTTAGGTGCAAAGAACCTTAGATGTGTCAAGATCAGGGTAGTTCTGAGCATATGCAGATATACAATGCTAGATGTCTGCGTAAGGTGGAGGTTGAATAGTTGTTTTAAAATTGAGTTTTAAATGTAAGTATTCAATTCTGCTGAAATTTTAACTTTAGGCACCAAAGTCCTTTTTGGGGGCAGCCCTGACAGCGGTCTCCAATAGAGTGAAAAAGTCATGGTCACATTATTAATCCTGAGCATAGTGCTCTGATTTCCCTAAGAACCCAATGTTTTCTGTATGCTGTCTGTTACTGTCATGTTTTTTCCTCACACCTCATAAATGATGTATTAAGCAGAATAGCAATGTTGCACACTTTTCTCTGCAGAATTTACACCAACAGCTATGCTGTCTTTCAGTCTGGTCTTGATCTCTCTAAAGAAAACATCCCCGGGTGAACTCCGCTATCATCCAGAGTCTGAATCATGGATTGGCCTTCCCATTTACTCTCTTTGGAGATCTTATTCTCCCAGTTTTGATCACAAAGTTTTCCTTTTGCAAGCACAGCAACTGAATAAACATCCAAGCAAGCTAACATTTTTTTCTTTTAAAAATTTTAACAGTTAATTTTTAATTAATGTTTAACTTTTAATTTGCTTTTGTAGCTGGAAATCAATGGAAGAAACCAGCATCTTATGATCAACCAAGCTTCCATGAAACATCAGCAAGTGCTTTGTGGACCATGGTCTAAAAAATCTCTGGTCTAAGTTATCTGTATGAGTCTAGGCACCAAATGTTCAGATAGAAGTACAAGGAAGCACGTCTCCAAAGTCATGCAATTATTCTTCAGAGCCAATTAAAAAATACAGTTCTTCTTCAGTATTGCTAACACTTCTTCCCAACTGGCCTGCCAGAGTGATTCACTTTATTTCAAAGGACAGATTCCAGAGGTGGTTACACCTCCACTCTTCAGGGTTGGCCTCAAGCACAAAAAGAAACAAGTGATTTTCCGAGGTCTCTGTGGTCAAGAATAACAATAGTTTCAACTCATTTAATTCCCTTTCTGGCAGCAGCACTAAATTGGAAGGCAATTTCAAGCCATCCAGTTGGTACTTGCACATTCTTTAGTTAGATTGGAAAGTGTTCATGATTGTAACCTTTGCTTTTATGGCTGAAAAACCCTGCCTTTATATCTTAATGTCCTAAACAGACACCAGCATACAAACAGCATAATGAAATCATAATGTCTGTCATTCATAATTTTCTTTTTTCTTGTGTCAAACCCACTGGCAAAGTACTTTCCAGTCTTGCAAATCTCCCACTGGGCTCCTTTGAATTACTTCTACAGTCATTACATAATTGCCATCTTCTTCCCCAAAAAACCTTTCCTACATTTAATGAAATCCAAGCATACCATACAAGGTGACATTGGCACATTCCAGCCTGTACCATTAAAATGGATTCTGCCTTCTTTAAATGCCGCTAAGGCTGCCTTATCTTTCATTAAAGACAGACCAACAACCGGGAGGTACAATCTCAGCAGCATCTGTCCTTGGTTCTTTGTGCAATTAAAATTTCTTCTGTGGCTAATGGAAATACAAAAAACGCATGAGTTCTCCCAAAGTGAGAACGAGCAAAAGGGTTTAAAATTTGAGTTTTGCAACATTAGGGTTTTAAGATTTTAAAACATTTATTCAGGTGTTAGACTGAAGGTTTTGTGTTTGTGGGCACACGCACGCATGTGTGATGTACACATATATATTGATACCACCTTGGCAAAATATATGAAAGTTGTCAAGAAGCTCTGAGCAATAGCTATGGCCAGGATTGTGCAGAATTGCAATCTGGGAGCAGAAGAGAGATGTTTATGCTGAGTAATGGTTTGACAGTTTCTATTTCTCACTCCTTTTCACTAATTTTATTTTTAAGAAAAGATTTTTATGTCTGTATGTGTAATCCTTATTTCCACTGTTGATTATTTCATAGTGCGGTGAAGCCCACAGATTTTAGCAGGAATATGTTAACATTAAGTGCCCACCAGCATAAGAAAAGACTACGGAAATGGGAACCTAAAAGGCTAGGTAAAGATGAAGACGGAGAATGTCCTAGTAAGGACATTGGTCAACAGCTTAAACTATAAGAGAACAGATATTAATAGAATCCCTTTGAAACTCACATTAACTATCTCAGGACGCTTTGTATATGACAAAACAATATTGCACTGATGGGAAACGTGTATTATCATATAAGTCTTCCACGAACAACATTGAAGTGGTCTAGACTCCCTAAAGGACAGTGTTTGTGTCACAGACTGATTGGATATGCCCTTAAATGTGGGTTGTAACCTGTGAAAGAGGATGCTTTCTCCTAAGTCACGGGCAGCTAGGCAATGATGAGACATGCTAATACTGTGACCCAGGAGGGCAAAACCAAACTCTGGTCTGGAAACCGTACAGTTGCACAGAACTGAGTCTGTGCTAATAAGTTGTGTAAGGAGGTGGGAACTACATAAAAGCAACAAGGACCTACAGTCATGACTTGATGTATCTACCTGCCTTCTGGAGTAGAGCTGTTTTGTGACCTGCCGGTTCATGCTACAGGCATAGCTAGCAAGCGACTGTACCTGGCAAAATAAGCATGCCCACAGACTGCTGATGGATAACACTGCCTTATGCAGGATGTACAGAGTCACTAGAGTATCTCTGTGAGGTGTTAGCCTGGATTCGGTCGTCTATTACTTTTTATTTTAACGTTGTTGAGCAGCAATTTAAGGTGCAGCACATAATGGTGAAACTAGCTTCCCAGAGGAATAGAAAATGCTCTTTGCTAAAGTATGTGAATGTGCTTTCATTTTTTTTTTGTGTGTGTGTTTGTTCAAATACTTGTTATTTTGGACATGAGGGAGAAAAAGGAAGTATGAATTTTGATTGCAAAATATTTGTTATCTTTGAAGAAGTAAGATCTAAAGGTTTTGAAAAGGAAACATAGCAGCCTTATTTCAAGGCTCCTTTCCATGAGGCTGTCTTCTATATAAGGCTACATCAACTCAGGTTTGAATTGAAGTACATCACTCACCATTTCATACTATCCTTAAATAAAATAAAACAAACCCATAAAAATTTGGCACCTGAGGACAGCTATATCATGAATGAGAGAGCCAATACAGTGTGCGTTTAGGGCCTGACTTAAAAGTTCTATGTAACTACACCTATCAAAAATTACTTAGCTTCTATTCAAACTTTAAAACTCTTCTCTGCCTGTATTAAAAAAGTGCTGTGACGATATGAAGTGTACTAAACTGTACTACCTTGACATAGGAAAAAAATATGAGGAATCCCCTTGCTGCTTCTGTGAGTTGCTAAGAAACAAAGAAAGACTCTGTTGGTTCATATCTCATTAGGTCTTCTCTGTTTTAACCTTTACTCTGTATTGCTTTGAAAGAATTTTTTCTTTTTTTTTTT
>VYXH01010600.1:584705-600434 GCA_013397275.1 Burhinus bistriatus
AGTTCATAGCTGCAAAGCATCAGCAGCTAAATAAAGTTAAAATTGTTGCTTATTAAAGAGTAGCTAAATCACCTCTAAGCAGATTTTGACGCAGGGGTTTTTTCCTTGTATATGAATTATGATAATGACAACCTTTCCACCGACAGTTAGCATTCATCATAATCCAGATTGGTCTCCTAGAATTCTTTCATTCAAAGTATGGAGAAAATCCTTAGGGTGTATACCTGTTCCTTACAAGCAAAGACTATGGGAGCCCGAATAAATATTTTAACTGGTAATATTAGCATAAGAATGTCCATAAAAATGTATTAATTTAAGTAGGGAGTGAAGCTATAATATAGCTTGGTAGTGCTGCTAGAAAGAGAATATTCACCTCAACAACTTGCCCTGATCAGGGAATTACAAAACAGTACTCCAGAAAATATTTTTTGCTACTTCATTATTAGTTGGCAACATGGTGAAATAGTCAGGAAATCTTCCTTGGGTTTTGTTGCTGTGAAGGTGAATCCAATGTTAACAAATCGAATTTTTGATACTGATAGAAGAGAATTTCATAAACAAATGTGTAAGTTGAGAAGTCACTTGTAAAGCCCTCCATGTTGCAGTCACTCACTGCAAAGCCTCAGCTTAGTGTTATCCACGTGTAATGCATCACGGACACAATATGCTTCAGCAAAAAGTTTGGTAGTTATTGAACATACATTACTGCTTTTTGAGATCTTCATAGAAAAAAAAAAGAAAGAAAGCTTGACAGGTTGGTCCCAGATTTGAGTCTGTTAGAAAATGTACATTCAATGTTTGGTCTTCTATTCTTGATAAAAGATCAAGGTTCACTTCTGGGTAAGGAATCAGAGTAAACAAACAAACCATTGTACAGTTGTTTACAATCTAGTTTCCCCCCGCCCTGTATATTGTACACACGGTTCATTGTAATACTAAAGCAAAGCACTTGGTATGTAACTGATTTAACAGACTCCTTATAAGCCCTCAAAAATAGATTCAGTGTTTCTGAAAAGCCCATGTTTTTTTAAGGCCACGATTATCTGCCAAGAGTCATTTTGACTTTAAAACAGCATAATTAATCTGATGTTTCCACTTCTCAGGTAATTCCTCTTCTTCCTCTCTGTTTCTCACAAGATGACCCAACGCCTCTCACTCTATCTGCATAAACACTGGAGATCTTGAAGGCTTGGCTGTCCCCTCACTACTTGCTTGTAGTTGTTGAGATCCAACGTTGTCTTGAACTACATTCACAGCGAAGAAGAACTTTGAGTATAATCTCTGATGAGGAGCGTGTCATACTTTGGGGAGGATGGGATACAGAGAGCTGATTCGGAAACCGGAGAGCTGGGAGATGCACTTCCAGAATCGATGGAGTCTCTAAAAGGAGAAGGAGGAGTTAAAGCTACCAACTCCTCAAGGTCTTGCTTGGCTGATGGGGTCTCTGAAGTGCCTTCTTTGACACTGCCATTTGAAGGTTTCCTAGCTGACTGTGAAGCGCCATTGACTTCAATGGCAGGAAGCGGTTGGATCTCTGCAAACGTGGTCATTGTCGTAGGGAGCTGGATTTCCCGCGGAATCAGGTATGAAGAGCAGAGTGGAGTGGCTACCATTGTCCCTGGAGTGGCTGTTGAAAGCATCATAGAGTTCAGCTCGCTGATATTGGCTGTAAAGCGAGTAACCACGCTACTGATCTGCTCCATGAGGGAGCCTTGAGAGGAGCTACTTCTCTGAGGAGGCTCTGACTGGAAGGTAGGAGCATCATCTTCTGTTCGGCTAACAGAGGCAGTTCTGTGGCTCAAGGTGCTGATAGGCGAGGGAGTCTGCGGCCGGTACTGAGCTGGGTATTGCTCTTCTGCTTCCGAAACATCGTAAAGCGTTTTGGCACTGGCCTCAGGAAATGTAGCGCTGCTACTATGTCGGCTACTATCTGTGCTTTTAGAAAAAGGCTTGATCACTGCAGTTTGATTGGGGTTCTCTTTTTTGTTGATGTGGATTGACAACCGCTGCCAAAGGTGTGCTCCTCTGCTGCTTTTCTCGTTCTGGGCCCAGGAAACTGATTTCCCATTAGAGCTGTAAACAGAAATGAGATAAGATGGTAACTTGCATCAAAGTTAGAAGTGTAATCAGTCTACCTATACCATGGGTATGTGGTGTCCCAGAGCTTATATTCATCATAAAGCTGACTGTTATTTCATCTCTATCTATATCATCTATATCCACATCTATTTCTATTGCGATATATCTATCATTTATACCTATATGTTCTAGGAAAACAAGGAGAGTGTGCCAGCTCATTTCACAGGACGTTTGTGCATCCAACTGTGACCTGCTCTGTGGTAGTTTATGGCCACTGCTGACTCCTCTGTTGCTGCCCTCTGGACAAAGGCAGTGTCCATCTTGAGGGAGGGAGCAACTTGATGGTTTCCCTTCTGTTGCATTGCTGTCAGGAAGGGCGGCTGTGGGACTGAGGGATGCACGGAGGAGTGAGGAAGAGGTACATGACTGAAGGGAATAGATGGGAGACCTCGACTGGCCGGGCTGCAGGCGTCAGGTATGTAGGTTGGCCTGGGAGCATTCAATGGTAAGGAGCTTGGTGTACGGTGATGGCCATGGATTCCTGGTATGGCGCAGGGAATGTAGACTGGGAGGTGGGGAAGTGTAGTCCGTTATGGCTGGGGGAAAAAATCTGTTTATATCCCAGTACTTGGAAGTACTGGAGCCCTCAGAAAGGGGTTATTCTCGTTGTGGGTGGAGAGATGCTTCTAATGGGTGACCTCTTCTTCATCAGAGTACTTGGTAAATTAGCCAGCACTAGCTTAAAGGACTTAATTTTCTTAATTGCAGGTCAGCTCAGGGGATAAAACTATATTCCTAGTAGGAAAGAAATCACGGACAAGCTATACAGCAGCTCCTCATGGTGACCTGAGTTTGGAGACAGCAATAAATGTTTTGCTCCACTCTCCTGCAAAATGAGTCCTCTTAGGGTAATTTCTCTTCAGATTCCTTCATACCTTGCTCTTTATCAAAGTTGCTTATTTTTTCTCCTCTTGCTACCTAAGGAAAGCCAGCTGTGGCACTTACAAACACATAGTATGAAACCACTCCTTTCCTTTTACATCTTCCTTAGGCTGATGAGCTGGTGTTTATACATACATTAACCTATAGTTCCTGGGATTAAGAAAGACCATTAGAAATATTTCTTAACTGAAACAGACAATGACTCTGAAATGATGTCAACAGGAAAAACATAGTCTCCACATACAAATAAGCGTGATTTATATATAAAATGCAACAGAACTTTACTCAGTTCACTTTGGTTTCCAAAACATTTGCTACAGCCATTTAGGATTTTGGGAAAGATAACCACATTGGAGACCCTGGCAGAGTATCACAAATTTGTTGCTTGTTTGTTTGCTTTTGAAGCCTGAAATAGATATACTCACACATGTTAGCCTGCAGTACAACAGTTTGCAAGACACATAGTTTACTAAACACAGATGACTTTGTACCAGCCTTTATGTGGAGGCTTGCCATACACTATCAGTTGAATAGCTCTTCCAGTCATCTAAAAAAAAAAGTTGTGTGCTGAGTGTAAATAAAACCTTCTTGTGGGTTCACATCCACGATTACATTGCATGGAATTATGATGGATCATGTAACACAACATATGCCAACAGCTTTCCCCTTCAAAAGCAGCATGACAAAATCCAGTAGACAAACACAATGTAAACCAGTGGGTATTTTAAGAGAGGCTAGACTGGGAGATGATCTGTATGGCTATATAAAGGCTCACCCCTTTGCTGCACTGATCACCAGGATGTTATCTGGATCTTGGAAGTTAACTGTTATGCACTTACACCCAAAATGCCAGGCAGAACAACTGGTGGCTTGTAACTTGCTGTTCAGACAATCCCATCCTTTTTCTGTACCTCAATCGGAGCAAGCAGGAAAAGCCAAAACTAACCTGTAGCACTGATCACTTTGACTCTTTGCATCTTTGTGGATGTGATTCTGAGCTGAACAGGAGCTGGCATGAACTTCTGTAACGTCCTCAGAGGAAAATTGTTGCCTCTGAGGACTGCCTGCCCCTCTCACTGAGAGATGTACTCGGTGGGCGTGGAGAGCCGTTTGAGAGCCCTGGCTCCTTGGTCATGCTGAGTCCCAAGCTCAGTGGGAGCTTGGTGCCAGTAGCAGGAACAGGATTGGAATCCTTTGGCAGGCGAGATCTTGCCTCTAGTTCTGCTATGATGACCATGAGACCTCCTCCCAGTTCCTGCTGAGTTTGAGCTGGACCAGGAGGCTGGGTGACCCGGCCCTTGTAACTTTGATCAGGCAGAAAGAGAGGGCAGAGTTCCAGTACTGGATGTCCTCCCTGGTGGGGTCTCTTAACTCCTGCGGAGTTCAGAGGGATCTGTGACAGATCTGCCTGCCACAGAGGTGAAATAAATGCCGTTAACATGAAGGATTAGCCAATGCAAATAGAAACGCTTGGCTGAAGAAAGAGGTATATTCTAGCACCCACTGACTTTAAGCACTGGTTAGTGCAGATGTTCAAACGCTACTGCTTTAAATGTGTACATGAGCACTAAATCCATGTAGGCGTTTTCAGCTGAGTGAAGGTCAGATTGTAAGAGGTTGTGAAAGGAGGTCACCGTTCAGGAGGCAATTATTAAGGAGGCTAAGGAGCCTGGGGAAAGGAAAAGGGTGAAATCTGGGGATGTGTCCAGTCTTGGGCAAGGGCAGCTGATAGTTAAATCTTCAATGTAGCAGCTGTCACCAGCCCCCCTGAATCCCAGTTTGGTTTTGGGTCAGTCTTGGCTGATGCACTCGTTTACTGCCTTTGCATTGTGCCCAAGGGTAATCAAGCTGTATGTGTGGCTCTCATGGAGATCCTAGGGCTCTAAAGGAGACCCAGTGGCTCTTTGATGTAAATTTTTTGCAAAAACATGAAAGACGACCATTATTCATTGCAAATTCCTTGATATAAAAAAAAGAATAGGAAGCAAGCAGCAATTTATCAGTTTAGAAATGAACCCTGTAGTTAAAATCCTAGTAGTTTGCCCAGCAATAATTGGAATTTTTATCTCAGAAATGTATCATCCATTTTATTGTGTTGCACATACTTACTACAAAGTCAACACTGGACTGAGGTGTGCAATAATTTATCACCTCTGTGAAAGGAGTACTGCTTGTTTTCATATATTGGTATGAAGCTAGGTTTACAATTCTGCTCTAACTGCTTATTGCTACTCTGTCAAGTTAACTGGAAATGGAAAACACCGCAATGTACACAATTTAAAAACAGAGAAATAAAGATAGATCAGAGACATAAACTATGATGCCTGCAAATGGAATCGTTTACATTTATTATGTCCAGCTCTGCCATGACCCTTTGATGATGGGAAACTTTAGGACAGTGAAATTTTAGAGTTTTCTTGCAAGAGATTTTGGGTCCCTCACATGAGAACAACAGAATTACACTTTTGAGCTTCCAAAGGAATTCCACTGCTAAGTTTGGCTTAATACATACTTTCCTGCCCCACTCTGCTTTTCTGCTGGCACATGGCACTGAGGAGAGCAGAGCAGAGTACAGGTCATATCTGGAGAAGAGCAGACTCCAGTCAATCAGTGGCATAATTTCCAAACCAAAATGTTAGCAAAATACTTTTTTTTTTTTNACCTTTTGCATGGCACTTTTAAAATTTTCTTTCACTATATGTTAATTATGTTTAGTTTTATGTATGAGAGGGATTTCTTCAGAACCAGTCATACTAATTGTTTCTCCAGTCTCTTTATTAAAAGCTGCTTTGATTTTGATAGCTAGGCTTTTTCCCAGCCTACTAGACCTACAGTGATACAATACGTATAAGAAATGAAAGTGGTATAACCAAGGGAGCTTTTGAAGTCTCTGACATTTCAAATCTTTCCTCTACAGTTGTCCATTTGCTGACAGAATAGCAATCAGTATTGTTTCTCATTTTCTTCCCTTACTTAATTTTTTAGAGGCACTTAAGTTTTGTCTTTAGGGCTTTGTTCTGTATTCATAAAGGATATTAACTGCTTTTTATCCACTTAGGTATTAAGAAAAATGTTTCCGTCCCCTTACACATGGGTTTTTTTTTACTGTCCAGAACACATCACTTTGTCCTATGTTTTAGTTGAGGTAGCAGAAGTTTTGTTTCAGCATTTCTTGCTCTGTGGTATGATTATCTATGAGATGGCACACAGCTCTGCCACCAGGGTTTCTTTAGCCAGATGCTATTAAAGCAAATGTGTTTTGCAAGGTCCTTCAAAATGTAGAAGAAATTAAAAACGGGAAGAGGAATTGACAGTCACTGCAGCTGAAAACTCTCATATTCTAGCAAGGGTGCTATACTCATTAATTACCTGAAGTTGCTAAAATTAATTCTGATGATGAGTGCCTAGGGACTAGTATTGGAACAGTTACTGAAAGCATATATAATTTGAAAATAAGTTACTTATTCTCTTGCTGATATCTTCAAATGAAATAGGAAAATCAGTTTAAAATGATGGAAATTATTATTTTCTATGAAAGCTTAGAATGCATAGCTACATAGTATTCACCAGTGGAAAGTGGAATACAGGGGGAATCAACAGAGATTAATACAAAAATTTAAGGGAATTTTTGTCTCTATCATGTACCGATATCAGTATCTGATTCTAGGTTTGAAATGATACACCTGAAAACAGATACTGGATGGAGACCTGTATGATCTGTTTGCAACCTTGTCCTCACATGAATATAATAAGGAATGATTTCAAATTCTTTAATTGATAAGTGTATGCATGAAAGTCCATATTTCAGGACATTGGTCTAAATTTGATTGAGCTAAAATTGGCAGCAAAGTTATGCTTAGATGTTTCAATGCCTGAAGTAGAGTGTTGCATTCAAATTTGAAGCAATACCTCTAAGAAGTTTTTTAAGAAGCTGACGTAGTTAAGTTATTGCTCCAACACTGTGCAGACCAAGTCTGTTTCTTAAGGACAGCCTTCTCCTGTCTTTAAGGGAGAAGTCCTTCTGTCTCATCCAGAGGAGCAGCTGGCAATGGTAAGTAACATAAACTTCTGTACTTAACTTTGTCCACACAACTTTCTGCCAAGGAGAATTCTTGTTGTTCAAAATAAATAGTAAGAAGCTGTTGTCCTTTTAGAATCCTCTGCTGAAACCCTATTAAAGACTCAATGATATAATTACTCTGCCTGAAAAGGATTTGCGTGCTGTCTGTAGATTTAATTAAAACCTGACTCTTCATAAGGGGCGATGTCTGTGTGTGCCTGTGCTGCGTGCAAGCACGAGCTTGCGTGTGTTTTGTTTCTCTAGTCTTGTCGATTGAGCCAATCTTAGATCAATATACATTTTGCTTGTAGTGACCCAAGTTCTTCATCCTTGGCAGAATGAAAGTGCCTTGCAACTTGCTAAAAACACTGTAATGAAATAAGTGGTTGAAGTGGTGAACTCCAGTATACCCGTATGAAGAAGGCATAGTTTCTCCTGGGACTGTAGGACAACCTGGATGACTGGCTAAAACTGGATCCAGAACCTTAAGGTGTCTAAACTACGTCAGTTCTACCACTGTGATGCTTTATGTTGTTGCTATTCCTCTCACTTTAAATAGCTTTTAAGGAAACCTCTACATGCCTATATAATCGTTTCCTTGGGTGAAAGCCAATTCTGCCACACACAAACAGCCTGCTAGTGATATATCGCTTGAGTCATTTAGCTTAAATTATTCCCATGTTGCTTGTTCTATGGAGATAAATAACAACGAAACACAAAAGAGGAATGAAACAGGGCAAAAATTCATTTTGTCCTGTCCCGAGCTCTAGAAGTAAACAACATATTTTGCAATTATTTTGCAAACAAAGAGAGTTGTTTTCTGTTAACAAGGGCAAGGGCATTTATTTATATTACTCCACAAACTGTAATCTGTTGATATCTCCTTTCCTCATGAAAATCACAGCTGACATTTATACGAATGACTTTAATGTATAAGGATGAAAGAAACTACAAAGTGAGAGAGAGCTGATGGACAGAAACTTTGCCAACGACCTCCCAGAGCAGCCACCGGCGATGCTAATGCTGGCAGCTGCTTCAGCAGCATGCCTGGTTAGAACGGGAAATGAAGTGTCTGGTATCTGGAAGAAACATTTCTAGGACACCTATTATCATGACCCAAAATGCAAAAATGATTTTGATACCAGATGTAAGTTCTTTCCCCTATTACTGTGGCCTCATTGCAATTGTTAATTAAGGCAACTAGTGCTGGGTTTTGCTTCTCATCCGAAAAATGTCACTTCAAGCACCTCTGAGCACATTCTCTGCTACGCTGGAGCATCCCATTCACAGAATGGAGAGTGGACAGTGCCACCTCTTGAACTGTCGGTTCTGCTTCCTGATGCACAAAGCTTTAAGATTCTTTCAGCATGGTTTCATCAATATGTTTTTTTTCATTTTTTTCATTGACAATTTGCTAAAGGTATGAAATGGAAACTGGGAAAAATAGGAACCATCAGATTACCTGACCCTGAAATCAGGGGCACAAGCAGTGCACAAGAAAAAAATAAAAAAAAAAAAGGAAAGAAAAGAAAGATTTAACTCTTCCAGTTGTATCTGCAGTGTCAAGGGTTAATTTGAATTCTATCCTCTGCAAAGAGCATACAATTGGTGGAATTTCAGGTATTTGGCATGCCTGATAGATAATTAGAGAGGTATTTATGCACATGGGACTTACCAGCAGAAAAATTACTCTTGTGAATTATTGAACAGTTTCTTATTCATGGCATTTAATCAAATCAGAAATGCAAATAGGATGCAAGAAATGCAAAAAAAAAAAAAAAAGTTGTGATGCCTTCTTTGTGAAAGCCTCATAAAACATCCCATTCCATAACTAATTTTATCAAATATATGTGAATGATGCTCACAGGTGATGCAGGATATAGTAACTTTTCTTAATCAGAAATAGCCTTACAAAGCATCACATAGTGTACCCATTACTGCTATTTTTACATCACTTTTCATCTTGAAAAATCCCGAACCATTTGTAAGATTAATGTATAGGGATAGTTGGACCCTGATGTGAAAAATATCCACACTAGGGTTGGAACACAAAAAATGATATTGCTCGAGGGATTTGAGAACATCAGTACTGCCCAGTATGAAATTGCACAGCATTTTTTATGCTGAAAGGATGTAAGTGGGATTTGGTCAGTATCATGGGACCTCTTCGTCCCATGAGGTGATGAGATTTTTTCATTATTCCCAAAAGGTCAGCCCCCTGCATCTGTCTTTTTCCATCTGTACTTCATCCCAGTGACTTCTAGCACTGGTCTGATACTTACTGAGAGAGTAGAATGGCACCTAGTTTCCTTTCTGCAACACCTACGTTGTCTCTGGGAGGTTCCCAGGCTATTTATTCAGTGGCAACTCTACTTAGCTCACGAAATTTGACAAGGACCACTGGCCAGGACACTGTGGCTGGAGACAACAAAACACAGCCATCAAATGCAATTGCACTCTCTGTTAAGCAGCAGGTGTTCTTAACTGTTTGAGTAGGTCTTGCAGCTGACAGTCTTGCTGTGGAACTATTAGACTGACACAGTTTCCAGTCTTTTTGACTGTTAGGGCATCCTCTTTAACAGGAACCTTTTTCTCCTCTCTACTTGACTCAGATCGATTACAGTCTGGAATGCAAACAGATTCTTCACTGTGAAGATATAAAATATAAAAAAGAAGTTTTTCAAGTGTGTATATATGGCCAGGCAAAACAGAGCTGAATACTGTACAACAAAATACACTTGTTTGACATTTACACGTACTTCTCTTCAAAATTCTCGTATATAGTGACTCCAGATAGCTTTTAAATGAAGAATAAATATCACCGAAGGCAATGCAATGTAGGAAAAAAAAAATAATCCAGACAACACACAGACAAGAAACAGGATCCCAGCTGACAAATAATAACAGACGTGTACACATTTTGTACAACACTCAGCGATGAATGGTCCTGGTGTTACTCAAACAGCAGGAGTCCCCCAGGTGTGTGGTATGTGGCGCTACAGTTGATGGCCTTACGTGCACGAGTGAATATTGTCGTACCCAAGGGGAACATAACCCTGTGCAAGTGCTTCACTGAACACCCTCCTGCAAGGATCAAATTCACCTGTGATGTAATGCTCGGGAAAAGTACAGGTATAATTTGGTCATACTGTGCTCTAAGGTTACGCTTATAAATGCCTTACAGGGGTCGATAAGGAAATGAGGAGATCCTTTAATAAATGGTAAACAAAATGTTTCTGACTTGTAGTAGAATGTAACACAATGATACAATGCTTATTAAGAGTATTGTTTCATGAAAGATTTATAACCATCTGTGACACATGTGGCTTATTCATTTATTAATGGAGATGTCTGGAGAAATGGATTTTCTGTCCTATGGGAGAGTTCAACATTTGGAAATCTGACTGGACTCGAAATGAGATGAATAGCTGCAATCGCCAAGTATTTCACAGAATTAAATAGTTTGAAATATTTCAATACAAAAACATCAAAATGGCCATATTGAAACAGTTCACCCCAGTAATGCTGAAAAAATGTAGTATTTGATATTCATTAAAATTGTAACATTGGTCTATGTCATGCAATTTATAATGGCCAAAACAAAATTGAAAATTAATATATGAATTAAATTAAAAGGAGAAAGTTATGAAAAAGGTGTTCTGAACTCTATTTAAAATGAGTTTGAAACCTTTCTTTAAAACCACTGTAAAAGTCAGCACTTTCCCACAAGAGATTTTGATTGAGAAGAACCAACGTTTTCATATTTAAAACGTTTTCATCAATCAGTTTTTCTCTGCTCTTTTTAAAAGCTCTTTTGATTAGACCTAATGTAACCCCTAACGTGTAGTGGGACCACCATTCCAGAGGAGCTCTGGAGCTGCTCGCTCCAAGTTTGAACGCTCTCTCTTCATCTGCTCTACTGGCTTAATGAGTCGGGTGTAGGGTTTCTCCTCCCCAAAGCACCATATTACAACAACATCACACAGGACACGTGGTTCGGATCACTCGAATGAACACGGTGCAGGGTTTTTTTGGCGGTCGGATGGAACATAGAAATCAGCAGTGGCCATGTGTTTTCATTTTTCTTTTTCTTTTCTGAACACACTGTATGGGATGCACAGGAATTACAGACAGAGGATCTGGCCTGGCATTGTCCCAGGGCTGCTCCTCTTGTTCACAGACATATCACACTGCCCTAAGGCCACTTGCTGTTTGCTTACCTGGTCATTGTAGCTCTCCCACCATTCCCCATACTCCCTTTTGGGGTGAAACACTCTATTTCCGACTTGTGCGGGGCCAGTCTCCTGCCTTTGTACCTAATAAATCACGACAACAACAGGAGCAAACAGAAAGAAGTGATTGTGTGCTCAGCTTTCTGTGACAGCTGCTGTGCAAAGGGCCATGCGCATGGACGCTGCGGTGGCAGCGGTGGGGTATAGTGCAAAGCAGCCGTGGGAGCGGTGGAACAGCTGCATAAGACCCCAGACCTGTGCTAAAGCAAACAGGGCTGTGCAGGAGAGATGCTCACCGTTTTCTTTTTTATATATATACATATATATATATATATATAGGAGGAGCTAAAAAATTCGACAGAATAGATAACATGCTAAACTTTCGTCTTTAATGCTTTTTGGAGTTAGACCAGGATGTTTAGCTAAACAGTTTAAGGGAAACAACACTTAAAATAAGGCTCAGTGAGAAATCAGCCGGTGGCCATGTTCTCAGTCATAAAATCTTTTTCTCTGATCCTCCATCTCTGTAACGTTTGACTTGTTCCTCTGCTTGCCAGAGCAAGCATCGGTGTAGCTGATTGGGTAAAATTTGGGTGGGCTCACAGTTCATGTCGTGAATGGGCCTTTCTTTCTCCGTTAGTAATAAAAGGTGGCTAGATGACTTGCTGAGATGTAGACATAAAGTCTAGTGAAATCAATCCCAATCCTAAGACCAGTTCAGTACTATGAATGTTTTAAATACCATACCTTGCACTTGGATGAAAAATCCACTTGGATAAACAGTTTAATACTTGATGATCTAATTAATCTCTGGATAGGATACCAGGATAAGACCTGGTCATCATTTAGTCTCTGAGCACTTAATTGGGATGCAAGCATTGAAGAGATCTTACAGTGTCTCTCTTCCCAGTGGTGAATTTCACCCTAATTGTACAAATTCTTGTGCTAGGTGGTGAAATACCTATTTAAATGCTTTAATAAAATTTGGGCAAACTGCCTGCAAGTGTCTTCTCAAAGAGTTTGTGATATCCCATTCCCACATGCTGTGAGCTGCACTGTGGGTATTTAACACACTTCGGTGGGGAAGCTTGTATGTTTTAGCACTGCTAGCGTTACAGAATAAATGACTTATTGCTTGTCCATTAACCTGATCTAGACAGCAAAAGGTACCTCGAAGAGAACAAGCCTGTAAAAAAGAAATAACCTAAGTATGCACAAAGTCAGGCTAAACTTTGGATGCAGTTGTAGCAGATCCTCAGAGGCAGTGTATATTGCATAAATAACTGAGGAAGAAGCTTAGTGAATCTGAGAGTGAACCGGAGACAGTAAAATGAGGTGTGCTCAGTGCAGAGAAGTCCTTTCATTTACAAATTATAACCTTACTGAAAGGAAGAACAACAGGAGCTTTGCGGACTGGCTACCAAGGTTTTAAGGCAATCCAGAGTATGGTATATGCAGTGCTCCCAGATAGGCATGAAGCTTGCGCAGGACACATACTTATTAAATGGAAGTCGATTCCTAGAGCAGAAGAAAAAGTGGAGGGGCTTAGAGAGTAGATAAATTGACTGAAAATTACAAAGGAAGTCAAACTGGATCATACAAATTCAACTGGGGTAGCCAAAGAGAAAGAGCAAAGAGAAAAGAATGTGTAGAAACTTCAACAGGAAAGAAAAGGAAATAAAGTTGGGGTGAAGGTGTTAGACATCAAAGAAAGTAGAGTTTAGGAAGAGCAGGAAGGAAACACAGTTACATTTAGACCTGATAACCAAAAGAGATTCTTTTTGCCCAACAAGACAGAAGGAGGAAAATTCAAGACTAAGAGAAGGAATTTGGAGACTCTGACTGCTCACAATAAGCTGAATACTACAAAGTAGCCAACAGAAGGAATCAAGAGGTAAATGTCCTTGGTAACTCCATCCTGAAGAACCCTTGTTTAGGATGCACGTGACCTGGATAAAGAAACCCCCCAGATTGCCCATTCCCCAGTCATTAGCATAAATTTCACTGCTGTGAAAGTCAACGGAGAGGCTACTATGAATCTCTCAAGTTTTTCTATCCACTGAAGAACAAATTACATCATCAGAAATAGTACGTTGTCACAGAATGCCTCAAAGCCTTGAACCATAGTAACTGCTCCACTGCCATTTATTCAGTGCTAAATATCCATGTAATTATGAAAACAGTGACCAAAGTCTAATCAACCCTCCTAGTGTGGAAAGTGCATCTAACCAGTGCATGGAAGCTGCAAAGTTTTTTGAGTGATCATTCTGGAAAGGCACACCAGAGGTTCTGCATAAAAAGTGGTTTCAGAACAGATAAAGGACATGATTTTGCCTCAGAATATCTTGCATTAGAAAAAATGTCCTCTTCCTGGTTGTTAAAACAAAGGATTGCTTTAAAAAGGTTAATCTGAGGAGAGAAAAAACTCTTAAACATTTATTTGCAGTTATCATAAAAAATGCTAATGTAAAAATTAATTTGGTATTTCAGCTGGTGTACGGAGGAGGCATAAAACACTACAGTGTGAGAAGTATTTGCAAGAATAGATTTATTTTCTCATTGTCAATTCCAAGACTATGTATTGGTTAGAAAGGAGAGAGAAGACTTTGCTTCTGTGCAGAAAGGTAGCTGCTACTGCTGAAGAATTTAAAGAATTTTGTGTCACTTTTAGTATTTCTTTGGGGTCTTTGGGTGTGGCATTGTGGGCTGTCATTTTTTTGCACAGGGGTGAGTTGTCTTAAGAAAAATGCTTAATGATCGATACTAATATTTTTTATAAGTGTTGATTAGTGACAGGAAATTTGGGAAGTAATTCCCAGTAACTCAATCACTGCAGTGTTTGTGCATTTGCCAAATACTTTGTCACATCACTCTACCTTACACAGCACTGCTCTGCACTCTCCAGAGGAGATCAGTAGAGAGAGAGGAACTTACTCCTGGGCTGAGAGAAAGCATGTCTGTGCTGCTTTGGCTTTTAATGAACTTGATGTACATGTGATATGGCAGCGTGACTGCTCAGGTTTGAAGGACTGTTACACCTTTTCCTTGCCGCCTTCACCTTCCAACAAAACTCCTCTTGTAGACCAAAATTAATGGACGCTGTGGCAAATAAAGGGGGAATATGGGACTCACCATCCTTAATGAGATGAATAGTCATCCATCACAATGCTGTAGAAACCAGTTTTAACGTGTAGATCCCTATTTTTTTTTTTTTTGCCAGTGAAAGTGTGGGCCCCTGTACTGACAAGAGCTGATAGTCTTTAGATACGGACTTTATTAGACCATGTCTACACGTCAGAACCAGGTGCTGGTATCCTGGTGGTCCTGACTTCACGTTAGGGTGTGCTCATGGGCCCTCCTGCCTCTGCTCTCTCCTGGTTGCCATGCAGAGGGTCTTGGATGCCTTGACCAGCAGTCCATTCCATATGGTAGTATATCCCCTGTTTGGAGGATGTTGGTGGGCTAGACCTAGAAGATGTGCCATAACCCACATTTCTGTATAGTCTGGTCAAAGACTTAGTCAAATCCTTGAAAAATAGTCTGTGGGTAGAATGTGGGTAGTAGTACACAGATTCTGTTAAAATGTCCTCACTACAGTGGTTGAGAAAGACTACCCAAAAAACAACTGGTTACAATAGTGAAAAGTAGTTGTTTCAGATGATCTGTCCTCTGAAAAAAGTCTCAGCAATTAGAAACTGGCTTTTACTCTTGGACATAAGATTTTTTGCTCTCTCTCCTTTTTCAGTAAAAAGTTTAACTAAGGAAAAGATATCTCAAGATATCTTTGGATCTTTGGGTTTTTTAATGCAATGCAAAGCAAAGGTTATTTGCTGTGTTGGAGTTGGAGAGCTGTCATCAACCCATATTTCAAATGCAATCTCATACTGCCATGCAGAAATGTAATTAATTGTTGAACACCAAATATGTGCTTGGCATTGTTAACCCCAGAGGAACAGAGTAGCTCTAATCAATACAGGAGTAGTGTCCTGATGAAACCCTACCTTGCAAGGGTGGAAAAAGTGATGTTTCTACAGAAACACTTAAGAGGAGAGAGGTTGTACACCCAAATCTCATTGTAGGGCAACGGCTGATCATGTATTGGGGACCTAAGTTCAACATTGCAGTGATAAATTCCTAAGATCTTTCTTAATTAATGAGATTCCAATTTTTGGTCTGAGATACTGAAAATGGTATTAGGTGTCTCAAATTCTTTCTGAGTCAAGCTTTCCCCCACAAGTTAACAATAATCAAAACAGGCAATATGTATTATTTCAACTCCAAACCTCTCATTTTGGCTATTTTGGAATAAACTTGAAACAAGATCTTTTTAAAGCCCTGAAAGATTAAATTATTGAAGGAGAGGAGAGGAGAGGAGAGGAGAGGAGAGGAGAGGAGAGAATAGAACCACAAAACAAT
>VYXH01010600.1:600482-693394 GCA_013397275.1 Burhinus bistriatus
AAGCCCTGAAAGGAGAAGATAGGAAAGGAGAGGAGAGGAGAGGAGAGAAGAGAGGAGATTCACAAAACCATCCACCTTTCCAGACCCAGTTGTGTATTTTAATTGTCAAATCTTACATACAAGTAGTATTTTTCACCTGCAATATTACTTGGTCTTGATATTAAGAAATGATGAAGAACTTGTATTTCATAGCAGCAGAGTTAAGGCTGGCCTTTAGACTGGGTAAGACAATACGTGTATGAAGATTTCTGCATAAATGGTAAAGAATGAAATATGAAAAATATTTAGAGTTGTTACTGTAGGGGCTGCTTTGAACTACAAACATATTGTGTTCTTGAAAATCAGTTCTGGAAGATTGGTCATCATATCTTCACATCGCATCACATTACATTGAATATTTTTAAAGGGGTCTCAGCTTATTGCATGACATTTTCCCATTTGTATAATGGCTAAAATAAATTATGTACTGTTAAGCACGGCACTTTTGTTCCATATAAGGTTCCAAGCATATAAACATTGCTTGCTTAATAGCACAATTTCAGCAAGCAAAATTGCTTTAAAGCCAGACCCACATTTTTTTTTTTTTAAAGTGCAACATAATCTTTTTCTTTTATTTACAGCTTATTCTGATTAAGCAATCATATGTAATTGCAGCTGGTGATTTAAAATGACATTTTTGATGTAACGATACACAAAACATTATACTGGCTCAAGGGAAGATTAGACAGATAGCAAAATGCTGCCAATATGTTTAGTTACCTTCTTCCAGAAGGGTTATTTCTGAAATGCTGGACAAATCATTGTATAGGATTTTTGTACACTGGGGGTCTTCTTTACACAAGACTTCTTGTTCTACCCATTCTGTTCTGCTGAACTTCTGTCCTCTCTTCTTCTGGTATATATAACTAGAGATGCCATAGGAAGGTGTCATTACTTTAATCATTATTTCCTTCATTATTTTGAAAAGGGAAGCTACACCTCATTGGCTGTGAAGCATTTTAAATGTTAGAAACTTCTCTAGGTTTGTGAAATGCATGGATGGGGGCCTGCTTTGCAATGTTTTAGCTTGACATTGAGTTTAACATGACATTTTTCAATTTTCCTGACTTATAAGAAAGAAGTTTCTCTTTTCCAATACCTTTGATTACTTGGATCTGTTATGTTATGCTGTATATTTAATATATTAACTCTATTTTGTTTTCTAACGTTTTGCATCTTTAGTGCTTGTTTGTTAGATTTTTTAACCTTTCTTTTTCTGCTAAGTCATTATTGGATAGTGGTCTATAAAATGACTTAATTTTTTTTTTTTTTTTGACAATGGATAATTGTGTTATAAGTCATCAGCTGGTAGCAAACCAGATAATCACTGCAATATATAATGCTATAATCGGAACTACAGCAAATTAAAAGAGAGTTTTGTGTTTATATATTTTAACAGACACCTGCCTTGAATTTCAGTCACAGTTTTTAAAAAATATCTGTAACCAAATGCAGTTCTAAGTCAGCTGAAATTCCAGCTCTTCTACCAGTCCATACCAAATTTCAGTATTCAAGTACAAATACCGTTCTTTATAATTCATACAGGTATTTCCATAGTGGCAGACTGGCTCATGTTTTGTTTGGACCTTGGAAGAGGGTGGACATCCTAGTCATCTCTTTGTCACATTAATTACAATGCCAGTTCATATTAAAGTTTGCTCTGGAAAGAACCAGAAGTTCCTCTGGTAGACAAACCTGTGCTCAGGTCAGATGGTAGTTTGCAACAGGATCTACATCATGCGTGCTGATGGACACGAGACCATCTGCATGGCTTGTCTGGGTGCTCTTCAGCATGACTGATAAGGACCATACCAATATAGTATATGGTGATGTTTATTTTTCACCAGAATTTTAAGAGACGGGCCTGAAGATGAAAAAAAAAAAGGTGATAGGGGTAGATACTGCTGTTAAAAAGTAAAAAACTCCTCCTCAGCTCTTTCTTCACCTAAAAAAATGTCAGACTGCTGGGTCTCGTCTTCACTGTTCCTTCCTTCTCTTTTTTGTAGTACACTAACAAGAGCATATTTTGCAATCTAGAGCATACTCATGTAACAAAGAGAAGGCAGGGAACTGTTTACAACGTAATTTAATTTGCACAGTTCAGCTATGATATTTGGTTCAAAATGATGGGGACACTGTCTTAATAATATAAATAATTCAAAAAATCAGGCTTGAATACATGTGCTTAGTTAATGCAACCAAACAATTTATATCAATCAAACAGCATTTTAATTAAATTTAAGTTGAGGGGAAAATTCAAAACAACAACACTAACATTGTACACAAATTAAAAATCATTGTAATCAGGGCATTCAATAATATCAATTCATCAAACAGACAGATGTTTTAGCAGCAATTTATCAAAACCTTTCAGACCTAATACCGCTCACTGAGTTTCATAAAATATTCTTCAGTCATTTCAAAATATTTGAAGTTTAATTAATTACAGTATCAACCTTGTCCAAAAAGACACCAAGACTAAATTATTTAGGGAAAAATGAAGGACTCAAACCATTCAGTAATCTCTCAGTCTAGATTTTTGTAGCATATTAGACTAAAATAGCTCTGAATGATCCACTTGGGAACTGATTAATTAATAAATGCAGACTAATCAATCAAAAGGATAATGACTTCCTCTGAGGAGTCAAGTATTTTTTTCCTGCATGCATCAAAATTCTTTTCTAGCAAGGCTATGAAGCAAATAAATAATATCTTGTTATATCACTATGGCTAGATCTTGTTTTTTAAAGTAAGAACAATACCCATTGAACCAAACCTTCACCTCATGTAAATTGTTACCTGCGCCAATGACATTATATCATGGAAGAAATTTCCCCTTCACTTTTTTGCCATCACGTCATAGTACAAAGACATGCACTTTCATGCAATTTGTAGTCAGTGGTCCCCTTAAACATCTGTAGAAATTAACTTATTTTTTGGTACATGATGATTTCTCAGTGACATCTTTTGCCTTACAGTAATCTCTGGTCCTGTCTTGTGCAGTACTTTCACTTTTCAGCTTCCACTGGGATTTACTGCACTGAGATGAGCAATTGCTAAAAGCTGGTCACTGCTACAGTTCATGGATGGTGCCAGTCACTTCTATAATGCAACTTCTTAAGCATTAGTTCTCCTGATTCGCATTCTTTGATAATCTCCTGCTTAGTTCTGCATACACACAAAGTTGATTAAAAAACCTAAAAGTCACCAATGAATTATTTGTCTATTCTTTAAAACTTAAGGATTTCAAATAATGTCCCTTTTTTTTTGGCCAGTGAAATAAAACCAGAATTGTAAAGGTCTTTTAGTGTAAAGCTAATATAAAAGGCTGATGAGTGGGGCACTTGTGGGGTACAAGAGACGCAGGCTGGAATCTCTCCTCTGCCATTGTCTGACATTAAAAATCAATGGTCCTTTCACCAGGCTGGAAAACAACTACTTGCCTTTTCCAATCAGTGTTTATTTATACAAGACAGAATGGCTCCACCAGGTTCCAGGAAAGCAATCCATGGTGTCATAACTGACAGGCTGCTGGTGTAACTCCGTACAAGAGGTGATACGCCTGTCTTGAGCTCAGTATTGTGAGGTTACAACTTCTTCTACATTCAGTTTCATGTTTCTATGAGTAAACCAGTGCAACTACCTGCAAAAACTGCAGAACCAATGATTTTATGAAGTCTGTGACTGTTGTTTTACGGGTTGGGAGAGTTGTGTTCTACCTTGCTTTGCCAGGCAATGGACCTGATGGAGTGTTAGTCTTAGCGTACCCTATGACCAATCAGATCACCGAGAGCATCTCAGCCCTTTGGCTGTGAAAATTGTGAGCGTGAACCTATAACCCATGCCCTGACAAAGTCTGGTAAGTAAAAAGTCTTTATGAATTAGTTTGGAAGAGAATTGTACTGTTCTGTTACCATCACTCAAAATGTGTCAAAGAAATTGTTCACGCTGCATATAAATGAAGACAAAATTGGCACTTGTACTATAAGAAATGTGTCCCGATAGAATATGCTGCAGCAGAAACTCACGATCAGTATCTTTCTTAATGGGCGTACACGTGAGGAATGTGAACCAGCTTCAGTTTTCGACAAAACTCCCCCAGTTTTTCTTGTACTCCATCTTCTTTACAGGACTGAAAGCTCCATGTCAAATAACAGCCCTGTTTCATCACTCTGGCAACTTATCTTCCTGAGGCATAAGGAATTTGAATCTCTCACATTTACATCTGAAATCCTCATGCTGCTAATACACACACACATTGTAAAAACACTTGATCACAGCCTGATGGCCATGGCCTCAAATCTATGCACTTATTCATGGATGTGGCTTTCAACCAGTCAAAATTTGATATCTGCAATGGGAATCACATGGTCTGCATCTTGGAACCGCTTGGCATGGTGCGTGTAAAAGTGGCCGAGGTTTATTCTGATGGGGATTCCCATTTGTCTGGAAACTCAATGTCTTCCCAGGGCTTTCCTAATAATGCAATATAGCAGTAGTCAGACCTTGAAGAAGTTGCAACAGCTAAAATTGCGCAAGTTAGTTCAAACCTGAAATTTTCAGCTCACTTGTTTTTTCAGTGCTTTAAATGGATTTCAATCAGATTCAGAATTAGAATTTAGTTTGAAAAATTTCCTGAGGAAAAAAAGGGGTTTTTTTGAGACATTTCCATTCAGGCTTCTGAAAAAAACTCATCTCAAGATTTTGATGCTGAAATATGACGTGCTGATATATGATATACTATTTAAACTGCAATATTTTTAAACCATGAGTGGCAGCTTCTAGGCTGATCCAAGCATATTTTCCCTGTTTTGTGGATCAAAATAGCTCCTGTTTGAATTGTAATGAAACGGATATAGTCAGTCATAAGAGGCAAATAGAGAGAGAACAGGTAAGGGGAAAAACCAGCTGTTCCTTGCAGAAGATAGAGCACACAGTGTGACGGTAGACACCTGTTTCCAAAATATTTCGTTATGGCACAGTTTGGGGCTGTCTGATGTAAACAATAATTACAGCTTCTGGTGGTCCAGGGCTGAATCCGGTCCAGGGCTGAATCCAGTCCAGTGGAAAAATCTACCTTGTTTATCAGGTTTTCCTCATAGGAGACAGGGAATGGTGTTTAACAGCACGTGAGCCTGGACACCTGAATGCTTTTTCTGATGCCTGTGCAAGGCAGGCACTTGGTCCCTCAAGCTGCTATTACAGTACCGGTGTAGTGCTTGAGGGGGGGAAAAAAAGCCCCCAAACGGCACCTGGATATGTGAACATCTTTGTCTAAGTTGAGTAAGACAAAACAAAAAATTAGTGATTTATAAAATAAAAATTCTGTGGTTCACCTGTGAGTGTCAGCTCACTAGAGCAAGGGATCCCCACTCCTGAATGAAAGGTGTCAGTGCTGTCACCTCTGCAGGTGTATACAGAGCAATGCCCAGTGCCGCAGTCACACAGTGGTAGACAAACTTCTTGAGAGGACAGGATAACACATTAAAAACAAATGAGTAGTTAATTTGTTTCGACAGCCACAGTTTATGTTTATTTATATTATTTAGGAAATACTGCATCATGTAGTAAATCCAGGTGGAATAAAACATCACTGCCACACCGGGCTATTAAGCTTTAATCTCAGTGAGATTTGTGAGTTGCTGTGGATAAGTGTCTATGATAAAGTGCAGAAATCAATGTACATCTTTTTTCTGTTGTCTAGTGTTGTGCTGTTCACATCTGTACGGAGGAATTATGCACAGTGCCACAAACCTCCAATGTATCCTGAATATGGCTAACATTTTCTGACTTTGCTGGTGATGATTCCTTCCTGTTGAGTGATCATATCTACCTGCCTTGGTAACAGATTGAAGTACTGCTCAGCCCTTTTGCTTAAATGAATAGTTACTTTCAGTGATCCTAACTCATTTAGAAGACGATAATCTATCTTTTATGGTTTCAGAAGAGTACTTTTGGCCTCTGCTGGGCACCTACCAGTTTCTGTCTTTTGAGAATGTGTTAGAAGAAACCTGAATGAGTCCTACATCATCACAGGGAGAATTGCCAACTGGCAGTTAAAAAACACTTTAGCTGCCCAATTCCTTTCTTCTGCCTCTCACTGTCACTGCAAAAATAAATAAGGGGGATGCATATGAACTAAGCCTCTAATCTCCAAGCAGAGAGCCTTACCTTGGGATTGCAATGGTGTTTTCTGACCTCACTCTTCTTTCAGAGGTTCCCACCTCACTGCCTGAACAGCTCTGCTGTTTGTGTCCGGGTTGCAGCTTGATCTATAGAAGGATGTCAGGTTCCTTTTGATTTTCCCATAACAAGTTACGGGCTGGAACAATGCAGAATTTGCTACTGAAGTGACTGAGGAACCTTGAAATTAGGGTGGGGACCTCCAAAAGAAGCAGCTGGAGGCAGGAACCACTGGGGCATCTACAACCAACAGTGAGATAATTGGAGAGGAGGAACGTTGGCTGCTCTGTGAAGATTTGCGAGAAATTTAAAGGCCAGAGAGAAAAATGTTGGAAGGATTTTTAAGACTTGCTTAGTACATATTTGTGGGAGAGACAGTGTTTAGGGCTATTTTTAATACTTTACTGGTCACTCCAAACAGTTTATTACCTGCTTTAAAGGAAAGTAAACTTACTTTTGTACAGGTAGGTGGAGGGTGATGCGTGTGTTTAAAGGGTCAGTGTACGGAAGCTTGGAAAATGGAGCACTTGTGGTTTGGGCCATTTAAAGACATGTTCCAGAAGAGATAAACACCCACAGTGGTTAAATTACTGTGTGAAATCCAGGGCTAAGGTATTAGACAGGTAAGAGAAACTTTGGAACAACCTCTCTGTCTCCCAGACCGTTTGGTGTGCAGTCCTGGCGATCATAGCAGCAGCTCTTGTAGCAGAAATACACAGTCCTAGTCTTACCTGGGATACAGAGTTCTGTGAGAATGAGGAGAGGATAAATTAGCCCTGTGTTCTGGACTCTTGCAAAAAGTCTGTGTAGCATATGTGATAATAGTTCCTGGGACCTTAAGGTAAGATTTGCTCAATTTATTTACGGCCTTCCTAGGCCTATGAAGTTAACTGGTAAGACAACTGGAAGCAGAAGGTCCGGATGCCTCTCTACACAGGTTGTGTGGCTTTGACTCCAGCTATGTAGTGTTCAGCATTCTTCTTTGTGGCGTCGCTCCTGATAATGTCTGGTTTGTTAGCCCTACTTTTAAATGGGGGTAGAATATATTTTGGTGAGTACTGCTGAATCACAATAGCCTGCATGAAATGGTTTTCATTTCACTGGGTAATGAATAGTTTTAGTCTCTCCTTCTACATATTTCAGTATGTCAAGATTCATTCCAACACATACCCACAGCTTGCCTGAGCTTTCTTAATTGAAGAACACCCCATGCAAAAAGTCATTTAGGACTCTAACAGATGCATTGCTTTATTTAGGCAAAAGCAGTCTTGTTATCTGTCATTTTGCAGCTGATGTGAAAGCTCTGAATGGAGCATTGGCATTATCTGTTTGACAATGCTTTGATGCAATACTACATTGTGCTATAAATTAGTGTCAAGAAGAAAAATGCTAATGATAGGGGCCCCTCTATGCACTGGTGACTTAAATAGCATGTTTCTTTAAAATTCAACAGTGACTCACTCTCTTTTAAATAAAACCCCTCTGAGCTATTTAAATAATGCCATGTAGCGCTAGTGCATATTTTCTTTGATTTTGAGTGTTTCGGTGTTTACTTGAATAACTATCCAAACAAGCTTTTGATCATTGTACTGAATAATACTTTGAAACATATTACTTTGTGCAACAAGATTTTTTTAAAGAAATGTTTGAATAAATGGTTGGGCTCTGTTTGCTCGTGCTCTACAGTAAGCAGACTTGAAGCTGGAAGTGCTTTTCTGTTCTTTCTTGGAGCTGATATCAGACACAAGTAAAGTCCTGAGCAGCATTTTAAATTTACTCAGCACATTTCAGGATTCTGTTTTGTTTTCTTTCATGCAACCAAATAGGCATTGATTAGAGAGAATGTCCCATGGGCGATGGAATCAATTTGCTCTTGACCCTGCAGGCACACACTGACTGGGCACTGCTAAACTCACGGGCACCATCACAGTTTAACCGGTTGAGGATTCAGAAACATGCATTTAGGAGTGTCTTCTTTGTTGCAGGTTTAAGTGTTGATGAACACTATTGATGACATGGAAGTTTTTCTCCAGGTTTCAAATGAAATTTTCTAGCTCTTTATATCTAGGTAAATATGTCAATATAACAGCTTTGTGCTGCCTTTTTCATTCCTACACACACATATCAGGTACTCTCAATGCTCTTCAGATTGAAGACATTTCCAAGACAGTGCTATTGAAAAAGAAGTCGCTGTCGAAGATGATCTGTTACATTCTGCTAGTAACTCTTACTGCAGGTGTTGTCTACACATTGTAGGATACAAAGAAATGGAAACAGAGTTCTCAAAAAGAAGAAAATACACCTTGTCTTTCAGGATATTTGATAGCAGGGTACACTCCTTACTTTTCAGAACAAAACAAAGATTTTTAGAGCAAAAAAACCTGGGCCTTAACAGATGACAAATAAATCCTTCCCAAGCCCAAGATCTTTCCATCTTGTTCAGTAAAAAAGTTGTGAGATGGCAAATGAGCTCTGCAGCAAAAGTGAGGGAAAATAATAAAGATCTCAAAGAGGAAGAATGCCCTCCTGTTGAGGACATATTAGGAAGAATGCCTCTTTTAGCTGGCCCAGAAGTTGTTATAAGGCTTCTAACCTGAACTCCTCAGGTCATTCAGGCATACAGACAGAGGTAATAGAAAAGGACATTTCAGGTAACCGTCACTTAAACTGATAAAGGATTCATCATTTTAAAATAGCTTCCTACTCTGCACCTGGAAAGGAACTGGAAGATACCATCATTACTGATCGTAGGTATAAAATATCTTGTAATAGACTGGTCATCTCTGTACTAATTCAAAGTCACTGAAAGAGAAGCATTAGTAATAATCTGACAGAAAAAAATCATCACTTTGGCATAATCTGTCCTGCAGGTATTACTAATAAAATCCTCCCTCTAGTCTAAATTGTGGTTCATAAAAAAATGGAATTACAAATTGCCCTCATTCCATGCCAACTCCAGTTGTGAACAATGACATGTCTGGAAATATTCTTATTATCAATCCTGAAATCCATGCATGTTTCAGTGAGGAGGAAAATCTAGCTACTTGTCACTTCCAGCCTAGACATATATAGCTGAGGAATGAAAAAACTCTTTCTCTGCACTTTCATATAGGCAGAATTCTTTGTTTATGTCAGCAATTAAATAACCCAAATCATCCCCATAGCACCCATATCAAAAGTGAAAGGGGTCAAAAGATGAAAATGAACCCACTGGGCTGAGTGCACTTCTGCATGCTCTGTGAAGCAAGACAGTATTTCCACTCCAGAGCTCTCCCTTCTCTTCAGTGTTCACTGTAATTTTTATACACTGAAAATACTAGTTGCCTTCATCACCAAATTTAAATAAATCCTTGGGAAGAAACAAAGAAATATCTCGCAAGGGAGTATCTGTTCAATGGCAGGAACGGTAGCAAGAGTTGGACCTGTAAGCATCTGAATTTAATGGAGTTAGGAGGATGAATACAGAAAAAGGTATCAAGAAAGGTAAAGAAGAGAAGATAGGTGAGGATAAAAAGAAAGAAAGCAGGAAGAGATAATACAAGAAAGGAAAATCAAGGAAATAGGAGTTAAAAGATATAACAGAAGAGTCATATGAAACAAATCCTCAGATGCCTGAGAGTGGCTGCTCACAATGCCATTTGTGTTTATTACTCCACCTTGATTACCTACCCCTGTCCTTTTACTTCTGTGACTAGAGGCAAAATACAGACACGATGCAATTCATTCAAGGGAAAGGGATTGTAAATGGCTGCATTTAGGACAAGGCAATGAGTTATATTTCTTGTTCTGTTGGTTTTCTCTCCTAAGATCTTGTTTTCCTCCCTACATTAAGTGTACAGTTGACACAGCCAGTACTCCCAGCCTTGTAATTGTTTGCCCATTCCTCTGTCCCCTGTTTTTGCACAGCGTTTTGACTAAATCAAACCTGAAACTGTTACAGATGTGGGAGAAGGGACTCACTCCTCTCCCAGTACAGAGCCAAAGAGAATTAATATATTTCTCTTTGTCCTTCCACTATTAGTACCTCTCAGAAGATCATAATTGCTTCCCCACACTCCCACATTACCAAACTTTACCTAAGGGTTTCACCAGACGATCCCCTTCTTTTCCACAGGTTCACCAGGCTGCTTGAGCGGCTTGCAGCTGAAGATGACTTTCCATCCCCTACATGCATGCGGACCACGGTCGATGTGGTGAACGCGCTGCGTACGTTCCTTTCAGGCTTAGCAAGGATGATATAGACCTTGGGCACAAACATACAGCCGAGGGCCACCGTGGCACTCAGACTCACTGAGAAACACATGGTGATTATCTTGTAGTTGCTTCCAAAATATATTGGCACAAAAGCCAGCCAAATGATGCAGGTGGTATACATTGTAAAGGCAATATACTTTGCTTCATTGAAATTAGCTGGGACGTTTCTTGTCTTAAATGCATAAAAGGTGCAACTCAAAATTAGTAATCCATTATATCCAAGGGGAGTTACAACACCCAAGTTAGTGGTGTTACAAATCAGGTAGACCTCTCGGATGCTTGGGTAATCATGCATTATATCTGGTGGCTCCATTATAAAGAGGGCAACAATTATGCCTAATTGTATACATATCAAGATAAACGCAATAACCAGTTGGGCGCAGGCACTCATGAACCTAGGTTTCTTTGTACAAATTTTCTTCTTGCTTCCAGCCAGGATTCTTGCAATGCGGTTGGTTTTAGTTACTAGAGCAGAATAACTCATAGCTGGGGAGAGGCCGATGCCAATTCGCTGAAGATAACAGTAAATCTGTTGAGGTTTCGCGATGAGACAGAAAGTGCACAAGTAACCCAAGCAGATGCCAGCTAGAATGATGTAGCAAAGTTCTCGGCTGGATGATTTGACCACTGGAGTATCACGGTACATTATGAATATAGCTGTAACAAACAAGGTGGCCAGCAGACCCAGACATGCAAAAACAACTGCTGCAATTGGTTCAGGATCACCCCATCTGAGATACTGGACTGGGATGAGATCACAACCTACAGAAAAAGAAAAAAAGAAGGTAAGCTGAAGTATGTAGGAATGAGATTCTCTAATGATATAGTTACAGGTTTTCCTGATATTTCTCTTCTTTTTGTCTTTCAGGAAGGTGCCATTATAATGAATGTAGGCTAAGATTATGTTAATATAATGGCACAATAAATACTTTTCAGTGACAGTTTATTTCAGTAATACAGTTGTTTATCTGGAGTGCAACACGATGACTGAAAAAGTGGCCAAGCTGATTAAGATAAGCCACCTCTCATCACAGTGGAATTTTCCGTTTAAATTCTTTTAAATATAGTAATTTATGAAGGAATTTCAGAACCAAATTGCATTACCTTGGTGCAAAATGCTTCCCAGTTGTCTGCATACCGTATGCCCTTAAAGGACCAGATATCAATCTTACTAATTTTATTGTACACTATGAAGGATATCGGTACCTGTTTAATGATTATGGAGAGGAATCTTACAGAATCTAGCTGTCAAGAAAAAGAGAGTGCGTCTTTCATGGATGTGCTACCTTTTTTCTAACAAAATTTTTCTGAGATCAGAGTTGTAGATGATAGCTAATCTGGGATGGGACACCCTGCTCACTTCTTTATCTGTCATTCAGCCTTTTGAGACTTCTGAGGAATTAAAGCCTCATCTAACTCATGAGATCAAACTGAAATCAATAGTGTCACAGCCGAATTAAAAGAGTACAGCCCCATCTAAGTACACTTGTTTTTCTGTTTATGTATGGGTTTTAATAAGTGACTCTGTATGCATGCCATAGAAGGCAAAGAAGCTTCTCATTCCACAGTGTGCAGATCAATGGACAGGAGTAAAAGCTGGCAGAAAACTTGTTGCTGGTGTCCCTCCTCCATCCCACCTTTCCTTTTGCACTGTAAAACCTGGATAGCTTTGGAAGCCAAAAGGAATAAGAGGGGAGGACCTTGATGCTCTGGCGTGCAACTTCCCGACAATAGTAGATACACTGGCACTGCCAGCCATGGCAGGACCGCTGGAAGGAGAGGATGGAGAGGAGGAAATGCAGCTAAAAGCTTTTATTTACTCTGTACTTGTATTAATCTTGATTGCAAAATCTAAATGACCACAAAGTTTAGGATTGTTGTAGTCAGGTTGCTGTCTTCTGGCTAGGTCAGATAGAAGGGTGTCAGCCTGACTCGGGGTGGGTAGTAGTGAGGGACTTCACCCCGTGGGGATGGAGTGCTGGGTGCTCACATTTGTGTTTTCAGCAGAGACAGTAATCAGCACTGGGCATCTGGATGACAAGCAATCCAAATTAATCAGGGAACCTGGGACCTCAACGCCTCGATGAACGGGAGTAAATGCAGATATCAGGACTATGCTTTGGGAATTTCTACATGCAAGATCTACTCTGTGCCTTTTCCTTTGTTTTTCGTGGAACATAAAGTTTTTCCAAAGCTGTTACTGACATTCTTAGTAGTAAAAATCATTCTGTGAAATGGTGTTGGTAGATACTGGGCTTTGCTCCTCTCTTCTCACAGTATTTCTGTATTCTATATCTCTAGATAATTAATATTATTAAAAAAATAATACCTACAATATGGGTGTGTACTCAATAGATTGTGTGGCAGAATTACAGGGCAGAGAGTTCTCTATTCTTGCAGAAAAATCAGAAGCATTAGGATCAATAAATCTTTGACATTGGTGCAGTTAAAGGATAGAAATTTGCCGTCACTTGCCTTTTCGTCTCAGTGGTCAGTCTGGCCCAAACCACGACACTCCAGTATAATAGAATTGTGCTCTTAGTTACTAAATGCAGATTAATTTGCCATCTGCATTTTAACTGCTTTGATGTGCAAAGCTTTCTGTTGCAATAATAAAATTAATACCATGTTTTAATACAACAAAGATATTTAGATTTTTATGAAACACACTCATTTGCATTAGTTGATGATACCTATTTAACTCCTGTTGGTTTTAAAGAGTTTCATTATTCAGTGTGAGGGACACATTGTATTTCATTCTGAGTCCATCAAGATTAATGTAGCACAGGAATCGTAACATTAAAATCAATATTTTATACCAGTGAGAGCATTGGAAAAAGAGTGAAAACAGGAAAACATACTCTGGTGTGTGCAGATATCCCCGTGTCAGTTCTTCCCCAAGAAGTTTTATGAGTAAGTAACATCTAAATCTATTTCTGTTTTTACCAGAATTTAATTAATGTTTTTGGGAAACAATTTGTTACCAGTTTCTAATACTACTATATATTTTTGGACTGGAAATTCGAAGAGAAAAGGTCTTTATCTGACAGCTGGCATTTACATGTAGACAATGATATAGGGGCTGAATTTTGCTCAGTTTCTAATGCAGTAGAGGTGAATCGTAACCAAGCATTTCTCATTATTTTCAGACTATTTCATGCCTTCCTTGCTTTATTACTCTTTTTTACATTCTGTTAATAAAATACCTGGGAAAAGGGTTGAAAACTTATCCCATTCCACCCCCACCCCCCCCACCCCCATCACTGGGTATACTTTAAAAGGAGAATGTTAAACTGTGCAATGATTTATTACTCAATTAAGATTTACGGACTGAATAGTCTTCATAAAGCAATGATTGGTGAGGTTTTCATATAATAGTTTTGCAGCTAATGGTTTCTGACAATGGCACTTTGCAGAAAGGGACAACTAGATCAAGTAAAAGAAATAGGGGAAAACTGCACCGTGAGTGCTCAGGTTAGGTTGATGGCCAGGATTATACCAAGACAAAAGCTGAAAAAATGGTAACACAAGAGGAACTCATTCCTATCCCCTAAATATGTGTAAGCTCAATGGCCATTTGGACAAGGTCCTGCCCCACAGCCCACCTCTTGCACTTCATCAATATCTCCAGCCACCTGGAAAGTCTTCTCTCCTAGTTGGCTCAGAAACTCCAGATGGAACAGAGCCAGCAGCCTTGTCTTGTGGTCCCTGCAGTGTGCTGAGGCAATCTTTGGCTTGTGGAACGGCTGTTAGGAGCCAGTCCAACTTGGAGCAGGTGTAGAGTTGTTCTACTCTGTGCTCAAGAGTGCACTGCTTCTGGGACCGGAGCCCCAGTAAAATTGACATAAAACTGCCTCTTTGTTCTTCTGGCCAGAAAAACAGCCATTGGGGGCAAGGTACTCGGTACACATGTGAATAGCAAGACAAGCTGATATAAAAAATCAGAGTCCCATTTGACTTGCTGGGGAAAGGATTTCTGAAAGTTACATCAAAAATCAGCAACAAATTACAGATAAAGCTGTATAAGGATTTTCTGGGGAAAAAAAATCTAATATTTTGGAAAAACATCAAACTGCTTCAGAAATGGGCTACATTGTGCCATAAATGAGGAGAGGACAGCTCTTGAAGGTTTGACCACTGTCATAGGTCTACTAGTACCCTGCACTCTCTTCGTAGAACTAAACTTGTCACTTATTTCTGATCTTTCATATTGCTTCAAAATTAGTTCATCTGGGAAAAGGGTTCACAGATATGAAGCACTGTATTATGGTCCATATTTTCTGGGGATTTGATCATGACACTGTTTTAATTTGTTATGATAGCCTTGACACCTGAGAGACCTTACCACACCTTCAGCATCCGTAAAACTGCATTAGCACTGAAAATCCCTTTCATGGTAGGCAATATAAAATATGTAATGAAGCTAGCTCCAAAGGTAAACATGACAGACTAAGGCTTGTGGATGCACTCTGGAAAGGGAAGGGAATTCAGTGAAATCTCTTAAGCCAACATCATGAACTAAAGCTCAGTGATTCTGCACATGAAGACTAAAACTGGCAGAAAATTACTGCTGGTTTAGTAAGTCCTAAATATTTTCCAGCAGGGTGTGGCATCCTGGGCAGTGACTTAAACCCCTTGACAAAAGACTTGGTTTTCTTGGCAACTTTTCACAGATTTAGAGGTCACAGCAGGAGTCCAAACACCAGGATTGAAACCTAAACAGCAACCTAGCCACGTCTTAGTTGTGAAGGAGAGTCTCCACATAGGATTTAGCACACATTATTCAAAGTGTGTTGATGTCATGCTGTTAGATATTTTATATTAATGCTTCTGAATGTTTCCCTGTTGACAATCCCAAATGATGGGAGAAGGGATATCTTGACTAGTTATTTGGGTTTTCACATATGGAGAGCTGACATGCAAAAGCGTAGGAGTCAGAATAAAAATCTACATTAATCTGGCAGGGTAACTGTTACAATAACAATTTGTTTTGTTTTGTTTTGTTTTGTTTTGTTTTGTTTTGTTTTTTTTATAAACCCCCAAATTGTTACCCATACTGACAAGTCAAAAGTGAGGATTACAGTCTCCAAAGTCCTAGGTGAGAAAGCAGCCCCATAATGTCCATATGGAACATGGAGCAACTGAAGTGAGAGAGGACATCTTTAACATTTCAGTACGAAGTTCTTGTAGCTATGGTAAACTATTATGGTCACCACTTCTTTGTCCTGTTCTGGTGGGACCTTTCATAGTTGCTGCAATACAAGAGGTGACCATATGTTGGCTTCTTAGCTGCTGCAGCTCCCAGGCTGGCACGTTTACTGAAACCATCAGGAAAGGTGGGTTTGCACAGTCAATGGATGCAGCTGAGGACTGTCCACGTGCTTAGTCTGCCACCTCTGCAGGGCAGGAGTTGGGATCAGTCACATCTTAAACTACAAAAGCTGGGGCATCTCTAGCTCAGGAGCCTAAGTCCCTGGTAACTCAAATACATTATGTGTTGCAGTAAAAGACAGGGCCATGAGCCTTAGAATAATACATTAGAGTTACTCTGTGACCACATGGGGAATGATTCCTTAATTACACAAATGTGCAGAAAGACTGGAACAACTGATGAATTACAGCAATCGAGTCCATCCTTATGTTAGCTCTAATGTTTTTGATTTAAGTTTCACCAAAAAATGCTGGTTCCACGTGTTGTAAATGTTTTGTTCAGAATATGTCATGTGCAGCAAACTTTCCATAATGTAAGGCACAATTATAAGTGGATCCTTCTGGCTTTGTTGGCAACTCCCTCTTCATCCAGCCCAGGACCCTCCAAGAGCCGTTTGTTGAGCTCAGCGTTCTTGAACCAGCTTACTTGAGCCTGAAGCACTGAGTGGTTCATGTTGGAGACTCGGGTTGTAAATGGACTGGAAGCTAAAGTCCACACCTTACCTGGAACAAGCAATTGAGGGGAGAAAAGTCCACAAACCCAGCAACAAGGGAAGGGAGAGAATGACAGCCAGAGATCCTGGTCATTATATTGCCACCTGAACACTTAATTCATCCGCATCTGCATTCTCCAAGAGGCTGGTGTGAGAGTGACTTATGGAAATCATTACATTTCATTTGGAATAAGAAATAAAGAATAAGACATAAAAAGGAAAAAGAAATACAGGGCATAGAAAATCGGAGTGAAGATTGGACAATATTTCTGCTGATGTGCATTTGTAATGCTAAAAACTACCAGATAAAAATTGTGTCCTTCTTCTATCCTCAGTCTGAATTAGAGCCTTACCAATTATGGTCAAAAGCAAGATCCTGGTGATGTTTCAGCAGCAAAATCGATGTCAGCGCAGGCTAAATTGTGTTCTGCCTCGTGCTCACAACTGTCAGACAATTGCTGAGATTACCAATTGCTCTAACTTTATTGCAAGCAACAATACAAGAAAGCAGTTTGATGGCAACAAGTAGTTGCCATTTGAAAATATTTCAGGCAAGGTATGGATGACTTTTTTTTGCTGGGGAGGAGCAGGATCTAGTCTTCCGAGACACCCGAGTCTCAGACCCCTGTGGCTTCTGTCACAGCCCGCAGCAGCACGCTGCAGGAAGAGCAGACCAAGCCCTTGTGGGGATCCACGGAGATCCGCTATTGAGCATCACCCCTTGGTCGCGCGGGTGGTTTGCATGAGCCAAGGCAGGCGGCTGGCTCAGATGGTGCCGGGAACCAAGACAACAGCGGCTCCCGGTATTGCCTGTTCCATGTGGCTCTCGCTGACAGTACGAGCAATGCCCTCAGGATGAGGGAGGCAGCTATTCTCACTTCTCAGTGAGGAATCCAGATCGGTACAAGCCAAATGGGATACAGCATCAGTGTTGTCAGAGCTCTTTGAAATAGCTGTTGTGTCACTTAGAGGTGGGGTGCCCTTTTTTTTTCAAGCCTTTCCATTCAAGGGTTGTTTGGATAATTCAGCTCTTATCTGGCACTGCCAGAGAGTCAGACAAGATCATGATGCTGCTGTCCTGGGTCTACAGTGCCTTATTTGGTGAAAGTATTTTTGTAACTATAGTAAAAAAATATATATGTGATATTTAGCCTTATCCTTGAATGGCAAAGAAAACATTTCAAGAGCTGTAAAATATTTCAGCTGCTATTTTCATGGGAATCCAATTAAGAAAATCAAATAGACAGTGTATTTGAAGTACACAGAGAATGAGGAAAATGTCAATACAGCCTGAAGATAATCCAAGTGTCACTGAAATTAATATAATCTATTTTCCTTGCAGTCCCCAAGGTCACTAGACAAAGCTTTGTTTCTGTTATTGTTGTGTGCTATCCCTGAATCACAGAAAGAGAGAATAATTGCCTCTTTCTCACCTCAAAAATGTCCTTAAATGAACACTAGTGATAACTAGACCGAGATGTTCCTACATCCAGTGAAAAAGCTCTGAGATGCTGAACAAAACTTATGTGGTCTTTCCAAGGCATCCTTTTTGAATGCAGAAGGCCATGTCCTCAAAGTCACTCGGGTTTTTAGAGAACCACAAAGCCATTCTCATCAAGGTACTGAAAAATTTAATTCATTTAGGTTTTATCCTCAGTGTTAAGAAAATCCCTTCCTTTGCATCTAAACATGCCTGACATCTATTTCTCTTCCCTCTACTGTGAATACAACACAAAGAAGGTCTTTGAGGAATAGTGGAAGGGTTGGCATATACTTCTGGATTTAAACCTGTGAGTTTCTCTTACTCTAATTGAGTATGTGGCTCAGCCGCACTGACCATACTAATGTATGGACTGGTGCTGTAATGTGTGGATGTTGCTAACACAATGCATGGAGAAGAAGGGGAGCTACAGTAGACTGGAAAACATTTTGATACTAAACCAGGAGGAAGAAAATGACTTGGTGCTCCTGTTGGGATGGTACACATAAATTTGGAGAAAAGGAAGAGAATCACTAGTTTTATGTCCAAGAAGGAGCCTGGTCCCTGGGGAATGTTGTATGCATAAGAATGAAACTGGAATTTGTGAAGAAATAGAACATGGGTGGCTAAACATTCCCTTTCTCACCTCAGCTCCACTTCTAGATGGAGATATTTTCCAGTAACTGATTTAATCAAGAGATACTCTTCATCTCACTTGTCTTTCCTATTACCTTTGGACTTCCTCTACCTTTCGGTATTTCAGAACTCCAATGTCTTTTTCTGTTTTAAGAATAATTTTGTTTTCCTACATGTATCGCATCCATTCTGTCTTGTCCTCTCCTGCATCTGAACTCTGGTATCCCATGGGTGCCTGAAAAAAACCAATAATCTCTCTTCCTTTCTGTAAGCAACATCCCTGCCATTACGTGTTTTATATAGCGAAGTTTGTGGCACAAAACTGATGCTGGTCATTGAGCATAAGAAAGATGGAGCAACGTTTTGTTGTGTGAGCCAAGAAAGGATTCCAAAAATGTTTTTATCCAAGTTCAGATCTCTGGCAAACAGCGAGGCGCAGCTCCACGTTGAAAGCCTTGTCAGGCACATGGCTGATATATTTACAGGACGCTCATCTGAAGGTGATCATGCAAGGAAGACTTATTCCAATGAGCTTTTTATATGTGTAGCCTTGTGGAGCTGACATTACCTAAGACATGGCTTTATCAAGCGGCAGAGAGACATAGCCTGCCACAGTATCAGATGTAGGGACATTTCAAGGAGATTGGTGTATGGTTTATAAACCTGAAGGGAAATTTCTGTGCCAGAATACAAAATACGTCTCCCTCTCCTTACTTTTAATTCACATTTATTACTAAATGTTACATGGTAAACAAGACTGAGAGGCAGTTTTTTACAAGCTGCAAAAGCTGGGACTGTAAATATGATCATTAAAAATATAGCTCAATATATTGTATGATATGTTGGGAATAGACTTTTTAAAATCTGTTTTTGATGCAAAGCTAAATAAGACAAGATCTAGCCATCGTGTGAATAGTAAGTCAGGTGGGGTCTACACAGCTGTGAAGCTATGGTGATGGGTGTCCTGTTACATACAATATATACATACATCCTGTTACATACAATATATACATACATCCTGATACAATGTGGGTGCATATTGTATCAGCTGTGCTCATGGAGACCAAGCAGGGGGTTTGGTTTCCAAATAGTGTCTGCAGAATTTGTGCCTGGATGAGGAACAAGGGTTAGATCTCTTGAGGAACATTGCTTGACACTGATGTCGAGGGGTTGTTTCGTATGCATATTGACTTTGGTCCCTATAAAGGCATAAAATCCACGTCTAAAGCCAGATGAATGGTTTGCAAAATGTAGCAGCTCATGCAATACTCAAAGCAGCTGGCTTGATTAAAAGACAACTGCTTTCCTATAAAACAATCAGAACTGGGTGGAAAATCATTGATTCATCCTACAAAAGCTTTTGAGGTGCCACCCCATCCTGCTTTTCCATCCTGAGGGCAAAGTAGGACCTTCAGAGTGTAAATCCTCACACAAGCCCAGACTGATGCCTTGCCCAAGGCATGGAGACCTGTATGCCCTCGGGAGCCGGCTCAAAGCACAGAGCCCAAAACCCAACCTGGTGGCTGTTCGCTCCACTTTGCCTTACATATGGTGCTTACAGACTGATTACCCAAACTTCACCAAGTCAATGGGCAGTTCCCATCACTGGTGTTTCAGAAGTGGGTCCTCTGTTGGTCCAATGAGGCACTTGGAGCAAGTTCCCTCCTAACTGACTTGTAGCAGCTCCTTTTCCAGCTGATCTACGTTGGGTAAAACTTCAGGTACTCATTGAAACAGAGACATGAGTTGGGATCTGCCGCATCTCAGACAAGATCCCCGGTGCTTGAAGAGTTGGCCATTTGCACTAGTTGACCTTCATAAACTGACCAGCCTGGTGTGGTGGCCTGGTCCCTGCAATGTGGGTTTTAGGGGCTTCTGGATGGCCCAGCTGGGATGTGAACCTAAGTTTATACCACACCCTCAGTACTCTGCTCTGGGGGACACGTGGGGCCAGGTCTCTTTTTCTCCCCTTCTCCATTCTTCTGGCACAAGAAAGCTTTCCCTGAGATGAGAAGGCTTTGCTGGTTGATTGCTGAGGGCCCGGGGAGGCAGGGCTGGGGAACCAGGGCTGGAAGAGCACTAGCAAATCCATTTTACTGCTGTTTCAGTTTTCTCAGTTAAAAGTTTTTTTTCTCAGGTAAAGTTTCATTTTCTGAAAATACCCCATCAGTTTCAGAGCTAAATGATATTTTTGCAGTAATTAGGTAAGCTAGTTCATATATTACAGCAATGCAACATTCCTTACCAGGAAAGAATTAACTTTTTGTATAAAAATCTATCTACAGGCCAAGCCTTGCCTGAGACTTTTCCACTTATATAAATTTATCCAGCAAACTGTTTTTCCCTTTGTCTTCCCTCTCTTTCACCTGAAAAATTTCTCCCCTCATCCACAGAAATTATACGCAAACCAAGTCTGTGAGCTCTTCAGGAAAAAACCAGCCTCTTCTCCCCTTGTCTATACATAGCCTGGCACAATGAGAACCTGATCCTCAAACAGCGTTTCGAAGTGGTGTGTACTCTGAGCCTTTGAATACTTGAATTCTGTTTATTAGTCATAAAGAAGAGAGGCTGTGGCATACAAGCGTTGGAGCAATTTATGTCTGAAGTAGCCGAATTAGTATTCTGCAAGAGCAGAGAGATCTACACCATGGCAAGGCGGACACGAACCCTCTATTCTAGCAGATTCTGGTGAGAAAAGGACTAATGCAAACCTAAGTCTGTTTGGAGCACTCATGCATTTCGTAACAGTAACTACAGCAACTGGTTCATAACTTTTTTCAGATTAAAAAAGAAAGTATTGCACAACTCTTCTGTACCTGTTTGGGAGGAAAAGGAAACTGAAATTTGACCTCCCTTAATAATTTATCTGACAAGGACTTAATTTCTCTACCTGTTTGGGGAAGGACAAGATCTGCACCACCAGCTAAATGTTAGGAGAGGGTTGATTACAAAACCAGGACTATTTTTTTTTCTATTATTTTATTTCTAGATCTAGTAACTCAGGTCTTTAGAAAACAGCTGAATTACACCAACGATTCCTGGATCAGGTTGAGGTGAGAAAACAAATACCAGCCTCAGCTCAAATTTCAGCTTTATCCCTGGGTTCAATCTGATTGAAACAGTCCTCATACCCCCTTGTACCTGGCATTTGTTTCTTCAGCTCAGCAGATGAACATTTTCATTGACAACATAAGCACAGCCACAACTTATTTACCTGTGAGGTCGTCATTGGGCCAGGAGCCGAGCTGGCAGGCTTTGCATGTGTATTCATCAAATACATATTCATTCTCTTTACAAGGAGTGCAGGTCCAACAGCAACTCACTTCTCCTTTACGGATCACCTGAAACAAAAATTGACATTTGGTTTAACAGCATAGACGTACATTCATGCTGCCCTGGTTGCTAATTTAATTTTTTAATATCTTCTTTTTTGGTAGAGGGTTTTTAAAAATTTTATTTTAAAGGGAGTTCCTTTTCATGATATGTTTGCTTATACAAAATATGACACAAGCTTTCAGCTCTCCCGTCATGTATGTACCAGAAGAAAGAAACCATCAACATCACAGAAGTATAAATGGAGGTACAAAATGACAATAAGATGTTTTTTCCCCCTCTTAGAATTAGCAAAACTCAAAATTTCATAGATGGTAATGTGCCTACACAAGCACAGTGCGTGATACTCAAGGCATATAATTCACTCCATTGTGGTCCATACAGGGAAGAATGTCAACAGCGTTACTCCTCTAAGGGTTCATTACCCAAAGATTTTCAGGTGCTTATTTTTCATCCAATTGTAAGTGATTTGTTAAAACTGATTTTCTTCCAGAAATGAAACTGAACATGCTTTTTCCAGAATTATTTAATTACTGCATTTCTAATTAACATTTAAGAGTGAGAATGTTATCTTTATCCATTTTAACATCTGACCTGATTTCTCATTTTATAATTTGCTGCCAAATGTTATTGCACACTCATGATTGAGATGCAGATTTTTCAAGATCCTTATTTATCATCTCTGGGCACTGAAAACATCTGTGCTTCTTGTCAATATGTCTTACTTTTGAAATAAAGTATTCCCAGTTTTGCTGCTCTGCCCAAACAATTTATAAACAAATACTCCCAATTATAGCATAAGAAGTAGGTTGACTTATGTATCTTTCACAATGATGAATTTAGAAGCGGGCTTCAAACCCTAATGTCTTTATTGCAATTTTCATAAATAAAGGAGTGTAATGAAAAAGAACTAGATTGCTCGTTGCAATGCTGCAGTGAAAAAAGTGTAAGTTATATCATTTTCATCAGCAATATAGGGACTTGAAAGCTTCAGTTTCTGGTTTTGTTTTTAAAATTGTAGAGCATGAGGAAAAGCCACACCTGAATAGCTAAACTGGCAGAATAATAGGAGCATAAGTGATTTGCTCTGCAAGTGATGAGACTAGATCTACTTGCAAAACAGACTATCTGTCCTCCAGAAGAATTCACATCTTGCGATTTCTTTCATTTTGAACTAGAATGAAAAGTTGAAAAAGTGACAAAATGTCTTCTGTCTGGGAAAATTATTTCTTAGAAAGCTTGTACTAATATTTAGACTCATATTTTGGTAAACTTGATGCATTATAGGAATCCATAATTTTTCAATGTATAAAATACTCAAGAAAATGAAATGGCAAAATAGAAACCATATGTTATTATCAAAACACCTAAACTTTTTATCAAAACAATTCATTTACACTTTTCTGTTAAACTTTTTACCAAACTAATATCTTTTGTAAAATACTTGGAATTTGACAAATCTGTTAGAAAACAGATACACTGATCATTTCTTACCCAGCACGAACTGGGGGTTAATCCAGAGAAGGATTATGTATCCTTCTCTAGGAATCAAAATAATTGTTCTCCACTACTCAGAATCAGGTCAGACTTTTTTTGTATTAAATTGCTTAGTCAGCTATTTCTTTGTGCTTTTATTTCTCATTTCTTGAACAATTGTTTGTTGTAGCACTTAACTATAAAACAATCTGTCCCTTTTAACAAAAATAAATCTCCTTAAAACAAAAATTATTTTCCCTTCCCATTATCATCTGGTCAATCCTTTGAACCTGCATTTATTTAAATAATCATATGTCCGCACTATTTCAAATGTATAGAGCTGAGTTGTGTTTGGATTTTATCAAGTCCTTCAGATGGATGTACCAAATGTTGCTGACTGTTGGATATCATTACACTAAATGTTTCAAATTCCTACTTAATAACTCAGTCCCACAGAATTCTGCAGGAAAAACACCATGGAACTTGGCAGGGTCAAGCTCTCCCCATCATCTGTGAAGACCATGAAGATAAAGGTCTGTGAACTAAACTTTGAGATTTATAATCAAACACATAACAAGGAGCATAAAGAACATTTCAGACATTGGACTTCAAGCATATGTCTAAGTGTGTGATGCATTGGCTTCATAGTGAAGAATTCTCTTGAGAGAATCCTTAAGAGCATGGTAGAAGGAAGAAGGAGACTCTGTTAATGAAGATCACAAGATACTTCCCATCAACTGTGTTGTGGCAACAGATCACAAAGGAACTCAGAGCCGCCCAATTCTGAGGTTATTATCTGTTTGTCCATCTCTATCCTCTCACATATATGACTTTGTGGCTGGAGCAGGCTAACATCAGACCCCTGTTTAGTTACTGTGGGAGTAATTCATCCTACCTTCCTTTATGTGTCTGCAGAATGTGTATTTTTGTCTGAACCAACTGTCCTGGCTGGGTGCCTTTTACTATCAGTGAAGGGAAAGAAATGTTTCTACACCGAGATTCATCTTAACTGTTTTCAAAGCCTACATGAGGATGAGATGGCTCCTGATCTGGGATAATATATTATTTCCATTGACTATAAAGAAAGTTCAGAAATCTCATGTAACTGTCTATACCTACACTGAAGATATATATATTTGGTTTGATGAAACTCACTGACTTTGCCAGAGGCCAGTTAGTAAATAAAACATGGAGACTCTGCCCTAAAACTCTGGAAAACTCAGACTGAAGAGAGTCACTTTGTGTTGCAGAACATGGTCAGCCTCTCATCAACCCCTCACTGCAGCTGCTTCCCAGTCTTGCAGGCATGCCATGATAACACAGGAGAAAAGTGATCCACCTTCCAGTGAGACACGTCAGAAATTACAGCTGCTTCTTTTCAGTCTGAGCCACTCTGTTGTCCATGCCCATGCGCTCAGTCCACAGGCTTTTATATAAATGACAGCAATGTAAGCTAAGGACTTGCAATATTTTAACTGTTCTGCAGCGTCATGGGATGCTGAAGGATAATAGAGTACAACTAATATATGACAGATTCATCCCTTCCTTACTTACGGTAACATGGAAAGGAGGGTGAAAAAATCAAAAACCTGGGAAACCAAGAAGCCGTAAACCAGGTATGATTAAAAAAAAAAAGTTACCTACATTTCCTGAAGTTCTAAGTAGTGGTAGTTATCGATGTTCTCTGATGATACCACAGACCAGGTCTGAATAATAATGTTCCAGTCTAGGTGTCTATGTCTAGCACTGAAATAGTAGCAATTATTATTTATAATTTACCTGCAATAGTACTGACAAGTCACAGTCAGAGATTTACACTCCACTGAATCAGATGCTGTAAAAATATGCAGAAAAAAACTCCCAAACAATACCTGTTCTAAAGCATTTGGAATATAAGTATTAAAAAGTCAGCAGTTCACAGATGTAGGAGTACAAGAAAATGGCAACTTATGTAAACAGTGAGATGACTATGACACCAGTAAGAACTAAATACATAAGTCTGTACATTTTAATTAAGGTGTGGGATACTGTCTCCATGTAAGAAAAACTTGCTTTCAAATTTCAAGGTTATACATTCTATACGAGTGAAGTAAATGGAGAAAATATTTACCTTTATCTGGCCTTTTTCGCAGGGTTCACTGCACACAGATCGGATGATATTATTTTTCTCTGACCATATTTCATCATCGTCCATTTTCAGCTCACCATTGTCCCAGCTGCCAACATTGATGTAATCAAAGTAGTCCTTCCCCATTTTTTTGAAATTCATGATTTCATATCTTTAGAAACAAAAAGGGAAGACATAGCTGAGTTGAGGAGAACATCATGAAATGTTTCAAGATAAAGGAACACTATACAGTCAAAATCAAGTTTGTTGAAATAAAGAAGGCAAAATTTCAAGCATTATGCTTGCCTTTGAGTCTCTCCCAATAATTTTTGTGATATCATCATCTTTCTTTTCCTTTGTATTTTAATTTATTTTCTATTATAACCATGATTGAGCTTCTGAGAATGACTATATTTAAGGAAAACACTGAAATGAGCCAGACAAGATTCATCCTGTGTAACTTTCAGCACTGAAGCCGACTGCATAGGGAACCCTAGCTGTCCTAGGCTCACTCTGTAGCAGATGCAGAGAAATCTAAACCTATAATGGCAATTCCCAACGCTAAGTGTTCCTCACTGTCTGCAGGTGCTTATTCCACTCCTGAGAGAGGGAGCCTGAAGACAGCTAAGCTCCTGAAGTGAAATAAAAGCAACCCTGGCCTGTGGGATCAAAAGAAATGCCCTGTGCTGTAAGACTGCAAGATACAATTTGATGTGGCACCCAGAGAGGGATCAGGCTTCATTCTTCAGGCACAGAGTCAAGGACTCAGACTTGCTGGAGCCTTCAGAGAGATCTTCTTGTCAAGAGGCACCTTGTAGTCCAGGCATTTGAAGAATGAAGTTGAGAGTTGCCTTTTTTTTAGCCTTTTTCTACTACAACATTGCAGCAGCAAATGCTATTCTCTCCTACCCATGCAATCCTCTTCATTTTTATATACTTTCTCAGTAATTGGAACACACTTAATTTCTTGTACAGTACAATTTGGAAGAGAAAGAGTAGTCATGTCTCAGACCTAGGTGGCTTTTGGGTCAGATCACCTCATTATCTGCGAACAGAAGTGTTAAGAGCGGAGCTAGAGCTGATCAGAGTTTTCAGGTTCATGTTCCTCTTCCTCCTACTGTCTTTTTAGCTCCCACAGAGTCTTACAGAAAGCCTGTGGAGCAATGGAGGACTCACCAGCCTCCTACTGGCATGCTGAACACCAGGCCACCTTTCTGCCTTACAGGCCAGTTCTTTTAGCGCTTACTTGTAAGGCATGCTGGAGAAGCTGGGCAACTTCTGAAGTGATGATGTCATGCTTTTCTTTACCTCCTCTTTAGTGGATTGTGCAGTAATCTGGCTAAGCAACATGAAATTCACTGATGGAAAATAAGCAAATGATATAGACTGAGAAGAGGAACACAATCATACATTTAGAAAACCTTCCTGGTTCATAAACGAGGAGACAACTTTTTCCTGGCAGCAGGCACAAAATCAGTCCCCAAGGCAAAGCATATGGACAAGGCTGGATTAAGAGTGATGTTATTAGAGTGTAATTTGTGAAGTCCAATGTACAGATAAGTAAAAGAACCAGATCATTAAATCAAATAATCTCTTAACTAAGATATCCAATTATATCACTTAAGTTTTGAGGCAACACTTTTAAGACTGACAAGCAGTAGCCATACTGTATCTAACATCAATGCTTTTCCCATGCTGACATAAAAAAAAATTACAGTAAAACTAATCTATAATATTCTCCGTCCACGGATCTTAGGATGCTTTGCATCAGGAAACAAAGTCTAACTGTCACAGTTGGGAAACTATGGCAGGGATTCAATGCCAAAATCACACACAGGTCTGGATCAAGATTGCAATCAACCTGTGAAAGAAAATGAAAGTGGAACCTGACTGAATGGGCAATATGATATGACCCATATCATATGATTCTTGAGTCTTTCCAAAAGAAGAAGAAATGAGTAATGACACAGCTAGGAAGAAAAATTTATGATACTCCTGGATTTTGGAATATTTTGCTTTCCATCCTCTGTAAAAAAGGAAAGGTACACAGCTTTGAGAATGACCTTATCAAAGGTGGAGATGTGAGTGCCAGACTGACACAAATGAATTGAAGCTAGATAACACACACACAAACCCGAATAAACAGCCTTTTAAGTATGGTTATAAAGCAAGTTTTTTTCTGATGTTCACAGGCATAGTAACAGTCTGTTCAAGGATTAAACAGACTAAACAAAATGTTAGCCCAGAAGCCACTGTGGAGTCTTTATTCAGCGTCGTCAGGACATTGTAACACTCATCTGGGTATCGCTTTGCTACAGCTGTCAATTCAGAGTTTCATGGGCAGATGAATGGAAGTACTGCCAATGCTTAACAGACCACAGGACCTAAAACAATTATCCCTCCAGTAGTAGTTCCATGCGTACATCCCAAGGGGAATACTGGAAAGAAACCTAACAAATGGAATAAACTATCGTTTTAATATACTGTGTCTCTCTTCTCTATGGAGAACAGCGTTGGTGGGACTGATAGTAATAGCCAACCTCAGTAAGTCCTTTGCTACAGTGGGGGCTCACGAGCCACTGGTTCCCTGAAGCTTCCTGGAGATATCACAGGGACAGTTTGTCACTTTAGGGTAGGAGAGACCAGATGGGGCAACAGCACATTTCCAGCAGTGCCCTAATCACACTGCAAAACACTTCTTTCAAAACAGAAGCGCCATGAAGTTGCTGAGAATCCATATTCTGTTGGTAGCACAGCCAAATCATCAGCATCTTGTTTTTCTTGCCTTCTCAATTTCTTCTTTGGAGTTTCGATACTATTTACAGATAGTTGGTGTCTTCCTGAGAAATCACAACTGTTCCTTCCATACTCGCTTGGTTTTTTCCATGTCTTCTTTCTGACCTAAAACAAGCCCTCCACTAGACTGCCTATCTGCTTAAAGCTCAACATACACATAAAGGACTTTGGAATAGGGCCAGGATTCAAAGCATCTTGTGGGATTAATCATCTGTTGTATAATATCAAAACCCTTTTGTCATACATAAAAATCCTGAGCTATCTAGGTCAGAAAGGCTTTTTATGTTCTGATTTCCTGCTTAACACCACCACCACAGTACAGCTGTGAGGATTTATATTTCCGTTTTGCAAAGTGAAGATGCAGCTATCAATGCAAGTGAACAGGGGAGGTGAGTTGTTCCCGTATGACTGCACCATATCCCAGCTGTTGCAAATGGTGTTTGACAGTGCTCAAAAGACCATAAACTACTCAAAATCTGGGCATTAGAGATAGAGCTTCCTATAAAGCCTTCTTAATCATGAAAAAGTAAATTTTGGCTTGATGTTAGCTAAGTTAAGCACATAGACTGGATTTAATGACGTGACTATTGTAGGAGAGTTTCAAAAATAAACAAACTCTGGGACCATTTTGTCACCACACACAGTCCATTAGTTTGAGTAGACAGAGCACTGCTGTATCTCACACAAATCCAGGGAGGCTGGACTTTCTTAAAGTTGCGTTACCCTGAGGTGCATAATCAACGCAGTGTGCCCATGCTCTTCAGTGAAACGCTAATGTCCTACTGTGACTGAGCAAATGACTGCACGTGATATAATTCCTTCATCATCTTTCTTGGAATTGAACTTTAAAAGACCAAACACGTTCAATTAAATTCCTTGCAACAAATGGAATTAAATCATTACTGTTAAGCATACGAACATGAGGAAAAGGTAAAGCTAAAGGTCTCTGCAACATTTAGATATTGGTGTTGTCATGCCACATGTCATTTATTTGTGGCAGTCTTCAGTCTTTCAGCAAGAAATAGAGTGAGACAGATAAGAATAAGGTAGGATGCAGTCCAGTGTGTCTGAGCACCATTAAAACCAAATGGGAATCCTTTAAGAGAAATCTGGGGCAAGTCTTTTAAAAATAATTTGGTCAAAAAAATCCAGACTGAGAACTTTTCTTCAGAATTCAGCTATTTGTAAAAATAGAAATGTTTAGCGGAAGACAGCCTTGCTCACCAAAACAGTTCTGAAAATAAATTACCATCTGAAATTTTCCTGGGTTTCTGCCAGTTTGTGTCTGAGTTCTCCTACCAGCTCACAGTGCACTTCCTCAGAGTCTGAGTTTGAAGACTTTGAAAATGTGTGTCTCCGGAGACACAGTCTGCTTTGTAGATAGCTGTCCTACTCTCTTTTGGAGAGAATGCTGACTTTAGAGGTTTTCAAATAAAATGAAAAAAATTTTCAGTTCTGAAATTGCAGAAATTTTTGGAAATGTCAAAATATTCTGACCAATGGATTTACCTTTTCCTACCTATCTTATATTGTGTCTTGTATTATCTCTTACATTTCATAGATATACGTATATAAATATATGTAAGTTTTCAGCAAAAGAGGCTTTGTTTAAATTCCATTTGGCTTATAGTAGCACAGTATGAATTAATAGCTTAGTCTGTTACGCAAGTGGAAAGGCTTTATTTAGAAGATATGGAAACAGATTTTTAATAATTCTGATGGAAAAAAAAATCCCAGACAAATCAATACAATATTTCTGATATTATTTTACCTTTCTTAATAAAAGAACTATGTCTGCTGTGATTGCTTGTCGCTCAATCAAACACATACATTTAAGCACCCAGAGAGAGACAGCAATGCTCTCGTGGCTGTCGTAGTCTATGAACATAAAGAAGGTCTGATGGTTTGTAGTGAGAAGTAATACCTTTAAAAAGCACAGATGAAAACAGAAATTCAAGCAGGGAGATCGTATGCCTGAAAGTTTGTGTCCTTAACCTTAAACGTCACAAAAAATGCACATTAAAAAAAAAAAGGGGGGGTTATTTTGGAAAAATAAGCACAGAAATTCAGGAAATGTGAAAATAAAAGTATGAGATCTTAGCTCTGATGTCAAGTCTGCACACATCTACTATTAACAGTATTAAACAGTTTGACAAATGTCAAAGTTACCTTCCTGGTGAGTCGCCGTTCTCATCAAACAAGATCATGTCCCCAGAGACTCCAGTAAAGTTAGTCTTCATGAGGGATTCCAGGAGCTTCCGACCATCTATGGGCTTCATGGCGTCACAGAGGCCCACGTAGCCTGGGCACAGCGACACCTGCATGTTGTGGAGGCCGTACGCCATCGAGTATATTGCATTGATAACAAAGCCCATCTTGGAGTCCTGAACGTGCTGCGTCCTCAGAGTCATCTGGCCTGCCAGGGAACATCACAAAGTGTGTGGTTAGTGCATGGGGCTCAAATATGATCAGCTCTTCAGACATCTGTTGGTGGGTTGGTTATTAATGGCAGAAAAAGTCTTTTTAAGTGTCTTAAACAGCTCATAGCAGGTGCTCTTACCGGTACACACAGTGACCATGTTAAAAAAAAAAAAAGACAGGAATGAAAGAAGAAGTTTCCCTTAAATATTTTACTATCCAGCTGATGCCTCTCTCTGTGCAGCTCCACACTTCACATATGTTGTTTTTCGACTACTTCTCTTCCATGTGTTGTTTTAAAGTATGCGTCATGAATATTATAATGTTTTGGGGAATCCAGGAACTTGTCCCCGCCTGCAGAAACCTCTCAAATCCTCAGAAATCCTTTGTTGAGATGTAAATGCTAACATGGGGTCTATTCTGTAGTGACCTCGTAGACAACATTTTTGTTTCAGAGACATGGGAACCAATACTGTGCAAACAGACTGACCTAGGCACCACTCCTTTACTGTACCAAAGGTCCCTACGCTAATAAGTCTCCTGCTTCTACGCCTCTTGTTCCTCTCTATTGACGAAGTTAGGATAGTGATGCAATGCAGATGAATGCATTAAAATGTCTGTGATGATGTGGGTTAAGCAATGACTCTGTTCAGCCAGAATTGGTTAACCTTACTTTGTTAGGCTTTTAAAACGTGACGTCTGGATTTCTATTTTCTATTTAAGCTTCTGTGAAATGCACAGTAAAATTTCACTCACCAGCACCCTGAAGGCCTTTTTTTTTTATAACCCAGTGTTATTAATGACACAGATTCGCTCTGTTGGCATCACCAGTCCAGCTAAGGAAGAGTGGGCTGGAGGTTTTCTGCCTCATATGTCATCAGTAAAGCTGCCAGCTGCACTCCAGCAGCCAGATCTTTAACACTGGGGAAGCGAGGAGAGTCAGAGACAAAGCAACCGCATCAGCGGTGCTGGGAATTTGTCAGACACCTGGAGAGATTTGGCTCGGGAGGGAGGACAAACAAAGAGCTCTACTAGAACATTTGCTCTCCTTTTTTCAGTCAAGCAGCAATCCCTAGGGAGTCCTGTGTGTGGGCAGCCAGGAGCAAAAGGAATGCGAAGAACCCTCTCTGCGTCCACTCTAGGAGAGTCTGCCTCCCACAGAGGCTCTGATTAGCGCTGGGGATGGAGCTTACACCTGCCTGTCTGGGCTGCAGGGGTGGCACAATGTGAGAAGTAATTTATGCCATGAAAAGACAAGACTGACATTTTTTTTCTTGAAAGAAATGAAGACTAATGTATGACTTTAAGGGTGGCACTCACCTGGTTTAACAACATCCGCCCAGAAGACAAGCATCCAGTCTGATGTCTAGGCACCTTTTGTGGAGATGAGTAAGAATCTCCAGCTGGTGATTGATCCCATCATAAGACAGGTGCATCTACAAGCTCACCTTTTCGGTGGTGAACAAGGACATCACCACACAATTTTAATCACTAAAACATTTTGGAGTACTGAAAACATCAGGAAGGGTTGCAAAGATACACAGTTCGAACAGAAAATCCTTGTGTAGAGGTCAGTAAGTGAATGAGGGGACTGAGAGATGCCTTTTTTCCTTCTGTTTCATGCAAGAGCTGGCACTCCCAGTTCCAGTCCACCTCAGGAGCAGTGATTAACATTTTGGATACTTAAGTCATATGAGATTGAAATATCTGTAATGGAAAAACACCTTGGAAACAACACACAGTATTGCTCATTTGTTCTGTTCTACCAAGGTATTGCTTTTCCTGATTCAAAATAATAGGCATAAAAACTGCAACAGTGGAGTACATGTAAAACCCGTATTAATTGAAATTAAGTGGAAAATCGAACAAGTGTATCACATTGCAATACACAAAACTTGGTTTAACCAATTATTCATCCTCAAAATTAACAGCTCTCAAACCATGCAGTTAATTATAGTAGCCATTAGAATGAATCAGATTTGCATCAGCAATAGTCTTTATTGTGAAACAATATTTCAGCTGCTTTATTGCATATGATTGCTTAAAAATGTAATAACTTAATTCTTACAGGAACACTCTCCACTGGGCTTTGTGCTTATAGAATTATTATTATGACTTTCTTTAAACATTGAACCTCATTCAATTCACCTGATGATTTGTAATGAGGCTGCTTAGCTCTTCATCGAAGCTGCTGGCAATTGTCAACGGAGTTGTGAGGGAATTAGCTGTTGTGAGATTTTTAATGTACTTCCTGCAGCTGGAGAAAACATTTCCCTGAGATATTAACTTTGTTATAGAGGGGCAAATCCAACCTGCCAAGTCTGACTGTCAGTTTACAGTACCTCAAGGCCCTGTAGTTAAGGGGAACATCTCAAAAACTGAGACAAAAGAAAATTTTTGCTCTTTAATATACTATAATACAGTCTTAAAAAATACCAGTATTAAAAAACTTGTCTGAAAGTGATTTTCAATCCATTTCTCAGAGTACTTAGGCATGGCAGGCTTAAAGCATATAAGTAACCCTGTTTACCTCAGTGATCCTATGAGTGGTTTTAAGGGAAGGCTGAATACACAAGCTAAAAGGTACTCTCTCTGTCAGAAAAAAAAGTGAAAATATTTTAAACCTATCTCTGCAATAAGTATGATTTAGGTAACCGTAAACACATTGTTCAGCTAAGCATTAGTGCCTATTGTTCTCACTGGAATTCAAACACATATTCTTATATTCATCCACGAGTGCTGTCAAGAACCTTTCCTGACACAGGGTCATCATGAGATGGAGAGGTGGCACAGGTGAATTTAATGATGATGACACCAGTAATGTTTAATGGAATTGACTTTACAAATTAAACTCTTAATCAAGAATAATGAAAAAATCTAACAGGAGTTGAGGAGTTCCTACAGAATTACTGGACAGAGAATAAATATCCACAGACTGTAACCCATATGCTTGTTCATAATATCCATAGTAGAACTCTTTTCTATTACAGTAAAAAACCCCATATCTACAAAAGGTCTGTTTTTCTGCATCTTTTATGTCCCCATATGAGAAAAATTTGCAAAGAAGGAAATAAAAATGTCTTGCTTTCCTGTGGGGTGGGAAAAGCCAGCGTGATGCTGTTCAATGTTTGCCTGTAGGGATAAGCAGGACATGTTCACATAGATGTTTTAGTTCAGTCCAGGTGTGGGCTTTCAAAGCCAGTCTCCAAACCCTTCGTGCTCACTGTGCTTTGGTTTGGACTGGGTGTCACAGTTTTGGAGCAAGGTATCAAATTTTTTTGGAAAGGCACTGAAACAGATAAAGTGCCCCAGGAAAGCACCTAATGCACTGCAGCTGGAAATGGGTGTTCAAACCTTAGGACCAGCCTACAGCCGGTTTAGAGTAAACCTCCCCTGCGCTGTGAGCCTTCCTTGGCCCATCGAGTTTGCAGTCAGCCTCAGCATCACTCCAGGATGCTGCAGACAGCAGGAGTTGGAGGTACAGGGGTGACAATGTGCATGGGCCGGGTACAAAGCTGCGCTTCGTAGGTCTCCAGTTGATTCTTATTGCAACTTTGACAGGCTTAAGTACCTTTTCTGTGGTAGGACTGAGCAATTTTTTCAGGATGTAGCTCATTTTCCCATAAACATTGTTTGGAATAATATCAACTTATTTATGAATCTGTGCTAAGTTGGGGGATTACATCCAAATGATTGTAGAAAGTAATCTGTACTGCAGTACCTTGGAACCAATAAATATTAACATTGTGTCATGATAATTACTGCAGAAATAGAAAATTCTGCCTCCTGCAATTATGATGTACAAGGCAATAGAAGAATGCAGGGCGAATCAAATCATACTTAATGAGGAAAGCAGGAAGTACTTGCAATCATAAATGATTAAACGTTGTGGAATTCCCTGAGAAATGAGGGAATCTCAGTGTTTAGAGCATGTGCGCAGATCCCTCATTTCTGTTTATTCCCTTATCTTTCCTGTCTAAGTAATTTTGGTAATTTTGGTAAGGGTTTATCCTATTATTTTCCAAGCTGTGAGGTCATGAAGCAGTTTCAGATTTGAAGTCACATAGCCATTTCTGTCTACAAAATATTATAGAGATAAATCCTGTTCCTTCTTTGGCAAATCAGATAATCCATCCGTCCTTCAGTTTCCCATCTAATAATATTTCCTTTCTACTACTTTTTATGTGCCACCTTTCCTTAGGTTAAATATGGCTCAGGAAGAGGACTACTTCCCATTATCTTCCTTTTTTCCCTCTGCTTAACGTAATGGGCTTGTTATTGGCTGGAGATTCTAGGTGCTATCGTGCTATCTCTGAAATGAAAGTAAAATTATTCTGGATTTCATGGGAAATATTAGTGTGTAAATATTCTGTAGGTCATTTAGGAACATATATATAAAAGATTCAGGTCAGCCTTTGCAATATGGTTAAATGAACTAAATATCAGCTTAGGAATTTGCTGCCCCTGGAGAAGGTGGTTAATATCCTTGCTTTTTCCTGCTTAAATATTGTATATGTCTGTATATATATGTGTGTTCCCAGCTTTATTATAGGGCTGTGACTATACCAAAGGCGAAGAACAGTCTGGGAATGGTATAAACTCAGAGCATCGTAACCTGCAGCTTTCTTGCCCCCACTGCTGGGAGTGACCCAGTTTGGGATGCTCCAGCATTGTCACAGCAGAGGATAAACGTGGGCTATGCAGGGCGATCATGCACTGTGCTACTCAGCAGCGCCTCATGAATTTATGGTTTTTTCCATGTCTCGGGGCCATGCGAAGGCAAGCTCAGGTATGCGCACGCTACAGCTGCGGAGTCCGAGCTGGGGCAGCCTGTTGGCGTGAACCTGGGAGTTTCTGGGAGGAGGGCTGGCTCGGAAAGCAGCGCTGAACCCGTGATTAACTGCGCAGAGACTGCCCAGCCCTAAACTCCTCATCCAAGTTTGTTCTTTTCTGTTGTCACTTTGCCAAAACAGAAATATGTAGGTGACAGAAAAGAAACATGTTCTTTCACCAAGAAGGTGATTCCAGCTGGCAACGGTTCATTTCTTGGATCTATTTAAAGAACAATTAGTGTACTTACAGGTACTGAGCCAAGAAAGCACGCGGGGTGCTGAGCTTTTGCCACGCTCCAGCCTTTCTCCTGCAGACCCCAAATCCCGCTGTCCCAGCCCGGGCCGGGCTCGTGGCACTCCGCAAGGCTGGGGCTGCACCTCGTGGGCATGGTGCGGGTGGCAGCGGCTGCCACCAGTGGGGAGCAGTGGTGGTGGGAATAATTAAAAACCCTCACAACCCCCCCCCGAAATATGGAAAAACAAAACAAAACCAACTCCCACAGGAAATTCTGAAATTTCACTGTTTTTTCCCCTTACTTAGCATGCAAATAGACAGAAAACATTCTTCAAAAAAAAAATCATTATTTTATGGGTTTTTGATGTAAAACCTGTCATTCCTTTGTTTTTTCGCCTATTTCTTACCCTCAAGGAAGAAGAAATGCATTTTTTTTTCTGTTTGCCAGCTGGTGACATTACAAAGCCTCATCAAGCCAGGATGTGCAAGAGTGCAAAATTACCATGGTTCAATATGATTTTCCTGCTTCTAACTTTTCCAAAGCTGAGAATACTTTGAAATATAAAGAATGGAGAAAGGGTAAAAGGAAGAGTGAAAATACTTTACATTCCAGGCAGCCTCCCCTTTATTTCATTCTCTGAGAAGAAACAAGAGAACGAAGTATGAGACAGAAAATGGGAGAATATTTTTTTTCAAAGTGCTGAGCGTTTTTTTTTGCTATGCAATGAGTTTAACATTGAAATAAAGGGAAATGGGTAGTGTTTCATTTTTTTATTTTTAAATTTCTCAATGATCAAAAGGTTGTTTAGAACAAACAGCCTAGAGGACATCCCAGAAGAAACCAGAAATACAACCTATGGTCTCCAACTATCCCATAAACTTTCCCCATGACGAATTCACAGATTAGTTTGCATATAGTTTCCATTAATATGTCATTAAAGACTTCATTGATTCTTTGTGTTAATTTTTGTTTTGCGACACAATAGGCTGACAGAAATGAGTTCTAGTTTTGCTAGCGAATAGTCCCTCATTCACTTTCTGCTAGCAGTAGTTGAAGTTCAAGCCCACCAGCAAATGTTTTTGGTTGGTTGGTTGGTTTTTTTCCCCCCTTTTTCTTAGTGAATATCTCAAAAAAAAAAAAAAAGCAGGGGGAAAGGCTGCCTTCTGTAACCAAGACATAGCAGCTCCTGTCTGCTGCAGATTATGGTGTGGGACTTTTCAGGTCTGTCATGGGTCCTTGATGTCGCAGTTGTGCTCCTTGGGAACACGTTGGTAACCTTCCCTGGACTTGCATGTTCTGGATGGCATGGCACCAAGTCAGTCATCCCAGAAATATGTATGTCGCTTCAGTGAAGAAATGAGTGGAGTCTTATAAAATGGAGGAAAAGCTGTATATGTGAAGCAAGGTAAAGCATAGTGTTCATACCTAATTAAGTTAACATTGTTTAAAGATACAGAAAAAGACTAATTTTGGAAGCTTTTCTAAAATCTGTCATCAGACCTTTCTGTTAAAGCGATGTGAAAAAAAATAACATTCAGTTCTCTGTTATTTGTAAGCTTCCAGGTGTATTTTTCTACTAAAAATCAAATGTAATAGGTTATTTATTTATTTATTATTTTTTTTCCCTTAATTTAATTTCTTACAGGCTCTTGGACTGACAAACAAAGGTATTTTCTGCTGTATGGGAAATTTCGTGTAGTTCAAATGTCCTTTTCCATTCAAAATGAATAAAAAAACCTCAAGACTGAATTTTATCTTTTCTGAAAAGGACATTCAGAGGGAAAAAAAGAGATTTGACAACATTGGAAAATGTCATTTTGATGCTGAGGCAAAAAACATCGTATAACACTGAAACAATGTAAAAGCAAATTATAAACTTGAAACAAAACACTTCAGTGCTAATGAAATGAGAAAACAAAAAATGACTCATTTCAATGCTTTTCTTTCAAAGTGTGTGTCATTGAATCAACACGCTGCTATGGAACATTTTTCAAATTTGACAAGCAAATATCTTCCAGTGCAATCCACTCTCCAGAGGTTTTGGACCAATTCTATCACTCTTTGCAACTGAAAGCCAGTACTAGCACTGTTACACTTTATGTGATGATTATCACCAAAATGTTAAATTTGAGACTGACTGAGGGACCAAATTCAATGTCCTAAAATGCAGAGACGACTTTCAAAAGATTTTTTTCAAGTACTTAGATGACTTTGGTGTTTTACGTGTGTTTAAGCCCACATGACCAAGGCATGTTCAGAGCTCTCACAAATCTGACCAGAGGCTGACCTGCACCCTTGGATGCCTACGTACTGGTGGTGGTCTGGCTTCTGTTGTTAAGTTCAGTAAAATCAGCAAAAAGAATAACAGTGACAGTAAGTCCTAGAAGAAGGTAAGTAAATAGATGTCTATTTTTCTTAACAACATTGCTACCCTTTCACCTTTCACAGAATTCAATTTATTTGGTCATAAATTACAATAAAACACAACCCCTACAGATGCAAAAGCACATTAAATGCTGGCATAAAATGTTCTGTACTTGTAAACATGCTTATATGAAGTATTTAAATCTATACAGGGAGTTGAACTGCTGAGAGAAAAGAATGACAGGAGCTACTCCAATTCATCTAGAAATTTATATAATCTGAATACGTTTAATTATAATTTCCTTTTATTATTAAGGCTAGAGAGACATGGTCTTCCTGTACAATGGTATTAATCTCTTCCAATTAGTTTTCAAGGTTCAGAAAGGCAGTAAGAAAAGGAATTACAATATAAAGAATAAAAGCTCAGTAGCATGCTTTATCATCAAACATATCTAATATATGAAAGGAGGAAGACAGGGAGCATAATGTGAAAGAAAAATAGATGTAGCTTTATAGTCAGATTTTGGAGGAGTTTCGTGAATTCAATAACAGCAGTGAGAAGACTGAAGTTATTCAAGGGTTTGAGTTACAGGTGTGTTAAAATCAGGATCAATGCATACCAGAAACTCTTTCAAATAGGTGTAACAGAGCATACAGCAGTCCACAGTGTTACACTGCTTCTTCCTCTGAACAAAAACCAGTGACACATCTGTGTAGACTCCTGGCTCAGATTACATCAGGCTTTTACAAAATTCATATCTGAATCTATGCCTTACAGCTGATCTGCCTTTGGAAATTTCTGGACCTGACTGAGCATCACTGTAAACACAGCAATAGACTGTGTTTGGGCTCCAGATCTGAAACACGGGCTGTAAAAACGAAGGCTGGACCATCCTTCAGCTTGCCAGTGCCCAAGCATGAGACGTAATATATCAAGTATCAAACTGAGTGACAGACAGGATACATTCAGAAGAAGTAAAATGTCTTTTAATTCACTGTTTGAAAAAGTGAAAAGAATTTCAACTTAATTTGTTTTGTTTTCATTTGCCATCTAAAAATAAAAGTGTAGGAATGCTAAATTTGGGGAATATGACATTGAAATGTAACATTCCTTGAAATACAGAAAATACCCTCCTGTTCTGACAGAACTTTTTTTTTTATTGGCTGGGTTCTGATTAAACCAGCTTTGGCATTTGAACTTAGATTTAACTAACAGATTGTTAGCATGTTGCAGTGCAAAGACTAGACAGTCATGTTTTATTCCTTAGCTCTACATGGAAACCCAAAAGGGCAATTTGTTAAACCAAATTTCTGTTCAGCTGAAACTCTGGGATTTCCTGCAGGTCCTTTTGACCTCATTAAAAGTAGCTGGAGCTGGATGAGGTTCAGCAAACAGGTAGATATTTTTTACATTTACATTTTATGTGCCCTTCTGTACCTTGAGCTGCAAAACTTTTCTCGTGTTTATCCCAAATCTTTCAAATCTCCCTTTCTGCAAATAAACTCTTCCACTTTTAATCCTGTTCTTAATTGCTTGGAGATACATTGGTCATCCTTCTTCTGTGTCAATTCTTGCACCCTTGGAAAAAGTGTTTTTATCTCAGAGAGGTCACATAGTTGAATCATGAACAGAGTTTTGGATTTCTGCATCCTGCTAAGACCCATTCAGAACGCTGCTGCAAATCTCATTTTCCCTGTTCATCACTTTCAGTATGTTCTTCTTCCCTCTAAAACCCTGCCACTGCCTCCTTGATCCCAAGCATGTCAGACATAAGTTGCTTTCCTCACTTCCAGTGCCCTCTCTGTCCCGTCCGTGGTTGATCTTTGCCGGTGATCACCCAGCTTCCATCATTTTCCTTTGGGTTTTCTACCTCGCGGCTTTGAACCACAGTATTTAACGTCAGGACCCTGCTGTAAATACCTGCGCAAGTGCCCCATCACCTTCCTTCAGGTTCTTGTTTCTATTGTGCCTTTCCATGAAACTACCAATTTTTTCTGAGGTCTATAACCTCTGCCAGACAAACTAAGATGTTGTGCTGCTTCATCAGCATCAGCCTCTATTTATTTGCTTTTTCTTGTCTTACGCTTGGATCACAGATACTTGGGATGTGGATTCTGGTTTTGCTCTGTGTTTAAGTAACACCTTAAAAATTGCTGTTCTGTCCGTGCCTCTGGCTTTTACACAGCATGGGAAAAATAAGATCACTTAGCAGCGGAGGCGAAAGGATTCATTTGACAGACCGGTAAACGTAATAAATATGTTTCCACTCCTGGTGACTTTTTCCACTAACATCAGTTGAGCCAGTTTCACAACATACTTTACTTGCCTTGGGTTTTGTTTCTGCTCTGTGTTAAGATGCATTTGTAAAACACCCTTACTAGGAATTTGCGTTCTGGTGGGGATGCTTGCCTGTAAGAAAGCAAGCACATATACACCTAGTCTTCAAAGCTCCAAAGGCAATCGATACCAAAGGATTGGATTAGCCTTTCATGACCTGAAGATGGTCGTTGAGCGGAGTTACTCATCTGGATCAACTTGCACACCTATTTAGGAACTTTACTGAATTGTGGCTTTAGATAATAAAAAAATATCTGACTGGTGCCAGAGGGGAAACCAAATCCAATTCTTCTAAAATCCCTTGTGTTCAGAGGCCATTACATGTCCCCTTTAAAAAATGCATTTTAAACTCTTTGCTGTGATTCTTGGTGTTCAGAGGTGGCTTGTAGCAGCTCTCCTGTGGCATAGAACTGATTACACTGAAAATCAAGTCAGATAAGTCTGCAAACTTCTCACTTTCTGTGGTGCTCCAGCTGGGCAGAAAATCAATGTCCTTAGCAACAGCAGTGACACCCATTTGGATTAAGTATGTTCAGATCTGCAAATGAAAAGTGGGCTTGATGCTAAAATTTTCATCTCGTTGCAAAGTAAGTGTATGTGAAGGGGTGGAGACTTTTTAGTGCTTGATAGAAATGAATGGAGAATTTTTTTTTTAAATTTTATTCTCTTTTTTTGTCTGATTTCACAGTTTTATTATGCATATCTTACAAAATTATGTCGTCATTTCATAATAATACCTGTTTGGCACTGCCTATGGATAGCTTATATTAACAAATGAAAAAACCTTCAGAAGTCACTGGAGTTGGCTTCATTAGCTTATGACTTCATATATTTGCTGTCACAGAAGTAAATGTGTGCTACCATTTTACTAGGCAGGGATCAGCAAATTAAATACAAAGGTTTAAACAACTACGTTCATACCTGGGGCACATGTGAGGTCTATTCAGATTTCAGCCTTATCTCTTGTGCTTATTTTCTTGCTGTTTAAATAAGTTGTTTATACTGTTAACTATTGTTTATTATTTCTGGATGGTACAACCAGGTAGTGGAGAATAATTTTTTTTTTTTTTCACTAAAGTAACAGTCATTGCTTTCTGTACAGACACCTTCATTTAATAATGACCTCATCTATCAACACCAATCAGCCTTGTGTTTATCTTTTTATTATTATCCCAAGAATTAAAGAATAACTTGCTTTTTGGTGCAAAAATAGATTTTTATTTCTCTCCAGCATTTCTCAATAAATTCAATCCCTTTAATTGGAATCCTGAGAAACAGCTTTAGCTTTTTTTTTATTTGTTTGTTTGCAGCTGCTGGAGAAGAGAATGTAGCCAGTTAGATACACTAAAGGGCACAGTCCTGTTTTCTTATCAGGATAAATCTGAAGCAGCACTAATATATTCATCATCATGTAGAAACTGTCAGGACAGTCTATGAATTACTTGCGACCACGGAGAGCAAGTCTCATCTTTACAATTGTGAAGTCTGAACTGAGGGAATTTAAGACTCATAACAGTGCCTGAAGTTCAGAAAGCAAATATGAATGCAGGAATTGATATAAAGACATGATTTTCAAAGTCATATGGAAGATAGGAAATGAGGTAGAAAGAAAAACTACCATGCCAGTCTCAAAAATTCATGTCAATTTTGAGGTTAAATTCCCAATATAAAAATCTCTCACTCCTGTAATTCTCAGAGAAGATATTTGTGTCTTTACCGCTTGTAAATCCACAAAGTTGTCTAACTTCAATAGTTCTTCACTTTACCATACACCCTTGCCTAGTTTTGTGGTTACTATGAGAAAAACAGCATAAGTGTCTTAGCACTTATGACTCAAAAAATTGTCATTAAATAAGTCTGCATGTCATCTTTTTGGCCAGCCTTTGAATTTCCTTCGTATGAATTTTGACAGATGGTCTAGATCAAAATCAAAACTATAAAACTGAGTAACATGATGACTAAAAACTTCCTGTGTGAAAACTCTGATTAAATGGGCAGTTTTAATTGATTTCTGTGTATAGTGTTCTTAATCTGGGGAACTCCACAACTGAATTAACATTTTCCCACCCCACAGCAACAAGAAAGAATTAAAGCTATTATAGTCTGGTTTTCATTCTTTTACTATAGCCATGATGGCCTAGAACTGAATACAACAATAAAGCTGAAGGAAAAGTAATTAGAACAATCTATTTGGGAAAATAGCCCTTTTCTCTGTTCATGATTTGCAAATCAGCAGATTGCAATTCTTGCACGTATCTTTGTGTGTTTGACATTCCTAGGTTTTAGGAACCTGTTTGAGCTGAGGCTCATTCAAGATCTCTTTGTGGGAAACCTTCCACCGATGAGTGCTGTTGAAACCGAGTTATTTAAGCTTTATGATTAAGTTGTCTCATATCCATGACTGGGTGACTTCATGTCTAAAATAACATCTCCCCGCACCCCCAAGATAATTTTTCTGCAGTGGTGAATTGTAACTTAGGTACTATAAAAGACTCTGGAGGCAACTACATTTCACAGTTCCCAATCTTTCGTATAAAACCGAAATTAGATTCTCCTGGTGTTGGTAAAAAGTAAGTAAAAAAAGAAATCTAGAAAAGTCAAGTTGAAATGTCATTGCTAACACAGCACAGCGATAGAAAACAGGTCTTTATTAGCCTGTATCCAGCCATGCCCACTGTACTGACATCTCAGGAAAAAGATCTACATTATCACGGGGAAATCAATGAAGTTTACTGCTCAATATGCGGTATCTGTCAATAGCGCAAATAAAACCTGTGTCAGGCTGTGTTGGAAGGGCAGCAAAATGAAAATAATGGAGAAAAGTCAGTTGAATGTTGAAGGAGTACACTGACATTTTGGGATTCCTAGATTCAGTTTCTAGCTCAGCCACAAACTTCCACTGTGAGCTTGAAAAAATCGAAAGAAAGACTTATGAATGTTAAGTAGGACTTAGGTGGGATTTTGTATTGTGTAAATCCAAGACTTTGATGCTTAAAGCCTTTTCTTGGTCTCATGAGTGTGTGGAAAATATTGATGTTTTTAGGAGGAAAGGTCCCTTGGGGCTTAGAGCTGTGGTTGGGCTAATGCCCAGCATGGCATCACATTATGCCCCAGCTTTGACAGGGTATCCGTTGTCTTAGTACTGCTCGGCATCTCATGAAATAGAGTTATTAACATAAGTAATAAAAAAATTATAGAATCATAGAATGGTTAGAGTTGGAAGGGACCTTAATGACAATCTAGTTCTAATGGGCAGGGACACTTTCCACTACACCAGGTTTCTCAAAGCCCCATCCAGCCTGGTCTTGAACACTTCGAGGGATGGGACATCCACCACCTCTCTGGGCAGCCTGTTCCAGTGCTCTGCCACCCTCAAAGGCAAGAAGTTCCTCCTCAGGTTTAGATGGGACTTCCTATGGTCAAGTTTGTGCCCATTGCCTCTTGTACTATCACTGGGCACCACTGCAAAAAGACTGGTGCCATCCTCCCGGCACCCTCCCTTTCAGTATTTGTAAGCATTGATGAGATCCCCTCTGAGTCTTCTCTCCTCCAGACTAAAAAGACCAAAGTCCCTCAGCCTTTCCTCATAAGAAAGATGTTTCAGCCCCCTAATCCTCTTTGTAGCCCTCTGCTGTACCCTCTCCAGCAGTTCCCTGTCCTTCTTGAAATGGGGAGCCCAGAACTGGACACAGTACTCCAGGTGCAGCCTCACCAGGGCGGAGTAGAGGGGGAGGAGAACCTCCCGCAACCTGCTTGCCACACTCCTCTTGATGCACCCCAGGATGCCATTGGCCTTCTTCGCCACAAGGGCACATTGCTGCCTCATGGTCATCCTGTTGTCCACCAGGACTCCCAGTCCTTCCCATGTTCTCTGTAGGCCCCCTTTAAGCACTGGAAGGGGTTATAAGGTCTCCCCGGAGCCCTCCCAGGAGCCTTCTTTTCTCCAGGCTGAACAACCCCAACTCTCTCAGCCTGTCTTCATAGGAGAGGTGCTCCAGCCCTCTGATCATCTCCGTAGCCCTCCTCTGGACTTGCTCCAATGAACCTAGAAAAATGCACCACATCTTTCTGGGAAAAAAATTGTTTTGCCACTGTTTTGCAAAAGTGACAAAATGTTGTGGTGGTTTTTGCTAAAATCAGTGCAATTTAATGAAAAAGATAGCTCAAAATGTCATTTCCTGAAATGACTCATGGCTGAAAGAAAACCTAATGAAATCTTTCAAACCAGCTAGTCTTCTATCTGAAGTGCACAAATAATCATCATTACCATATGCATTTCAGATAACTTCTAGTATATTAACTCTCTTATTGCTCCTGTGAGGTAAAGCAATATGATTAGTCCTGTTTCAGAAAAGAAGCACTGAATTTTGGATGTTTATGGGGGTAAAGTAGCATCAAGTTTTTCAAATGTTGAGAGTTGTTACGTACTGAGGCACTATCTATTTGTTTCTTTAGAGATCTGAATACTTTTAAAATTGTGGTTGTCATCACTTTGGAAAGAGCAAGGGTTGTAATTCAAGCCTCTTTCCTTCCAACCCCACTCACTGCTCCACCAGACCAGGCTGCACCAGTTGAACATGAGCTGTTTACACCAGATCTTCAGTCACATTGGTTTATACAGCAGAAGAAATAAATTCACTTACTTGTGCAAGTCTTGTTGTATTTAGGGTTCTCTTGAGGAAACCCTTCCAACCGGCACTGGAACCTGTGCTGCCAAAATTCCTGAAACCATGGATTTCGGTGATTGGTTTCTGGCCGAAGCTGTAGGTAGTAATCGTCAAACCATTTCACATCAGGAGACTGGAGCTTGATCGTTATTCCACCGACAGCTTCACGCTGATACCCTTCTGTCACGTCGTACCTGTCTGCCCAGCCATCACTGCAGGGATAAATAAAAGAGAGACAACATTAACCATTCAAAGGAATAAGAAAAGAATTTTCTTAAAAATAAATTTCAGAGCCTAAGAACACACACCCAGACCTGTGATTGAATGGAGTTTAGTAAAGCATCTGTAATACTTCTAGTAGAAGAATTGTTTTCCTTTTCCTTACGTTTGCTAGTCATCGGCACCTTCTACTTAGATGATATATTCTTCATCCTCCACTTCAGGTCATTGAAACGACATCAAAAATCACAGATCCTGAAATCTATCGTGTGTAAGTACATCTCTGCATTGTGCTAAGCTTCACCGAGCTCTGGGGAGAAAATCTTGGATTCAGTGTTTTACTGACACTGGGATGATACTACTCTTACCTGAAAGGAGGTGACCTTGAGGATAGGACCTCCTACAGTGCGAAGGGTGGGCCTGTGTTGCAGACCATGCCTTTACTGCACCATGGAGCACGGCACAAAGAGCCAGAAGCAAATTTTGAATGGGCTGATACCGCTGAAGCAGAAATACCAACTCAGAGCTCAGACACTGAGACAGTGTGGCATTGCATCTGAAGCAACAAATCCTTCCTGCAGACATGACTAATGAAGCTGGGCAAAGCATCATGCAGGTCCATGTGTCGCTTCTGTTTCTTGGTTGCTGGTGGCTGGAGTGTTACAAACTTGTGTGACACTGTCCCGCGCACAGAATTTTAATCCCCTCCAGTTAAACCTTTCTGCTTGCAACACTCTGACCACAAGTAGCTGGAGGTGACTGAAAACCCAAATCAAACAAAATGTCACAAACTTCTCAGGTTAATTCCCCCTCCCCATTTTCACAATGGATTTTCTTGGAAGTACTGACATTTACAAAGTTACGTTCAACTCCACTAAAAATGTACGTATCTCATTAGAGCATTGCAGATTTCTGCTGTTTTATCACGAACATGATATTTCAGTTTTTCAAAAGCCTCAGGTCTTACAGTTAGAGAATTGTAGAAGAATCTCAGATTGGGCTTTTTTCCCCTCTAAAAGGCACTGATGTTACTGACTATAGAAAGCACCTTTAAATCCTAAAGGTTGAATAACTGAAGGATAAAAAATAAGTTTAATTTGCTTTATTTTAAGACTTCATGAGTTGTTTAAAGCTAGCCCTAGCTATTTTAAGTTGGCCATAGTGTAACTGATGTAGGTTACCTTTATCTTTATGTTATTCTATTTTGATCATTCACTGCCTGGCTTAAACTTTGCTCCTGTGTTGCAGAGCATGCAGGAAGCCTGCTCCGGTCGCTTGGTCGCCAGCATATTCCCTGTTCTCTACACAGGGACTCAGCTGTCCTCACACCGTGCAGAGGTCAAGACCTCAGAGAGTAACTCCTTCTGCACAAGATGCTGTTTTCATTGAAGCCTGGACTCTTGACTAGGTCTTATTAGCACAGCTGCAATGTCAGTAAATAGCAGCTTCACCAGCGGCAAAAATAGTATCCGGTGTCTGGAAGGAAAATGAAAGGACTATTAAACATGCTTCAGATTTCAAATGCATGAATTTACTCAGCTCAAAAGAGTAAAATACACATTCACGGCAGGAAAAAGTTGAGCACTGATGTTGAGCTCAAATACAGCACTTGGAAAATTATCTTCAAGCTTAGAACCAATTAGGGATGAACATAGGAGTTAATGTTCCCAGCTGCACTCAGGAGGCTCAGTACACACAAACACCCCCCACCTTCCACCAGGACTATTTACTGGACAAAGAGTTAGAACCATTTATGGGTTGTTTTGTGATAAAAGCCGCAGAAGGTTTTTTAAATTTATGAGTGATTTAACCTTTTCTTTGAAACATTCATCTTAATCTTTGGCAAGTTTTTAAGCAGTTTTATCCACCCTCATAAAATCTGACAGGTTTTATGAGTGCAGGAAGTGATAGGTTTTCTGTAGTGTGGGTATTTTTTTTTAAACTCAATAAAATTTAAGAGAATTAGGGCTGTGCTGTCGGTATCTCAGCTTTATGAGTTGTCTCATAAACAACTTAGAAAAAAAACCTGTTTTCTTGTAATTAATTTCTTTCTTATTTTTCAGAGGAAAATTTTTGAAGATCTAATCCAGCAGAGTGCTATAAAATTCATAGTATTACTTTATGAATAGTTATCCCCTCTAAGAAGATTTGCAAGATATACTGTTTTATAACTTTAAGTTATTAAAAAAGATAGAAATAACAAATTCATATTACATAACACTTCTTCTCAACTTTTCCGCAAAAGGACTTCTTAATTCAACAGAGCTACTTTTCATTCAAATAAGTATTTCAGTTTATCTTCTAGGGCAAAAGGCTTTTAGGAGCATTATATAAAAGATGTACCCAAAGTGTGTATTGCAGAGACAACAACGTAGAGACAACAAAGCCTCAGACAGAGGAGGTGGCAAAGCAAATGTTAAACTAGTATCCAAAGGCCAGTGAAAGTGGAATAGGGAAACAGGCTTGCATGAGTATAAAAAAGCACCAATAATGTGTGATATTTAAATTCTGCACTCACAGTAGAGTAACAACACCACTTACGGGATGTTGATGACAGGATGATATAGATGTACTGGGGATATTGGATCTGTGACACCCTCTGAACTCAGTAAGGGGTGTGAAGGTGAGCGGAAAGAAGGCAGAGAGGGAGATACCTGCTTACTTTTGTAGTCCTGCCAATCCCTCCTTGGACTTTCTTTCTTCTCCTAATGGCTTAATTTTGCTGTAGTAGCTGGCAATATCATTGTATTCCATTCGTGGTTGTGTTACAAAAGGTTCAAAATGGTATTACCCTTCACTAAAATCTACTGGCTCAACTGAAGAAAGATGCTCTGACACCAGAAATTGGCTGTGACAAGGAGTTCCAAATGAAGTCCAGTATAATCTCCACTCTCACCCTCAGAAGTGGCGAGACGCATAGGATACCACTAACGCAGTGCAGGATCATGTGCTGGTGAAAGAGATGGTTCTTTATGTTAGCAGTGGGTTGTGTAGGGTATTTAAGTGAACAAATGGTTAAGAACAGCTTCCTCACAGGTAGTAAAATAATTCCAGGTGAACAGTATTCCAGTGATGATTATGAAACAATCCAAACATATTAAATAGGACATGGATATCTTTAGCAGATCACTACACAAGTTCACTTTTTCTCCCTTGCACGGATACTGTGCTTTCCAGTTGTATTCTGATTAGGTGATTAGGTGATTTTGATTATTAGAATTAGATGGTGTTGCTTTCTAACCAATGGGCAAATATCCTTAAAGTGATCCCACCAAGACTTAAAAATAGAGTTTCACGTGAAGAAACCTTGCTGTGAAAGAAAGCAGTAGTTGCCCAGCTGCAACACCGAAAGTAAAAGCCCATTGCTGAGATATCTGTCAAGTGTACACAGTACCACGTATATCTCATTCATCAGCTTGCCAGGATGGAAAGCTGTCAACAAGGTAAGAGGACTATGACATGTACAGATCTGGCTGCCCTCAATATTACACACACATTCAACACAGTGGGGAATTGCCTTTCGGGATCATGACATGTCTTCCCCTCATCCAATTATTTTGTGTTTATATTCTTGGCCATCAGAATAATGTCTGGTGCCTTTTCCTTAAAGGCTGGTGGTGTGACAGAGGATAACAACCATACTGTATCAAACAAAATATATCATTGTTAATGACTGTTTATGATTGTTTTCTAAAAAAGAAAAAGAAAAAAGATATTATTTAAGAAAATGCTTGTACACCAAAGAAAATAAGGAGTCACAGAAGGAAGGAAACAGAGAAAAATAGCTAAACAGCTTTTACTGTTGCAGTACTACCAAAAGATGAACTTGAAATAGGAGGTCCATTATCATAATATTCTTTATCTGTTCTCAGATCTTATTTCTGTGTGTACATTGTCCCAGCTACTGGTTGTTGAAGGATATGACAGGGTGATGGAGATTTTAGTGAAAAAATATCCTTCAGCAAACACAGGGGAAGAATTCTGCTCCTTTGTTAAAGGTCTTTTTATTTTACTCACAGTAAATCACGACGTAGTTTTATATCACAGACAGATTCCAACAAATGACATGGCAGAGCCACCAATATTTACAAAATTTATTAATGAATAAATCTAACAATTAATGAATACATGTAAATACAATAAAATAATTCAATATTTTAGGTCATTACTGTACATGCAATTGCTTTTAAACATCTGAACAGAAAAGTGGAGGCAAACAAGACCCTATTTAAATGACTGGGTTGCACAGCTGCGATTATGGATCGTGAGCACCCACTCGCTTCCTCCCCCACGACCCTGGATACTAGTGGCCGGGGATAAGTCTTCAGACTCCTCTAGCTGAGTATACCTGAACAAGTAGGACTTTCACTGTAGGATCAGTATATATTGTTATACTGTATGTACACAGGAGACAGAGGTGCAGACTTTTCAGGGTTGTGTTTGCTACAGTAAAATGGGAGAAACTTGAACATGGCTTCCTGGATTTTCTGTGTTTTGTCCTTTCCCATCTTTCCTGGTAAATAGCTAGCACCAATAAGAGATTCCCCAGATGGGTGGCACTGTTGTGCTGGCTTCAGTCCTCTTTGCCTATCATCCACAGGGATTATGGGAGGAAGAAAAATCAATCTTTGACAATAAAGTGTTGATACCCAAGAAAGATGAGATGCAGGACTGCGTCTGTTATAAAGAAACCTCCACCTGTTTGAAAGAAGTGTTTTTGTTTCTTCTGGAAAGAATCACCGTGGAGGGAGGAGAACATTCAGGTGAAGAGCAACACAGGAGCAAGCTCATGCCTGAAGCATTGTGAAGAGGTCATTAGAAAGACACTTTAATGAGTATAAAGACCATACAATATGCATGATGGTGATGGCTGCTTTGGGCTCATACAGTGCAGTCAAGAAATTGCTAGCCCGCCTGAAAAACATTTACGAAAAGGTGAAGGTAGTCAATCCCTGTCAACAACGTTGTAAGCATTTAATTCCACAAAACATCTTCAAAAAGACAAGATGGACATTGACCCAAGAGTTCTCCACATCCACTAGGTAAGTAGCATGACTATCAACAGCATGTAGTATGCTACCGATGTCAATTTGCTGTCAGGGCTAACAGGGCTTTGCAGACCTGATTGACACCTTCTACAGGACTAGCAAATGATTAAAGTCACACATCATCGTAAACAGGACAAAGGAAGAGAACTACTGTCAGCTTAAACTAGATAAGAGAATGTGGAAACCTTTAGTTTCATGGTAAGGTTTGTGTGAGACAACAATTGCTCAGAGGAGATCATTAGGCACACATAAATAAACAGATAATATAAAAAAAAGATTTAATGGGTTTAGGAAAAGCAGGAAAACGGAGTAGGAAGGAGGTGTTGCCTCATGCATCAGGGTTTCAGTCACATGTTCGGAGATGCAGGACACAGAAGGAATTAGGGCTATTGACTACTGGTCATGATTACAAGTGACAAGTATATGGTCCCTCCTGTGATGTGGAGAAAGATTTTCGTGAGTGGCTACCAGAGAATTCTCCAAAGCACAGGACTTACTGATAATGAGGGGTAGGAGAAGAATGCAGTAGTTTGTCTATCAGGTTCTTGGAAAGCCTAGATGACAGTACTTGGATATGAGCAGTACCTAGTGACAAGAGAGAGGAGGCTCTTCTGTAGGTGTTTAATCAGCAGGTGGGGACTGCTTGAGAAGATTAAGACAAAAGGCAAATTGGGTAAGAACAATGATGAAAAATAGCATTTGTGACTTTTAAAAGAGCAAAGAGGAAAAATAGTAGACTTCACTAAGCCTAGAAATGTTAAGGTTATCTCTGCTGTAAGAAATGTCTGAGGAACTGAAGAATTAAAAAGTACTTAATTAAGAAGTGCCATGCAGAGGAAAGGTAGGAAATACTGTAAGATATTTGTGTGCCCATCTCAAAGATGGAAATACACGAAAAGCAGAAGCAAGCTCAGGTTTTCAAGGATCAAGGTGAAAGAAAAACATTAGATAGTGATAAAATGAAAAAAACTCAAGGCACAAAATGAACTGCAACAAACAAGGAACATCTGAAGTAACAGAGAGCAATTCTCTAACTATCTTATTCTGAGAGGAAGAGTAAAGAAAGTATTGGCCTGCAGTTCACTACAGGAAAAAAGCTATAAAGACAAATCCAGGACAGCTTTTAATATCAAACTTCACAAAAGGAAAAGCTAGTGGTTAGTGACAGAGGTAAAGCTTCAACAAAAAAGTGGGAAAATGATCTAGGAAACAGGCTTGATCTAATTAGCTGAAGATTTATAGCCTAAAGAACCAAACACAATACTATGGGTCAGATGTGATAACTGTCTTCAGGTATGTAAAAAGCTGCAGCAGAAAGATCATAATTTGTTTATCATATTGATGTAAGCATTCATGACTTAAACAGGAAGGAGAAAGACTCATTTTAGACACCAGGAAAATATTCCTCACAGTAAAGAGTATGAGGGACTAAATAGCTTGGAGAATCTTGGGAGCGTCAGGGAATAAGTTACACAAGGATCCATCTAATGTAAATGACCCTGCTTCACAAAAGGAGGACAGTAAGCTACCTGACTTCTTGACATCCACTCTGCCCTGTATTTGTAAGAGCTTATGTTGAGGAATGATGGTTGTATAAAACCCAGTGAATTAAAGAAAGAATGCAAAGAAAGTTAAAATAATGCCACTCCCTCACAGTTTCTCCAGCTTCTCATGATGTTTTACGTTCTTTTCCCGTTATTTTATTTTTTCTCTCTGCAGTTGCTATGGGAAGCATCAACAATCAACAGAAATTGATTTAGGATTAATTGTGTGTTTGACTGTACACACAGGTAGTTCCAGCGATGCAGTGAGGGCATGCAGGAGTGTGCAGTGGGTCACACTCCTGTGCCCGGTAGAATCAGGATTACTGTTCTAGAGAGGAAGGACCAAAATTAACCATACGGAAAGACACTTCCCCATGCACAAGGTGAAAGAAACAGGGAAAAAGTCTCCTAATTAGAGCTAGCTAACATTTTACATAGTTAAGATATTTTAAATGCATTTTTTCTCTCTGAACTAGAAATGCTTGTTTCTGTTACTTTTAAATTTCTCAGTCTTCTCAAAATTACTCTAAATGAAAATGACAATGTTTAATCTCTTTTTTTGTTTGTTTGTTTGTTTTTTTGTGAAAGCAAGGATTTTAGATATATTCCCCAAATAACACTATGTCTCATTGTAATTAAGATAATCCTTTGTGTTTTTAAAACAGAAAAGAAATTCTATGTTCTGTAATTTAGACATTTTGGCCAACGATCTGAAGTAACCACAGGTTTGGCAGTTTAAGACCACCTACTCAGTATTGAATATCCATAGCAGCAATTCTGTATTATTGTCTCTATAAATAAGATCTGTTACTTTTGCAGCCCAAATCACCTCAGTCATGGGAACTGAAACTCTAATGCCAACTAATCAATGATAAGACATCAGATCTGAACAACAGCAAAGTGCTTGCACAAGTTGACAAGCTTACGTACTAAATGGACACAGGTTTTATTTTTAAATGTTACAAGACTTCTATACTGTTTATGATATTTCTTAAATCTCAGTTATAGGGTTCAGATTTCTCTTTATAATTTTGACTTCAATGATTTTTTTCAGATTCTTGAGAAGCCTTCCGAGGAAATAGGGATAGTCTGCAACTTTTGAAGGCCAGTTGGAGTAAAAAATTTTCAAAGAATAAAATTCTATGCTGATAAACAGATTAAATAGATACTATTAATGATTATTTTTCTGTTCAGTACCACAATATCTTTCAAGGACAGCTTCAAATTTCAGTATTCCTGAACAATTCCAATGCCTGTTATGTTTTTGTTGTCTTTCTGTGCAGCATCCTGACAGCGCGAATCAGAATCACAACTCATGACTTGAAGAGTATTAATTATAATCTGCTTCAAAATTTAGCAAGCGCACATGTTGGATAGTAAAAGAGGGGCAGAGCGACCAGGTAACACCGTGCAAATTGGCAGTTCCTGAAACTGCTGCAACCCTTTTCAGTTGCTGTATTATACGAAACTTAGACCATTAAATCATTTTAGTTTTATTGTACTAATAAGTCAACCAACAGTGAACTGCAAACATGACTTTTTGGCCATCAGGGAGATTTTTGTTAGCTGCTCGCTTTAGAAAAGTTAATCAGGTACATGTGTGACAGTGTGCTTCCCCCCTCTCCAGGCACCACCTGATCTTTATCTCCCATAACCTGCCCAAGCGATAACACCCATGGTGGTCATAATGGGTGCATGTAGTCATGATGGCGACATCCAGGACTCAATGTGGTTTCCAGGAGACAGATAACAACACAATAGCCAAGGGCTAACTTCAGCAATGCTGGTTCTGTGGTCAATATACAAATATGACTATAGGTCAATCATCTTACCCCCATAAAGAGCGAACAGCCAAAGAGCCCTTTGAGCTCTCCTGAACAGCAGTGGGCTGCACGCCAAGACCTCCCCTTGAGTAAGGACGCCACTCAAGGTTACTACTCCTTGAGGCTGAGAGATTCCTTGCCGCAACAGATCCTCGGTCAGTGACTAATAGCATGCTGAACTTTGAAATCTTAGCTAAGTGATGTAAAGGATGCATTGAGCACATATAATCCTTTAGAAATAAACCGTTGACCAAGTCTGGGACTAGGATTGGATCCAGCCGCACCGAGACTCCTCTCTGAGGAGTTTAGAAAGCAAGGGGGTCCTTTCTGAAACCCTGAAACCCTGACTCAACAGGTCTCCCTGACAGCTCTGCCTGACTCTGTCCTCTATGCAGTAAATAACCAAGTGTGCCTTGCTGTCTCGAATCTTGTTAAAGCACTGTAGCATTTACCATCAAACTTTGTTAAATCTCTGTTTTATATCAATGAATGTATTGCTGCTTCTCTCTATGAGTGAAGTGCATCATTCTATCTGTGACAATATGCTACCAACGTACCAGGCGTATACTATCAAGATGTACCAGGTATACGCTATCAAATTATCAAGATTTATGGGGAAAGACCTACAGTACATTTTCTGCCTTCCATACACCTGGCATATTGAAATGTGAGACCATCCTCCTTAAAGGGTGTGTGGTATAAAGAAATTATTTGGATTGTTTAAATAGCAAATGATAGCAAATGATGATACCTGCTGAAGTGAAAATGTGGATATTTTAAGCTAGTCTTTCCCAAAGTGCACACAAATTTCTTCATGACATAATGCGTTCCATACAGAGCTAGCTGACCTACCCACACCTATGCAAGGTCTATGCAATATGTATGTGCTATTTGGAAATTATTTAAATGCTTTTTTGCTCTGCATCACAGAAATGGCTCAAGGAATTTTTTATTACTTTTTTAGAGTAAAAAGGTACATATTGTCTCTGACACACCCAAATCCCACTCAGATGCCACAGTTTATGGGTTTAGAGCTAAGACTCCTTTTGATACCACTCCTTGACACCACTTGATTTTCCCTGCCTCGGATGGTGGAGTGGCCTCTTCTCAGCTGCTGCCAAGCCTAGGTGGGAGAGGGGAGCAGGGAGAGGAATAATGTTAAACCAACTGAAACTAGGCAGGTGGGCATCCAGACTGCCAACTGCAAGACGTCTTCCTGCAACAGCTCCTCGCCATGTTACACATTGTCTCTACAGCGAACATGATGGATGCTGTCTTTTTACGCTGGTGGGATACAGCATAGAAAGCTGGAGACAAGTCTACTAGTTTGATCCATTAAGCAATTCACTGTACCAAAAGTTATCAGCTCTGGACACACTGTGATCACTGAAATGTCATGAGTGAGTAACAGTGAGGTGGTGAATGCAGCTTCAGGATCCCTGTGAAAACTGTCTGGAATATTCAGCACACATTTCTAAACCACTGCTTCTAAGATTAGACAAAACGCTGAGAGATACATGTATACAACAAAAATAGACTCCCCACCCTCCCTTTTGTAAACAGTTCCACTTATTTTCTAAATTGAAAACGCAGCAGTATCTTGGGATCAGTTGAGTTGATTTCTTTTTCTCTAAAGTTCCTCCCCCTTCAATCCATAACTAAAGCTATTACAGTTAATGAGTACATTCATTAGGCTGTAGACTGGTCTTTTTTTGTTATGCAAAACACCGTTTGCAGGCCACATAATGATGATGGAAACTGCTGTTCTGCCCACGTGTAATCACTCTCCTGCCAAAAACCTGACCTATAGCACTTGAGAATATATTTGAGAATTTTTCTCCACCTGTGTAGGAGTTTGTGGACTGAGTGGCTGTCTTTAATTTCCCTTTCATTGTATTTCTCTGCTCTTTGAGGTTTTTTTCTATATCTTAAAGGCTCTAAAAATATTAAAGAGTCCTCACACTCTTCTGCAAAGGTAAATTAGTTTGGTTAATATTGGGGGGGTGGAATTGCTGTTGGTGAGCAGCTGTAAATTGTTGCATTTTGATGAGTTCATTTTATAATAACTGTTTACTTAATGAATAGGGATCCTTGTCTTGCTGCCTGTCTTTTTTTTAGATTGCAATTCCTCATCTTTGTCTTCCTTTTCATGCATATCATAAAGATAAATGAATTTAAGGGTAATTCAAAGGAAAGAAATGAACTGATTATTTTTAGGCAGTATGACACTCTGTTTTCTACAAGGTGATCTAGAAGAAGCAGCTATACAGTGAATTTGGCAGATACCTTGCACGGGGGATTACTGGTACTAATTACTTGCAGAGTATCCAAACTTCCCCAAGCTGAGAAAGGTTGTGATGGCAACTTGAGAGATTGGTAGTCTATAGCAACATCTAATTTGCATGAAAACAGACAGTTTTGCAGCTGTCTGCATCTGTAGTTCAGAGCTGCAAAGTAATTTAGCCTGACTGTAGGCCGGTCTACAATAAAATGTAGTTTCGTATGTGTGATGCCCCTTCTTCGTGCTTGCAAGCTCTCATAGCTAACCGGACTAACTGGAGGAAGTTACATCCATACATATAAATTGTATGGGTTGTCCCCTGAAATGAAGAGAAATCTCACTGAATGTTATTGCCTAGAACACCAAGGATATTCAACTTGTGTAGTGTGTTCTCTTGATTCCCAAATAATTCTTTAGTTAGGAGAAGGTAAATACTTGACATATTACCAGGAAGAAAGGCATTTTGGATGCCTAGACAACCTTATAAGGCCTTCAAGTTTTTTTTTCCTGAGATATAATGTAAAACTGTGCTACAGTTTAAGCCCCTCACTTTTTTACTGCCTTTGTTTTAGAGCAATCATTTGCATAGACTTTCATGTTTGCCTAGACTAAATAAACCCAGTTATTTCCAACTTTCCTCTCAAGAGCTGTTTCCTAAACCTGCTGTCATTCTGGGTCTCATTCTTCCTGAAAGCACCCAGCTGGTCCTTGTCTCTGCAGACTTAGTGCTACTTTGGGATGCTCTGAAAGCACTGACAGTGTCAAGGATGTGACCTGGGTGGGGGTCCCAATGAGCACCGAAACAAGAACTCTGTGGACTAAACATGGATTGTCCTGTTGTGATCTCTATAGACACAGAGATGTCCTATCCCAGGCTGGAGAACCTCTCACGGTCTTCCATATTCCCACACTAAAGTCAGGAAGTAGTTCCCATACTATCCCCAGCCTTCTCCCTGTAGCTGCCGGGAGGAACGGTTAAGTCTTTAATAACCATAGAATAATAGAATCATAGTTTGGGTTGGAAGGGACCTGAAAAGGTCATCTAGTCCAACCCCCCTGCAATGAGCAAGGACATCTTCAACTGGATCAGGTTGATGAGAGCCCCGTCCAAACTGACCTTGAACGTTTCCAGGGATGGGGCATCTACCACCTCTCTGGGTAACCTCTTCCAGTGTTTCACCACCCTCATTGTAAAAAATTTCTTCCTTATTTCTAGTCTAAATCTCCCCTCTTTTAGTTTAAAGCCATTACGCCTTGTCCCATCGCAACAGGCCCTGCTAAAACGTTTGTCCCCATCTTTCTTATAAACCGTCTTTAAGTACTGAAAAGCCGCAATAAGGTCTCCCCAGAGCCTCCTCTTCTCTAGGCTGAACAACTTCAACTTTCTCAGCATGTCCTCATAGGAGAGGTGATCCATCCCTGGTACTTTGATCATCTTCGTGGCCCTCCTTTGGACCTGCTCCAACAGGTCCATGTCTTTCCTGTGCTGAGGGCTCCAGAGCTGGACACAGTACTGCAGGTGGAGTGTCATCAGAGCAGAGTAGAGGGGCAGAATCACCTCCTTCGACCTGCTGGCCATGTTTCTTTTATGTGGTGGGAAGAAGAAGAAAGCTTGATGAATGGTTTCTTTTTATGATGACATGTTGCGAAAAGAGGAGCAGGAACCATTTTTTTCAGGTTTCACATTAGATAAGGACTGCCAAAAGAGGGAGTAAAAGAAAAAGAAGGAGTGTGTGCTGTAGGAAAACCTAAAACTTATTTGGGAATTGGCCATCAGACATCACAACTTCTTCCATCACTGCTTTGTTATAGGATAGAAAGATTACTCCACGTCTTTGACGTATATTTTCCAACTGTGGCAACAGCTTTTCTTTTCAACAATGTTAATGCTATTGACTCATATTTATAATTCACTCTAAGCTCCTCAAACTGCAAACTGAGAGCCGAAAAATACCAGTTACATAATGTCAGCAACAGCAGAAATACAGGAAAGAAAAAAATGGTTCATCTTTAAAACATTTCAATCAAATATGTATTTGTACTGTGAAAACACTGATTTTTATCTTCCTCTGAATGCCTGACCTCAGTATAGCTTCTCAGGTACTAAAATGTAATCCACAATGCAATACAATGTTAGGTACCTACTTACCTTCTATAAGCAAACACACAAAAAAAGTCATGAGCAGAAATCAGGTCTTGGCAGAAATGACAAGCAAAACCATATTGTCTTGAAACACTGTCACAAAGCTATTTTCTATGCATCTCATCCACCTGCAATGGAAACATCTCTGGGATGACCCTGAATGGAGGAGGATCCTCTGCTCCACAGCAGCACAATATGGCCATAAATATAAGCCAATGCTATTTTTCTACTCATGACTGACGTTGCTTGCATTGATTGAGAGGATTTTTTCACTGTATCAAGTCCACCAGTAGAAAAATAGCTTATTCTGAATCAGAATTGTCTTGTATCGATGATTTTCTGGGGCTGCCAGTAATGGAATGATTCCCCATTAGACATCCAAGCACCGCTTTTATGGGTAGGCAACAACAATCTTTATGGTAAGTTCAAACCTAGTCATACGAATGAACAGATAACTGAGATAGCCTTACTACTTAAAAAATATATTAGAAATGGGTAAAAAACCTGGTTTAAGTAAAATCATTCACTTACTTGACAGAAAATGCAATACAAATAAACATGTATATACATATATGTATGTATCTATATATGTATACATAAATATATATTTATTTCCTATGAATATATATTTACAACATTTTTAGCCTGATAGAAGTAGCATGTAATAGAAAATCTCACATGTCTGTATACCAGCTACTACATTCTTTTTTGTACATATTTGTGAAACGATTAAACCTATTATACCACTATGAAATGTAATTCAAAGCAACACCTGAGAAGTTGCATCTTATTGTTTCTGTAGAAGAATACTTTTAATCATAAATAATATACATAATCTTTGGATGTATAAACAAGGAAAGAGTATGAGTAAATCAGTATATATGGGCATATCTAGGTATTCTAAGGAGGTGCAAACATTAAACAAAGCGAGTTAAGAAGACAGATAACACAAAATTAGGTTTAAAGAAACATAAATATATGTCATATTACTTGTAATAATAATACATATATTAATACTAAACCTTATTACTTTGGAGACAGTTTGTCTGTTTATGACTAATCAGAAACTTTGGGGTAAATCTTAATGTTGTGTTCACACACAAACAATTTGAACGTGGAACAAAAAGGTGAGGATGATACGTTAACAATATTATTTGTATTTTTAGCCCCTATTTTAAAACCATACATACCTAGAAATGTTCCATTGGTTTGATAACACAGAGTTAAACAGACTCTTTACTTTTTTACAAGTCTTAAATCTCCAGACTTCAATGTATGCTCTATAGTAAATCTAGAGAGACTAATGCATTTGTAGTTGTTCATTTGTAGTGGATAGCAACTTCTGTGTGTGCAAAGATTTTAAAATGACAGATGTTACATAAGTTTTATTCAGAGAAAAAGTAGTTTCAAGTCAATAATTGCAATAATTAGCACACATTTAATTAATCAAAAATACAAAGAAATTAATATTCACAGACCCCCAGGGAATCAGTAATTCCAGTAATTTTTTGAATATCCTGTTCAGCAAACTGAGCCAGGTATGACAAAGGAAACAAAGTCAGACCTAGAATGATGACACAAGCAGGGTAAATACGCTGAAACCCTCCTCCTGCTGAAATCAGCTGAAGCTTTGCCACTGGCATCAGTCAGGGCTGTCTTCCTAGCTCTGTGCTCAGATCAAGACGTATCCCTCTAATTAATTCAGTGTCTGCCTTCAGATAATATAATGCGTGATAGCTAGCTCATCCCTTGCACACACATTGGTATTACCTGTAGGTATCCACAGAACTGAATTATAAACCAGCTTTCTAAGCTCTTCGTCTTCTAAAACTCAGTGCAGAATAACTCGGGTGTCATAGGCAATAAACATGATGTTCTCTCAGTCATCCGTTTGTGGAGGTAGACACAGACTTTAATGATTATCAGAGGAAGAACATCACTAGAAAGGTTAATTGTCATCAGAAGGAAGAAATTGTGTCAAAGACCTTGCAGTATGACCATTTCATCACTTGCTATATAACATTGAAAGCCATCTTCATCTTGAAAACAGCGTGCCATAATAAATGAGCTGAAATGACAGAGCTAATTATAATATATACATCACAACATATGAGAAGTCTGGACTACAGGGTGCTCTGCTGCAGCAAACCACAACTCTCTGACAAGACTCAGAGCAGGTCTGCACAGGAATACAGTCACATCTCGGTGGCACAAAGTCATGTGAAAACAAAGAGTGATTTCCTTTGCTGTATTTCTTTTGCTGAAGCAGTTTGTATTTCGCATTTCCACAGAAAACAGATTCAGGAGCACCATTTTCAAAAGAGAATGCATGTCTATGCCCTCAATTAATTTTAAATCAACTACCTGAGTTGGCCAGTGCTTGGAGTTAGTCATTTTAAGGAAGTGACCATAATTCCCACAGCGAGGCATTGCCTTGATTTCTGTGTTGACGTCCACACAAACATGACAGACTCGGTGGGATAAATAAGCAGAGCTTGCTTTACTATACCCAAACCAAAGCTCACCAAACTCAGCATTCTATCCCTGATCGTGTTCAGTAAAAAATTCTTATATTCAGTCAAGACCCGAAGCAGAATTTGGATGAGTTTAGCAAATATCAACTCACATGTTCTACCGTTTTAATGAGTGAGGATTTATGTCAGTAACAGAAAGCAACAGAAGTCTGATCTGAAGTGGTTTTTAGGCATAAAGGATCATTCCAATTTGGGTGAAGTTAAGGGTGTAAGTCGTACAATATTTTCCTAAATCACTTCCAAAACAAGACAGTACAGAAAATCTTAAAAAAATGTGCAGCCAGTGGCTGCTTTGCCATCTTTTGGTATGTCACAAAAAAACCCTTAACTTCTCTCAGCTTAAATATTGCTGAGATTTCTTTCAGCTGCAATGACCCATGTGGAGGAGGAATTTTAAAATATTGTGAGAGAACTCACAGATGTGAAGACCAGAAGAAGCTATTAGATCAGGACCATTACGTTTTGCTTAGTTTCGCTGCATAAGTGGGCCTGATTCTCACTGAGCAGCACTTTTATGGCTCGTTTATTGTACTGAGTTGGCAGAGATTGGCCTTAATAAAAATAAGAATGAGACTCAGGGGTGATCTGCACCCTAGGTGTGCAATTGCCTTCTCGCCTTGCATAAGAAATTTGCTAAGAAAGGCAAGTACCCAATGTATAAAGTTGAAAACAGATGCAATCCAGAATATACTTGAGAGCAAAACCATAAAAATGTGACAAGATGATCACACTTTAAGTAAAAATGTGTCATTTAACACAATACCTGTATCTATATGTCTGTAAAAAAGAAAGGATTAGGATAGGACTCAACCTACTTTGGGTGAAACTACTGAAAACAATGCTTTTACTCACGCAAAGCCCTTAAGACATCCTAATCAGGCTTTAGGTTTCAGAGCTGTGGCTATGGTTACCACCAAGGAATGCCACATGTGAAATTTGTCAGCACCTTATATCTGTCTCTATAAACACAGCTCTATGACTAAAACTACACACTCATCTGCAAACAGGGAGATACTGTTTTGGGTTTTCTGGTTATAACTCTGGTAAAAAAGGCTTTAAGAAGAAATGAGTGTTAACAGCCTACAGAAAAAAAAATAAATAGCATGTTGGGGTTATCTAGAAAACTTAAATATCTGTTCTATAGTAGAATAACACGACAGGTTGTTATTTGACAAGATCTTTCAAAAATTGTATTGCAAAATACATTCTAGAATTCAATTATATACAGATGTCCATGGGTGACAAATTTTAGGAAATAATGATGCAAAATCAAAACCTGATTCTTTTTTTTTTAAATAAATTATAACTTTATGAAGTACATACTCTTCTGTATTGCAATCGTATTTCACAGAGGTTTTTTGATAAGTGACATTTGAGAAGTGCCTCGTTAACATTTCAAAGTGATATGCAAGACATAGTGCAAGGCAGTAGGATTCCATCTGGAAACTTTTATTTCTTTCCTTGGTGTATCCAGGCCTTTGATGTCCTAAACCAATGATAACTTATGATAATAGAGCATAACCTATCATGATTTATCAGTTAATATGTAGCAAGGCCTTTCTTTGTGACAACTGGATAATTGAAAGGTCTCCAACTAAAATGGTAAATTATGTGGCTCATGTGTGTTAATATATTTTCTAGCTATTTGTCTGTAAATGGCACAATAATTGTAGGGATAGATCCCTTGTTTAAAATGTTATATGCACATTTCCATTTAATATCCTTTCATTCAGGGTTCGTACTGAAGTCAAGGGCAAGACTTAATGACTTCAACTATTTATCACTCGCTTCATGGGCAACACAAATACTGTTTATTGCTGAGAGTAGTTTAATGAATTTATGTGTTAGAGTGTATTTGAACCAAACCCTACTCTGAATAATCCAGGTACTGGATAATTGATTCTACATTTTATGGACAGAGAGTACACATTTCAGAAATTTGATTGGCATTGGTCAGCGTGAACTAAGAGCAACACAGGCTCTACATATATGCTTTGTTTTTCTATATCTTAATATTTTAGTTGCATAATTTAGAGCCGTAATTTAGTTCCATAATTCAGTTCCCTAATTTTAGTTCAGTGCCTACAATATTCTCAATGTTTCGTAATAGTTTATGGGAACATTTCTGTAACATTATAAATACTGAGGAAAATAAATGTATTTGTCAAATAAAAAAAAAAAAATCTTTCAAAGCTAGCTACAATATAGTGTGCTGAATCTATATCCATGTTTCCAAGCAAGTTTGTAAATAAGAAATGTAAATATAAAAGGAAATATGAGATCTATGTCATAGCAGATCACTAAGCCATGTTGAACACTGGACATACTTACTTTCTTGAATGAGAACATCAAGAGACGTTCTTCTGTTCCACTGGCATAAGAAAGATATTAATTAAGGGCATAAACTTGCCTTCCCAACTGTGAAAAGCATGAGAAAAGGTAAAGTGAGAAATGACTATGAAAACGGGTAAAATTAGTATGGTTATAGTGCCCAAGTAAGTACCATGGGAATTTTTGGTCGTGATGGCAAATGTCTATAGAAGCTTGGCTCAGCAGAGTTTTGTCATTTAAAAATTGGCATAATAGGCTGGCAGAAGCCCTATTTTAAACAGAATTATGGTAAGGAAAAAAAAAAAAACTTTTAAAATGGTTTATTTTGCTTATTCTGCTTACACATCTCTTCTGCCATGAACTAATGCTAAATCACTTGGAGTCTTCAGAAGTACCAAACAATAGTAAATCAATGGACTTACTTGACCTTCTCAAAGAAAGCGCATAAGAACTTTTCAAAAATGTTCCATATAGTCCAATTCTGCTCTCACTGAAGTCAATACTAAAATTTTCAGTGGCCTCAAAAGGAACAGAGGAAACAAAGCAATGTGAAGAAAAAGAAAGAAAAGAAATACTCCCAATTGTCCATGTTGAGGGTCATTTAAAAGTTTCGTAGAAAGAACCTGCATGCCAATTTTAATTCATTTTCATTTCAAAGTTTTCTGGGCCATTTAATCCCAATCAATTTGCAGCAAAACTGTTGTGGCTTTTCTTACCAGCTAACCCTTTGAGCAAAACTCTGGCTCATAGTAGCAAACCTGCTAGTTGAGATATTTGAAATGCTTTTGTTGATCTTTTGAATGCAGCTCTGTGATAATTAAATAAAAAAGTGATAATTTCAGCTAAGTATTTTTTTATTTTATTTTTAAATGTATGTTGTTTAAAATAATATTTACTGTAAGGTTACAGTTCTTTTATTTATTTCCTGATTTATTTTGTGTTAAAGGTTGTCCTGCTTATTCTTAACAAACCAGAATAAGTTCACTTATTTTCTTTTGTCAATCTCAGACAGAAGTTTGAGCACCTAAACAAAGAATGCCAGATTTTCATTGGATGATGATCCTTAATCCTGTTGTATTCATCATCCTGGCATGAATATTTGTTTATACCACTTAATGAAATTAAACAAATATTCATCATCAGAACTCTTTTGGCATTTGCTTTCCTATAAGTAACATGTTGCTACTGTTTTTCAATAAAACCCTGCCTGAAGGAATTTATTAATTGGACTAGAAAGTGTGAATGGACATGACTAAACAGTTTGATGGTTAGACCATTAAGCTGGGAGATGAGGGATTTAGACAACATTTCGGTAATTTCTATGTAGTAGAAGAGAAGTAAGGAGGAGTCTGAAAGACGAGCAGCTCAGAATAATTTCTGAGGAACCTAATGATAGCTCCATTCAATTTCTATCCTGACTGGGCAGAGAGAGGAGCTGAAGACACTGTCCAGGAAAAGTCTGCAAGCTGGACATGACAGAGGGTGGCGCAACCACAGTCTCATGAATACTGGTTTGTTACAGGTGAAGTGGCTGAGGCTTTCTACTACATATGATTATTTAGCATGTTTCTCCAGAGATAAAGTCTCTTGTTATTAGGTTATCAGTCCATGTATCTCTTCCCCCTCGGTAACGTCTTGTGAATCTTTTGGCCACTATCAAGCAAATACAACAGACCCATAGTGGTCTCAAAGATAGGAAGTTTGAACAAACCTTGTGTCGGAGAGAGGAAAGAGACGTATTTGTTCTCAATATACTATGGAAGGAAACACCATTGCCACTGAGCTGCTTAAGTGGTCTGTGAGGGGGTGGTTACCCAGAGCTAATCACAGTATTTGCTGACACTTGCCCAGCCAAGAATACGTACTCACAGGAAAACTAGCTTCTCCAGTGTGGTGGGACAGAAATCCAGCAATGTGTTGTTGTATTTGTGTGGCGGTGGTTTTCGTTTTCTTGGGGTTTTGGTTGGGACAGGAAAGCCAAGAGGGAAAAGTTGTTGGGCAAATTAGAAAAAAAAGCTCAGCTTGAAAAAATACAGGGTTTGAAAAGACAGAGGTATGTAGTAAGGGCAGAACCACAGTTCACCTTTTGAAGATGGATAGGGAGAGACCCTGGTGTGTGGACTGCCCAGTACTCAGCCATGAGTGACTGTTGGAAACACAGCTACTTCATTCTCTGAGACAGAAATGCCAAAAGTGGACAGAAGTGAACCATAATTTAGTCAAACTAGTTGCCGTACATGAAGTAAAATTAGGTCTAGATGGCAAACGTGGCCAGCGAAGGCAGAGTGTTGGTGTACGAAAACAGCAATAACTTTGGCCCTGAATATAGCAGCAGAACAGCATTTTCCTTAAACGAGTAGGTCGCATACTGCATTACTTCCGTCTTTTTTACCTCTCCCAAGAAGTGAAACTGTATATAAGTAATAAAGCGTAAGAAAATGTAAAATAAGCATGCAATTAATATTGTGACAAACAAAAGATCAGTCATTGCAGAAGTAGAATTTTTCAGGAAAGAACCTAGTGATACAGATACCAGTCTGACTTCGATTCCTCCACAGTGTTTATGCAGATTAAGTAGAATGGGAAAGGTTTTATAATTTGAGAGGAAATACCCTAATACAAAATGACATCAATTGCAGAGTGCAATCACAGCTGAGGTCTGACGAGGCATCATGCAGATGGCTCCCCCTAACGTTCAGGCCAATGATGTCATGAACAAGCAGCCACTCTTTCTCCTACAAATTATACAAATATTTGGGTAGGTTTTTTTCACTGTTTCTGACAATAAATCAGAGTATCTGTAAGGCTGGAATAGTCTAGGGTGTTACAACTGCCTGTCTACCCACACGGCATTAGTGTAATGAGGGGTGTGAACTGTAACTCTGATGAAGCAAAAAATAAAACAACTTGTGTTGATAATTTCATAGCTCTCAAAAGTTTTGAAACTTGTCAATACTCCTATGCTTGATGCTAAAACAAAATTAGCTTATCACTGTATTTTGTGATATTTTTATTTTGAGCTCTTATTCTTAAAATCTCTGCTATGCTTTGGACCATCTAGCCTTATATAGATCTGGAAGAATGAAATTCTAATTAGTTTTAGTGGGATCAAACATTTGATACCTTCAATGAGAAGGGTAATTAGGGACAGAGATGATCAGAGTACACTTAAGATTTGGGAGCTTAAGTCTGAAGTCTTTGTGGGATAGGAACCCAAGACTCATGCTTGTCTGTATTTGTCACACATCTATACTTATATCCTTCCGTATTTTTATAAGTGTTTTAACCACTTGAATAGCTCATAAAAAAGAAAGATGAAGAAGAGATGTGGGGAGGTGAAGAGACAAAACTGCCTCAACCAACACCTTCAGGGAAAAATGAAATCAGAAGCCCTTTTCTAGTAAAAACTTGTTTCAAACTAGACTCGGCGGCCAGGTTCTGACACAACTGAAGGTTTCTTACATTTTGAAATTGTATAGCCCAGGCTGCCTTCTCAAGGTCTGCCAAAAGGACTGTAAAGGAAATTTAAGTACTTACTCTAAGTGAGGATTGCCCAACTCAGAAAGACTTCTAAGACATAAGCACTACCTTACCTAAGGTGCCTATATTAGTCACAGAAAATTTAGACTAATAAAACGGTTTTTGAAATAGCTTGGTGTTATTCTGAAATCGAGCTGTCTATGTGAGCGGGAAGAATTAGGCAATAAGAATTAAAAAAACCCCTTACAAGACAAATAAACATAGTTCCTCAAAATAAAAATATAACTTTAATTCATAGAAAAAAACCCCAGTTTAATCCCCTGAAATTCATGAGAAAAAAAACCAAAAGAATGCCAAATTTCCATACTCAGTGTAATTAAAAGTGCCAAAGATTGTTATTGCTTTTAAATTGCAAAAATTAAAAGAATGTTAATATGATGAACTGGTACAAAAAAGACAGGAAAAAAAGACATGAAAAATACATGAATAGATGTTATTTTCTTAATCTAAGGCACTAGTTCCCAAACCATGAGTTACGAGCCCAATACACGGACACAACCCAAACTAATAAATTCTCCTGATGTACACTCTTTCAGTGGGATCTATTCTGGCTGGTATGAAATTTGGCTTATAAAAATTGGGAATTATTGATCCAGAACATTGCATGTACAACATTCCCATGTTACTCAGAAAGCTGTACTTAGCTTTATTATAGCCTCAATATTCTCTGGTCAAAAAAAATTAGAAGTTAAGCTGCTAAGAAACTTCTGAAAGCAAAATAAAACATAAGGCTTTGATCACAGCTAGTGTGATAAGGAAAAGACAGAGGGCATCTGGAATGTAGGGAAGGTTTTATTTTGATTCTCTTCTATTCATGGCTTTCTTGGTGTTTTCCAGCAGATTGCTGTCAACTGTCTTGGGATGCTTTCATGGGACCGTGTTTGGCAGCAAAAGCTTGGATCATTCCCTGAACAAAATTAACATTGTAAGATATAGTTTTTACTCAGCCAACCAAACTAATGCAACCAACAACATTATATGCTCCTACGTCTCTGCTTTGGCTCAAAGCACAGCACTGCCAGTGGCTCATAGAAAGACAGCAGAGAATTCTCTTTTCATTTTAATTTAGGGTTTGCTGATCTTCAAAGTATTTCTACAGGGAAGGAGGTCTTGGCTGTAAAAGCACACAAACAAAAGTGAATTTAATAACAGAGCAAGAGTGCATCTGCAATGCCAAACTGAAAAAATATAACTCAGGAAATGTCCAACCTGGAATTTAACGGCATATGTAGCATAAATGAAAATAAGAAGGAAGCAATAACTGAAGGCTGCAACCACAGAAAACAATAGAAAAGAGAAGAAAACAAAGAGTATTTACTGTGAAAGTATAAGACAATGACTGCGATTAGTTCTATGAGAGAGTGATAATTTTTCTTTTACTTTATTCTCTAGGATGCTTGTAACTGCCAAATGACAACCCTAAAACATTCCAGCAAAGAAGCAGCAATGGTGTCAAATCCAAATCTAAAAGGCAACTTTTTAGAAGTAGAATTTATATTAGTAAATACAGGGGGGTGGGGAGGGTGGTTGTTCAAGAAATGGAGGGTTTGAATAGCTAACCATGGTCATTGAGCATCCTTCAAGTGCCTATCCTTTTTGTTTCACCTTCCTTTAACATCATGTCTTTTACTAATATTTATTGGTTTTACAATAGCCGTCTATTCTGCTGTGAAACTGCATGGTGCCATCGTGCTGTCTCTTTGATCTGGTGCCATCTCTTTGATCCAGTGCCCTTTCCCAACAGAATACATCAGCTTTTGCATGATGCATTTTGTTTCCACTGGTCCTTGATGTTTTCTTGATCTAGTAGCACATTAAGAAGCCCAGGCTATTAAAATGGAGTTCTCGGTGATGCTGGACATTCATTAGATTCAAGAACTCCTTGGACTTGAGAATCTGTAATGAAGCAGCTGTTCTTTTTGGTTTTTTTTTTCAAAAATTCATTCTTGAAAGACAAAGATTTCTACTGACGTACAGGTGTGCTGTGTAAGACATTGATTCATTAGAACCAGCTGCGAAAGTACTGTGGATTTGATTTAGATGTCTTTTATAAACCAATTGTAATTCCATTCATCTGTTTTAAATTGAAGGGTAATTAGAATCACCTACTTTATTATAACTTAATTCAGAGTATGCGAACTAAACTTCTTGTCCTAGTATTTTATAAAGAATAAAATGTTAATTTTATTCTATCCTCTGAAACATTTGGATAGAGTGATGGACAGTGCAAACCATTAGGTGAACCTGAGTAATATATCTTCTGTATATAACAATGTGTTTTGAGAATTTAAATGAAATATTTAGCAGAAGTTGCTTCACTTTTTCTTTTTAATCTAAAAAAAGGCAAAAAGTATCTAGACTGAAGTATGTAGACCTCACTTCCATTGAAATAGATGTAAGGCAGTAAATCTCTGTCTCATTTTATCAAAAGATTTGAGATTCTGTGAACTTTGTGACAGACATAATTTTTTCTTCTGTCTCTTAGAAGACAGACAGTCCTATGGGTTTGTGTCTTGTTGTAGGGTACAGTGAAGTGTCAGTTCATGACTGTGGCCTCTAAGGCATGAAATAATTAATAGTTGCCTACAGTGTTGAATAGTGGGATTCCAGCCTTCTCTGAGACAAATTCAGAAATATCTTTAATTTCTGCATTTCTGTCTAAGTTAGTTTTGCTCTTGTCTTATTTTATGTGACAAAAAGTAGATCCAGAAAGGAACTTTATGAAGAATCACTCACTATAAAGATGGAAGATGGCTGGTTCCTACCTTCATCTTTTGTATAATGACTATTTCATACAAACGACAACTTCAGTCCTGTCAGTAAAGCCAAAAACCCAGCCAAAGTGTCTTTGTATGCCATTCAGGCACCCTTTTCACCGACAGCTTAATATTGTCTCCCCATCCCAGTGTAGTCTGCTTCCCAGGATGTACACCAGACTGGATGAAGGAGATGTGATGAAATCCTCATAACATTTTTTTCAAATTTATCTTGAGTTTAGGGTGTTTTCTTGAGAAGCATAAGTCCAGTCTCCCTTGGACTGTGGACAGCCCAGGAGGTAAGCTTCCTCTCTGCTGGTCAAGTGCTGTAAACATTAAGCTATTACATGAAAGGTACGTATTGTCTCTGACTACCTACCTCAACAGAAGTGGTAATGGTGACTGGTTTTTTGGGAATCAGTCCTGTAACTGTTAGGTTTTCTATGGCACGTTCCCTAATTAAACCTGTGAGAGGATTGAGGCACATGAATGTCTAGCTTGCAAATCCCTGTTTGGGCGTAGGATCATAAAATCATAGAATCATAGAATCACTTAGGTTGGAAGGGACCTTTAAGATCATCAAGTCCAACCATCAACCTAACACTGCCAAAACCACCACTAAACCATGTCCCTCAGCACCACGTCTACACATCTTTTAAATACCTCCAGGGATGGCGATTCCACCACTTCCCTGGGCAGCTGATTCCAACGCTTGATAACCCTTTGGTGAAGAAATTTTTCCTAATATCCAATCTAAACCTCCCCTGGCGCAACGTAAGGCCATTTCCTCTTATCCTATCGCTTGTTACTTGGGAGAAGAGATCAACCCTCACCTCACTACAACCTCCTTTCATATCATGACTGTGTTGAGATTGGTGGAAGTGGAATGATATGCCCTTGATAAGCTTAATGGCATGGACATGGCTCTCTCCCACCTCTCAGGTCAGTGGTCAGGCCGAATATAGGGGACAGCAAGGTGAGCAGCAAGTGCCTACGTCTGCCTGCAACCCCCTGAAACCCAAAGGACTTTGGTTGGTCACAGGAACCATTGTGCAATAAGACAGGACCAGACTAAAGGTAATGAAGAGAATATTGCTTGATCTCTGTATACAGATAAGGAAAATTATAACTTAAGACTCTGATTCACTCTTATACTGGGCTTCTCCACGCTACTCTGCTGGTATTTAGGGGCCTTTCCTACACTGCTTAATCAACTGATCTAATCAAATCTGCTAGGATTCCTCCTGTGAAAAGCGGTCTGTAATCAACATAAAACCACCGTACCAGTTCTGTTCAGTCATTCATTTTGGCCATATGGAGGAACACTGAGCAATAAAAAAGAAAGAATAAGGTCAATTACTGCAAAAAATTAAATACACTACTAAGTAAGCAATTATGTCTGGAGGGGGGCGAACAGAGCTAAAACCACTGCTCAGACTGGAGCTGTGCACCCAGGAAATTCAAACAGCTAGTATGATCTGAAGTCCTTGTAGTCAGTTCCGCTTCACTTCACTCGACGTTTCTGAAAACTGCAGTATGAAACATACTCATCATTACTAGGGTTTAATTCAGCTAATTCTCAAACATGAGGAAACCTGGGTTTACAACTTTCTGCAATGTAGCAGGAATCTCATTAATTTTACCGTTGAAGATTTCACCTCAGACACGAATGAGCCTGTGACATTCACCATGCCTGTGAAATATTGTAGCAGGTGAACCCTTGTTGTAAGACAAACAAAATAACTCCCATAAAATCTGTGATTTGTACTCAGATTTCTTTAGTGTTCTGTGTACAGTGACACGACTTAGCAACTTAAGATCCCACCCCAATTCAATTATTGGACTTGCAGTCTCAGCCTGGAAGCAAAGTGTTAGGGCTGTAAAGTAAACCGTGGTTTTAAGGAATGTCCCATTTACTGTAGACATTAACTACAATGCCTGGCCAGATGCTCAAAAATGAGCAGTGACAGAATGTGTTGCTGGAAGCACTAGAGTAAAGATGGTGTCACAAGCTGATTGTTACAAAAAGAGCATCAGGGTGAGAAAAGCAAAGGTGATTGAAATCAGTGCCACATACTCCCAGAACAGCCCATTCTAAAATAAGGCTACTCAAGCGCCCACTACAAATGAAGCAACAAGAGCTAAAAACAGAGAGCAGAAACTACAAGACATCCTTCTCAAGCAGAACTCACCATGTAGTGAGCATGTTAAGGAATACTTTGAGATGGAGATGTGCCACTCATGCTTTGGACAAAATGCAGGGAAAGATAAAGAGGGTTCTTACTCGGGATCTTGGAAAAAGAAAAGAAAAATGTCCCAGCTCAAATAAAGTAATGGAATAACATTATATTGCTCAGCAGGTTGTTAAGCAGCACCTTCACAAGCATAGAGCAGTCATTGGGCTAAAGCAGTAATTCTGTGAACTGGTAGGAGGAGACGCTGCTTAGCCACAATGCAGTCCCCAAACCCCTGCTACTTGCTTGGTGGCAGTGCGCAAGAATCTCAGCAATGGACCAGGGCTGTGGTGTACTAAGTGCTACACAACTGGTGAATAAAAACAAAATCCTTGTCTCAAACCATCTATGAGAAGAGGAGAGAAGTTTTTTGAAAAGCTGAGAAAATAGTTACAGAGACTCTGACATGCTGGGTCAGAGTGGGTAGTAATGCAGGATTGCCACTGTGTGCGAAATCCCTTCCTAGATACGGGTTTCAGGGACCCAACTTAGTGACACTTTTAAAGAGGCTGCAAAGTGGCCTCGTAGAAAAAAACAGTAAGTCTGTAAAAATACGTAGAAATTATGAAGATGGACGAATGCAGCTGAGTTTGGAAGATGTCCTTTCTCTAGTTCAGCTACATGCCAGTGGCCATTCTGGTGCATTGCAGATCATTAAAAGACAAAAGAGCAGGCCCCACTATTTTTGAAGAATCACCTACATGGGAGCTGTAATTCCGATTTCACTTAGACTCACCACATCAGCCAGCTTGTCTCCTTTTTTCTGATTCAGGAGTCAGACCTGATTTATTTAAGGTATGGATCTGTTAAGGTAATATTGAATTAACTAGGAGGATAAGGAAGTAATTAGTCCTTCAAGTAACTGTAAAAAATCACAAGGTTCCCTATAGCTTAGCTGCAATATATCAACTTTCACTCAACAAATTTTGGAACCAAACATTTTAGTTAAAAATAAAATCCTGATAAGCCATTTGCCAAATCATAACCTTATAAAGGATATCCCCATTTGAAACATGAACATGACAGTTTGACAGAGTAAGTACCAAGTAACTTATGCTCCAAATACTATTTACATTAAAGTGAACTTGATTCCTCTTACAGTTATCTGATATTTGATGAATCAGGTTAAGATTATTTTGACCTACGAGAAAGAATATTTTGAATCCAATTTGTAAAACAGAGAATACTGCAAACTATGCAAATGGAGTTGTTATCTTATTCTTTAACCCCCAGGATAAAATTGCAGCCACTAAAAGTTTTGCTCAGTAAAGGAAAGAAACCAAAATAAACAAAACAAAGCAAAACCAAACCAAACCACAACCCCAAACTAATTACATGAAAAGATTTATTTGTCCATAAGAGGTAGACATCATACTTGTAAAACAGCTAATTGGAATTACATTGCAGTAAACTCTTCAGTCTATTATTATGTGGATTTAAGGCCATCTGGAGAGTTTGTGTGTGTAAATTTAGGGGCTAACAAGAGTTGTCCTGAAGAAAAGATTTAGCAATTTATTTAAATGCAGCTTGGAAGAGCACCAAAATACTTCTAACTTATGCTAGATAACTTGCATCTAGGAGTCAGATGATTAAGGAGAAGAGAAGCCTCCAGGGAGACCTTATAGCAGCTTTCCAGTATCTGAAAGGGGCCTACAAGAAATCTGGAAAGGGACTTTTTACAAGGGCGTGTAGTGATAGGACGAGGGGTAATGGCTTCAAACTGGAAGAGGGGAGATTTAGATTAGATCTCAGGAAGAAATTTTTCACTATGAGGGTAGTGAGATACAGGAACAGCTTGTCCAGGGAAGTTGTGGATGCCCCATCCCTGGAAGTGTTCAAGGCCAGGCTGGATGGGGCTTTGAGCAACCTGGTGTAGTGGAAGGTGTCCCTGCCCGTGGCAGGGTGGTTGGAACTGGATGATGTTTAAGGTCCCTTCTAACCTAAACTATTCTATGATTCTATGAATTTGCCCATGACTTTCTTCTCTCCCTCCCCTCAGCAAGATGTTCTCATCCATACTGCCTGCTGAGAACAATTTATATGATGTGTTATTTCTCAAACCATGCTTTTGTCCAGGAAAGTGCTGCTGGGTTCAGGCTGAAATCATGCCTGGGAGTGTGCCAGTCATACAACAGTCAGGACAATGATGGATTAGTGTTAAACTCTGTCCTTAACTAGTTTCTTAACTAGTGCAAACAGGCAAGAAAGCACCTTCTGAGTTATCATATTTAACTGTCTTTTTTTCATGGGCAACAGCTTTCAGTAGTGCTGAACACAAGCTTCATTCTTAAATTGCCTGATTTTTCTTGCTATTTTTCTCTGGAAAGCTGCTCCCGAAACTTAGTGTTTTCATCATTAGAAAAAAAATCAGATTTCTAGCCCTTCTTTACTCGCTTAATTCTTATTTTCCTTTTTTTTTTTTTTTAATTAATTGTTCTTTCACTTCCTTAAGATTTTTATTTACTTTTCTTCCTTTCTAACTCTCCCACCCAACCCTCAGCCTCACTCTGTCAGAGGGAACACTTCAACCCTCTCCCAATCCGTCAGCTCAACAAAATGATTTCATCTAACCTTCCTATAATATAAGATCTTCATTTTTACTTACTGAGATTCTCCCATCCCAGTTTGAATAGATCTCTGTGGAACCAAGAGCATAGCAGAGTATGAACTATTCCTACCCAGGGCTTTGTATATCAGTGTTTATCTGATTGGAAGAAAATAATGTATTTTAGGTGACCTGCCTCTCCTCTGAAGCTTATTCAAATCTAATTGAAGTCAAAAGAAAGATTGGAATTAGCTTCAGAAGTATCTACTATCTAGTCTTTTGTGAATTTGAAGCCTTTTCAGCATTTTAAAACTGGTGGCAATCTAAAATTCTTGATTTCACAATTTGTTTCATCACTGAATAAATTGTTTTAAATTTCCGTTGTGGGAAACTGAATTCCTGTGTAATGTTCATGTTGTGTATGACAAATTATGTGAGTGATCCTTGTGGCAGTACAAACATTATATCCTGCTCAACATTAGCAAGCTGGGGCTGCACCTAGATGTGGCAGAGCTATGTTGAGGACCTCCATTCATAGAACACCTTGTTTTGCTCACCACCATTCATCTTGTCTGCATGGCACTGCATGGATAGATTTAAAGGGTTTGAGATGTATTTGCAGTCAAGAATGCTGCCACAAATCTCTCTGGATGGGAGACAAGGAGGCTTGTTCACACATTCCTTCTCACCATATGGTCCCATCAGTTTGACTCATTCCCTGTGTCAACAAGCCTTCATGGATTTGGAGCTGACACTGCTTTTGTTATGTTGTATAATGTCACTTCTTGTAATTGAGTTTCTTCCGGATTGGATGAAAGGATTCAGCAGTTCCATTTTGAACGGATTCTAAGTGAGAATTGCTCTCTGATGCCTTCCTGCTACCCTGAGATCAGAGTCAGCTGAGTCGCACGCCCAGGTTTCATATATCACTTTCTTCCCCTACTAAGCCAGCAAGTTCATTGTAAATTAACCATGATATATATCCTTAAAATAGCGAGTTTATACATGCTGCTCTATACCGGTTATCGGAAGCAACACATATGCTGGAAGACCTACCTTGAATTCTCCTTGCACACTGAACTCATACTTCAAAAAAAAAAAGGTTTTATTTATTAGTTAAATTGACTGACATTGTATAAAAGCAGATTTTTTTTTAAATAGCCTCCCATTATTATGTCAATTCCTTGATAAATTAAATTTATCTGGAGAAAGAACTCAGTCAAAAACAAACTCAAAGCAAAAGCTCTATTTTCTCAGCTACCTCACAGTGGTAGCTGAGTTTCAGAAACAGGAAATCCCCCTTCTGATCAGCAGATTAGCAATGATATTTTTCTCCCTTCTTGACATCTGAATTTACCTAAGCTCAAACCTACTTTGCTGACAAAGGGGCAAATTCTGGGCCTTTGTATTGTTTTGTCACTCTGACTGAAACAGATATGACTATGGCTGTAAGTGCTTGAAAATTTACCCATCAATAAAATAACATATAGGAAAATTATAAAAAAATATGTAATGTTTTTTTGGATTTGGATTTGTTTGTTAAAAGTAGTAACGTCTAACCAGGATAATTCTTGATCTTCATCTTATATGTATTAAATTTCATCTTTCTGGTGTTATTTATATGTGAAAAATATTTTTGATGTTTTAATATAGTTTCTAAGGATACCTTTCTTTAGAAGTATTTTTTTTTTATTTATGGAAAAAATTGCATCCTTCAGTTTTACACATTGGGAACAAAACCTAATCATTTACTTTTGGTAGTTCTATATTTTTTTATTGGTTTCTATGTTTTAAAAAGGCAAACACACTGAAACGGCAGGAACTCGAACACCTGAGAGTTACCAAACTTGAAGTGTTGCTTCATGTAGCACATCATACTAGAGGCTTCCAATGACTCAAGAGGAGTTATAGAAATATTGATTTTAAATTTTGCCATTACAAAATGTAGATTGTTGTTTTAAAGTATATCGTTAGCTTTAATTGAACACTTTAGACTTTCTCCAATAATACTGATAGTCAGTAGTGGCTGAATCATAGAAATAATTGTTGCAGTCTGTCCTGGTTTGAGGTAAAACAGAACCAATTTTCTGTTCAGTAATTTTACTTTTCAGCTAAGCCTCTTCAAGCTAACTGAATTCTCTGAAATTAATGGCGTATTTTTAAGACTGTAGTCCACTCCCAGAGCGATAAGACCTGATTGTTTGTAATTTATACCAAAGAATGGTATGCAGAGAGGCTTTTGCTTATCCTTATTGCTATAACAACCAAGGGCAGCCAACTTTGTTATTTGCCCCGTTGGAGGGTCGGAAGCGAAAAACAGTAGAGAGGTCACCCCTGCGGAGAGGCGCGGACAGGACAGGTGACCCAAAACTGACCAGCAGGGTATTCCATCCCATCTGCCTCATGCTCAGTATAAAAGCTGAGGGATCAAAGGGGTCAGTCTTTCTTCAACAGCTGGTGTCCAAGGAGGATTCTGTCTGTTTGTCGGCCTTTGATCCCTTTCCCTGCATTCCTGAATCCAGATCCAGAATCTAGTTCCCATCTGTCACCAAGTCGAGTCTGGGACTTCCCCAGCACCTGCCAGTGACGTGATCGTCATCTTGGGAGCTCAATATGATTTTGTATATATTGTATATATTTCATTATTTTCTTTTTTATTATTCTATCGATATTTTCATTAACGTAGTCTAGTTTCTTTCTAAACTCATAAGTCTTTTTCTCTCTCTCCCCCCTCTCCTTGGAGAGAGAGGTGGGGGAAAGCATCTGTCGTTCGCCTCAGGGGCCAGTCTGGCCCAAACCATGACACAGTCATATCAGCAAGAAATGTGCTAGTAGAGCAAATTTAGGAGGTCTGTGACTTCATAAGCTAAGAGGAATGAAGAATTTGATTAGAAAGTTCCAATCAATACTTACTGGAGATTGTACAGGAGTCCTGTGAGAAGATTTATATTACACAGAAAAGTAGATGCTTCTTTTGTAATAATCCTTGCATTTTTGATACTAAATGTGGTCAGAGCAGGCATATGAGAATGAACAGGACATATTGGACAGTAGTAGTGTTATCTCCAACCCCAGTGTACAGCATATACCTTTAGGTTTCTCCGTGTAATTGTCTACATAGGAATTACAGACTCCTGTTGTAGTGAATCAACATCAAAGGGTGATTCCATTGCTTAAACACAAGTATCTGGTGTCATTTCAGGCACAGAGAGGTATCCTTCCTGACTCCCTTCTGCCACTCCAGAAAGGTGCAAGTCCCCCACAGGTCCTGTGCCACATCTGGCAGCCTCATGTGGATGTTTTGTGTATCTTAGAGCACCTCGAGTAGCTCTAGATACCAATGTACAGACAATTGAATTGAGCTCTAGGTTTCTCTTATAAGTTAACGTGGATTGTTCTCTAGATTTCTCAGTATGTGTTGACTAAGGCTCAGTTCAGTTGCCTACATAAGCACCTAGAAGACTTTGAGATCCAGGAGATGTGTGTGGGCTGGCAGATAGGGACCTATGGGACACCACTGTGTTTCTGCAGCCAGAAGCCAGAGTACTATAGGGCATTTCAAATGACACTAGATAAATATGTGCATAACTTAAGTTTCTGCTGGTGGGGAGCTAAATCTTTTTGAGACTCTAGTGGGTAGTGACTATGTCTCCATTCACTACAACAGGATATTAGGCAACTATGATCCTTACAGGTCCCTTCCAGCTCAAGGTATTCTGTGATTTTATGATCTCTGTGTGCAATTAAATTGCTAAGGACTTCTGCCAGTTCAGAAGCTGTTATAACTCCCTTAGTCACTTTTTGGTGTTAAAAAAAGACAGACAAAATGAAAACATCAAATTTTCTCTTCCTCTCAAGTCCTCTTCTCATATTTGCCTGCTACAGCTTCTACCCCATTGAAATTAGCCTTCAAGGTTGACACATTCAGGCGATTTATGACCAGAATGCAAGGATGAACAACCTCTAGTGGCTAGGGCAGTAGTATAGTCTGGAAAAACACACATCCATAAATGTATCCACAGGAAAAAATTGCCAAAGAATGACTGTGGTTATGGGATTTCAGTCAATGTCGCATGCACTGCAAGATGTATCTTGTCTCAAGTGGATGTAGTCAAGAGCATCAGTTCAACAAGAGGAAGTGCAAAGTCCTGCACCTGGAAAGGAAGAGCACTGTGCACCAAGATATGCAGAAAAGGACGTGGGGCTCCTAGTGGACACTAGGTTGGACATGAGCCAGCAATGTGCCCTTGTGGTAAAGAAAGGTAATAGTATCTTCGGCTGCATTACACGAAGTATAGCCCGCAGGTAGAGGGAGGTGATCCTTCCATTCTACTCCAAACTGGTGAGGCCACATTCAGAGTACTGTGTCTAGTTCTGGGCTCCCCAGTACAAGAGAGGCATGGACATACTGGAGAATATCCAATAAAAGGCCACAGAGGTGAATAAGGGACTGGTTCATCCTCTAATATGAAGGAAGGCTGAGAGAGCTGTGACTGTTCTGCCTGGAGAAGAAAAAGCTCAGGAGGGATCTTATCAATATATATAAATACCTGAAGGGAGCGTGCAAAGAAGATCAAGACAGGCTCTGTTCAGAGGTGCTCAGTGCCAGGACTGGAGGCAATGGGCACAAACTGAAACACAGGAGTTGCTGTCTGAACATAAGGAAACACTTTTACTGCAGTGGTGGCTGAGCACTGAAACAGGTTGCGTAGTCTCTGTGCTTGAAGATATTCAAAAGCTCTCCGGACATGGTCCTGGGCTAACCACTCTGGGTGGCCCTGCTTGAGCAGGATGTTGGACAAGATGACCTCCAGAGGTCCCTTCAACCTCAGCCATTCTGTGATGCTTTGATTCCGTCATTAATATAGTCAGAAACATTAAAAAGTATATGATTATTTTTACATGACTTAGGAGTAAAAGCAGAGTCTGAGGTAAAAATACAGAGTTCAGGAACCTTCAGAGCACAGCCGATGGTAACATTGGCTTACAAGCCAATGCACTCTCAACTGAAGCTCTTAACTTGCCCCTGATGCAGTGGGAGGAGATGGGGCAAGAAGCAGATTAGACTTGAGGCTGCTGAGGTGGTGCTGAAGCTGCATTAAATGTCCTGTAGATGGCTGAAAGTTTCTGAATGGTTTTGAGTTTTAGCTATATGCAGTGTATTATGAGCTGAAATATTTCAGTCTAGAGGTAAGAAAAACTTATTAAAGTTAGGGCTAAGTTGGACAGAAATAAGCATAACAGCACTGGCTAGACAGTAGTATATAAAAAGCCAATGCATTCACTTACATCATTAGTGTAGAATATGTCAACCTGACACGCAAGCTGTGAATGCTGATGAAAAGAGCCTCAGCCAAGGATTGAGATGTAAGTCAGCCGTGTCCTTCAGCGATTTCCCTTAAACCTCTAGAACTACTTCTGTCTTCTCAGCTTTGGACTTTTCTGGCTGACTTCTGTCCTCATCCTAACCTTGCCACAATACTTGGAAAGGTTCCCAGATGAACTCTTTCTATCAGATGAGACAGCGATAAAAAGCTGGAAGACATGAACAAGCTAAAGATACTTCAACCTCCTTCTATCCTTCTCCCTAAGTCTTGAAACAGTCTTACAAACACTGAGCAACCTAGGCAAAGTAGATCAGTTTGACACAAGATGTGACAGAAACCTTGGGGCTGCAGAGCATCTCCCAGCATTACTGGATAAGTTTTCAGGTGAGACTAAAATAAGCCCTGAGCACGGCCCCGTTCATTCCTATCAGGGACCATACGTCTTTCAGCCTCTCTCTGTGTCTGGCTGTATGTCTATGTGTGTTCATGCGATACCCAGGATGGGATACTAACCTGTGCCACGTGTGTCCATCAAATACAGGAATATAGGTTGTCTTGTCTCCTACCATTTTTCTAAAGCACACAGAACCAAAGTGCTCCAAAGACACAGAAGTGCACCCTGTGCTTTGTGTTTATTCCCAGCACATAGACACTAGAACAGCAACAAAATTGCTCAACTTGAGTTGGAAAAGAATTATGGCTGTTGGCAAGCAATGAACACAGAAAATATCTTACTTTGACTCTAAAGTTCTGGTATTCAGAGTGCCTATTCTAATACCAACAAGCAGAACGCTGTTCCAACTTCTAAGAAAACTCAGACTATGCTTAAAAAAGAAAGAAAAGAGAGTAAATATCTAAAAACATAAGCACTAACACAGTGCGTCAGACCAAAATTACTTAGGGATCAGAATGCTGCCTCTGATGTTTGCTAGTAGTGGCTCTAAGTACACAGTTATCTTTCCATTGCTAATTTATGCTCGTTTCCTGCTAGTGGCAATTTAGCAGCTCCCTGAACCAGAGGCTGAATTTGGACCTACTGCATTCAATATTCACCAACGAGATTACCTTTCCTGAATTTGTCTCATCCTTTTTTATTGCGTCATTTTAGGCTCAAATATCTTAACTAACTCTCAGTACTCTTACGCAGCGTTTCAATCGGCCATGCAGGCAGCAAACCTGATTCCAAACTCTTTCACTACCCTGTGGCTCTAAGTATTATTACCTGAATTTTCCTTATAGTAGCCAACATGTTATCTTGGTGTACTATGCTTATTTTTTAAGAAATATCAGAGAAGGTTACTATTTTGATGTTATTTACATTTCCTTTTTCACACTTTTATGAAAAACATGCCAAGTACTGACCACGGAATAAAATGATGGATTCAGAGGAAGGAGACCAAAACAAATTATATTTCATGTTCTTCTCCACGATGAAGACAGTTTCTAATGATCATATCTGTCTGCAGTTTTTTCTAAATAGAAAGGGTCCCATACTCCTTTACAAAACACTGACATTATAATTAAGTGTAGATTAATCAAAGTTGATTTTTAATATATAATGTTTTTAAAGCATATCATGTGTTATGTGATTTTATTTGAGTGAGAAAATATTTGAAACATTCTCCACTTTTCTTTTGTTTTCTATACACTGCCCAAGAATTGAGCAATGATTTGAACGCATTAAATCAGGAGAACTTGACCTACTTGCCAGTTTATTTTTTATTATAAAATAGTGAAACACTCATTCCATTGCTTCTTTGTTCCATGGTGCTGGTTATAATAAATTAATCTGTGCTTCCCCAAGACTGACCTCAAAGAACATAAACTTTATTCAGTATTGTAAGTAGCAGAGACAAAGAAAATACAGAAAGTTGGTCCTCTGAAGAGCTTTGCACCGAAGAGAATAGCATGCTCATCATTAGTCTCTGCAGAAGGCTAATTATCAGAAATCCAGGGTGTTTAGGAGCAACATTTTTGTGAACTTAATACAATTGGTACAATGCAACAAAATATCAAAGATGAATTGTAAGATTCATATGAAGCTAGTTAAAGGCAGCAAGAAAATCATGGCATGTAATTTTCTATAATTTAGCTAGAAAATGCAGTACACACTATAAATGGACCAAAATAACCTTCACTTTAGGCAGCCTTCTTTTCAAAAAGCAATTACAACTTGTTAGGCTTTGAATTTTGCTTCTCCTTAACAGCATTAAAAAGAACATAGTTTTTAGCTTCAGAGGTCTAAAATGTTTTATAGAACCTTTGTTATAAGGTTGTTTCATGTGCCAAATGTCCGCTATCCAATTTTAGAAAAAAAAATTAAGCTCAGTGGTGCGTTTTTGATCTTTCATTTCCAACAGAGACATTCTTCAAATCTTCTCCATTCTTCTATATTGCATAAACTAATATGGTATATAATCATGTCTCAATTCTGCACTGCAATCTGTTACCACAGACCTTTATACTGACACAGTCCTATCGACTTAAATGAGACTCCACATGGGTGGAAGGGACTGCAGTACTGCAGAAACAAATGCTAAATTAGAAGGAGTAAGAAAAACTTTCCCATACAACATGTAGAGGTTAAGGAGAGTTTTTAATGCACAAATCTGCATTAAATTAAACTCAATGGGTACTTGACGGCAACTTCTATGACCAGAGGCCACTGTTTTTTCTCATTCATTGACCACACCAACATAAAACAATGACTCCAGAGATTAACGTGTAATTACACGGAATAAGAGCAGCTGAGATTTTCCAAATAATGGTGAGGAAAACACAGTAAACAAACCATAAAAACAGATTTTCTGGGACACCTAGGGAACTTTACCAACCTCATTTTGCACAGGTAGGTTGGATCACCCCAACAGGTTGGATCACTCTTAATGGTTGGATCATCACTTGACAGCTCTGGTGTAGATCTGTGAGACACATGCATTCTGAAATTCATCTTCACTGTACTTCTTAGTGCTCAGGGAGGGTTTTAGCTCAATTATACTGCTCTTAATTTAATCTATGATAGTGATTACAACCCTGACTGAGATGTAGCCCTTTACCAAGCAGAGTTCTGCAGTCTTTTGTCCAAGAAACAATACTCATGAATTAAAAGACGGATGTTTCCTCAGGCCCTTTCTGAAGAATGTTCTCTTCTTCATGCTCATTCTGCTTCTCCTTATAGCACAGTCCCCTACACCCCTTTGCTGTACAATCCAACAGAGCTGTTCACTAACTTCAGCATTGCTTTTCCCTTTGATTAGTGCTGTCTTCCACATTTCTTGGATGTCTTGGACGGGTTGCCTCCAGCTTGGTGCGGCTGCCAGACTTGCTGAATGGGAGGTACTAGTTCCCACCAAGCCAGGCCAGTTTATCTGGGGAAATATACCATTAGCCCAGACCTTTCCATCCTGGATTTTATACCCATCATACTGTCACAGAATAGGCCAGCCTAAACGCTGCTCCAAAATGAAGTAGACGCAGGTATGTGAAGCCCAGTCTGCTCAGTCATGGATGTAGACCTAGCATTTCCACCTTTGCACTGTTGGGCTAGCTGGCCAAAGCTATTGACTGTGCTAGTTGCCTCAGATGGGCACTGATTGCCTATTCGACCAATTAATTTGTTTTTCCCACAGATCAGACTCTTAATTTCAGGTTCGCTTTCTGTGTAACAACTGTGGAAAGCATGATCATAGGCACAGGCGAGAATAAATATGTTAATTTAAAAATCGCAGCATAAATGAAGGCTTAATATGCCTCCAGGTTGAATAAAGAGGTGTGGCTGCCCTGTGTACACTAAATGGGAGACCTGTGGACCATGACTACAGATTCAGTTGTCTCTATCAAAAGCTATATAGATATTTCTAATGAGTTGAAACAAAAGACAATGAAAAACCAGTTGATGCTGTTGCTTATTTTGCGTAAAAAGAAGTTCTCTTTATCACAGGGTACCTATTTATTAAACATTCATTTCTTATCTTCTCACGGCAATGGGAGGCAGAGGTTATTTCATGACAATCAAGTGGTATGAAATCAGAAGTGTGCCATTTCATTTTTGTTGGATTAATGTCCTCTCCTGCTGTGAGCTGTTCACAAGAATCTGCTAGAAGTGAGTGCAATCCAGCGCTTACCGTTGCGCTATTGTTCTGTTGTCACCAAACCGGACACAAAGAACAGGCTGACAAACCAGTGGGCAAGAGGAAGATCAGTGCTTGACACAGCAAGCTGTGTAACACCGAAATACAATTCGCTTTTATGATGACACACCTCGTTACTTTCTCATTCCTTTTGAGAAAACCAGATTGGGGTTGTACTGTGTGTCATGCCAACAATTGATATCTAGTTATTACAGACAGAACATGCCGGCTAAAGAGAGTACGTGGTCAACGGGCATTTCCAAAAATAGAAATGATCTGAAGGAAATGGAAAAGTAATGCCTGTAATGTAATGTAAATGTAAATGTCTGTAAGTATGCTCGCTTGCCCTTGTATAATGTAAGTAAGGGAAGGAACAATACCAGAAAAGTGGTAGAATTCTGGTACTGTTTTCCTAAGCGTAATTATAATCCTACCGCTTTTAATGGAAATGTATTATAGACCTGAACAGGTAAAAGGCTGGATGCCTGACAGACAACATCTATTGAACTGCTGAGATAAAAACTTAGCTGCCAGGAATATCATGCTCATTTTAGTGCATGCTCTATCAAACAGGAAAAGTCAAGAAAAAGCAATGATTCAACAGATCTGTCAAATCTGTTCAATTTGACAGATTAATCCAGCACACTAAGGCATATGGTTAAGGAAAGAAAAAGCATATTTATATTTGGACACGTACCTTTAAAAATGAATTATTTTATTTTTTTTAGATTTTCAATTAGTTTCATTTTCTGGTAAAAGTAATGTTTTGCCACACAGCTGCTTTGTGAGTTAACATGATCTTTGTTACAGGTATTTGTCAACTGCAAAAATAAATCACCGGCCAATCAGGGAAGATGTCTTAAAATTTCTTTTTGATTTCAACGATCCAAAATTCATTTTTTCAGTATGTGTTCCCATGTATATGGATGTAATGTATATACAAAAAATAGAGAGAGAGAGAATGAGTTTAACATGGCATGAAGCTTCATTAAATAAAACAAAGATAACAGTTTATCTGGAGCCTCTCCTAGCAAAATACTGCTGAAGATAAAGATGCCTACTGTTCTGTTTAAAGTCCTGCCAGTACACAAAGTGGTTGCAAAGGCAGCTGAGGACAGTTACCTCTTTGCAGTCACGGCTGGAATCAAACACCTCGATTTTAAAGCCTGCTCGTATCTCAGAAGCTTATTTTTTGGTTAACCAAATCCCCTCCCTATTACAGTAATTTTCAGGAGCTACAATCTAGAGCCTCATGTGTTGGAAACTGTTCATCAGGCCAGAATTCACATACCAGTGCTGTCAGGTGCGAGAGGTCAGCCCAAATCAGAGGTTTGCACTGCCTCTGCAGATGCGAGGAAGACATCCCGCTCACAGGGCACAACGCGGAGGAGCGAGGCTGCTTGCTGGTCTGTGAAATACTGGCGCTTCTGATTCCCCCGCTGAGGAGAGAAAGACTGCTGTGGTGCCAAGAGAATTAAAGAGCTTGCATCTGGTATTGCCACCTGTGCTTGCGTAAATGTAGCCAGTGCGATCCGAACAGGGTTTTCATTCATGAAGAAGAGTACAAGTCCTACTTATGCTTTGGCGGTGTGAGCAAAAGCTGTTGGAAATGGCCTTTGTGTTTTTACTGAGATGTGTGAGACTTTTGTTTGTGCCACGGACACTTTGGTAACATCTCTTCCTTCTCTCTACATCCCCACACAAAATGCACCTCTTTTCCCCCACAAACAATGGAAGCTGGATAAAACCTCCTTAGTGCTAGGTCATCACAACATCACAACGCTGTAAATACTTAAATTTCAAATATTGGGCGTCCTGAAGTTACTATTTGACCAACAGAATTTAGATTTGAAATAAAAAGATAATCTGGAATCTGGAAGCCACAGAAGCTGCATAATTTTTCAGTAGATGTTGATAATCCTCATTTGTTTTATGACTGTACTGATTTGGGTGGATTACAAGGACAGCTCACTCAGAGAAGGCTGAGCCCAGCTGGATGTCATATCAAAACAGAGTGGGCACAGGGATACACAGCTTCTACGCTTTGAGCTGCAATGTTCAAAGGAGATCATCAATTTTAAATTCCATTCCTGTCTCAGATTGTTTTACTGGCTGCTATTATGGAAACACCTATGCTTATCAGAACTGTAAAACATTATTTTTCAGAAATTTTTGTATTTGCATTAGTTTGTGCATTTGACATCACTTTGTGTCGTCTGTGCTATTTCTCCTGTAAAATCAGGCTGCTACTTTAAAGCAATTAATTTTACTTGTGCAATGCCTTTGATTTTACATCTGAGATCTACAAACATAATTAAGAGTGTTATCGCCGTTCTTGTCAATTTGCCAATATTGTCCTGACATGCTGCTTCCAAAGCAAAGAGAAAGCAAAGCAGAATTTATGTAAGATATGAAAATATGACTGTAAAATAATTGTCTTGGGGCAACTGGTCGTAGGTATACAGCTAAAAGGGATTTCTAACTGAAACATGGTTTTGAACTTTGGTTAGGTTTCCTGAGTTTTCTCTTTCTATTCTTTTCCATTGGCTTTACATATTTATATTATATGTACTCTAATAAATTGTCCACTTCTGTCTGTTATTTGAAGTGTTCTGACTTCATGTATTTTTGTACCTATGCACTATTAATAACAGTTGTTTTATAATTTAAGAATGCTGATAGAAAAAGGTGTTGTGTGGTAGCAAGGGACGTGTAATCTTGTAAGAATAGAAATAAGGTAATTTTACGACCACTGTTTGTGTGTAGGTCAGTGAACAGCTGTTATAGAACTGGAATATAAAGCTTTCCTCCGCCAATGCATTGATTTCATTTTGAAAGAACCACAAGAAAAAAAAACAGGTAAATGAAATGTTGGCCAGCCCGGTGACCATACTCATCTGAAAGATGCAAACACACTTTGCAAGCAAAACTTCCTAGTGCCATGTCTGACTGGTCTGAATTTTTAAGATTTCAAAATCCCCTTTTTTCCCCTGGGAGACCGTCTCATCACTGGTTACTGCTGTCATTGCTCCCAGAAGGGACAGAAAATATCAGTGCAGGAAACAAGTTGACCTGTTAAGGTAAATCATCTCATTTGATACGCAAGGATAAGGTACTTGGTAATTTTCCAGCAAAATTGTATAGATGATTCATCCGAATCAGGCATTCTTTGGGAAGTCTTTTCCTGTCTCAATTTCAAGAGGAAAGGCTGGCTGGCTTCCAGTTCTCAGGTCAGAGACGTAGAGAGGCTCCTCTTTGCCTCAAGGTAACCGAAGTTGAGGGCACTGTCTTCAGATATGGGACACCGTGGTTCAACTCCCTATTCTTGATTTAGACTAGAAACTCAAGTTTCTTTTTTTGCATATCAAATATGAATGCCCTGGTACCTCCACTGCAGTCTGTCTAAAGGTCTCTATTCCTGGGATCGTTGCACACAAAACACCTGTACATATTAATTGCCCTAGAAAGGGAAATTGAATCAGGTTGATTTTATAGTCAAGTGTTTGTAGTACATATGTGGGAGGCTGGTATTACATACAATCAATATTTAATACTTTGTTAATAGAAATATGTCTTTCTACAGAAAGTGGTTATCCTCTGCAGCTCTTCCATGGTAGTCGGTAGGCTTGTGATTCAGGCACTTGCCTAGGGTTGATGGAGCAGAACTAACCACTTGGAGGAAAATGTATTTCTCTCCTTTTCACCTTTGAAAGCAAACTGAAAGTTTTATGCAATCTCAACAGCTTTCACAATACAATAAGTATATTCCCAACTAGTGTTAAGCAAGGCTTGAGAATTCAGTGCCTCATCTAAGACTTGCAGGATTTCTGTCCAGAAAAAGGGTAGTAGTGGAGACACTTGAGATAAACATCTAGAGTCATTTCAAATGCGCTACAACCCATCTGCATAGGAGCGGCTGATACAATACAGGGATGGTGAGAAACGTGTGCCAGTGAGCAATGACTGCTGAGGGCCAGGCAGGATAATAAGAGACATCTGAAATAGAAGTAGACCTTTTGTATCTAGGTCATCCCTTCGTGACTGGAAAGGATAGAGGCTCATACCAAAGACTCTAGGAAGGCTAAGGAGTAAAGCAGTGCCCTGAAACTCATATTTCACATTTTCCTAAATACAGGGCAAATATTCCTTTGCCTAATTATAAGCACCTTTCTCCATTTGTGATGCCCAGGGGTATCCCACCCATCTTCCAACTGCTGCTTCGGCAGGAATCAGTAAATCCTGTGTCACATATTCCAGCTCTGTGAGGATGTCCTGGATATCAACACTAAAGACACACACACTTGTATGCAAACCTGGGGGCTGGGTGACTTGCTGGTAGCTAAAGTCGTAATCAACCCATGAATTGCAAAACTCTAATTGACAGAGGCAGTCAAAGGTATTATTTGACAGCTATTTGTGAGCTTACATTATATAATATACATTTGCAGTCAAATTTTGTCTTCTAGTGGACAAATATTTATTCCATAAAATTGTCAACTTAATTTGAAACCTTGCTTTGGTACACACAAGAGAGACATAAACACTTTTTTCTTAATCTTTCCAGTGATTTATTTAATATTTGCTGCATTACCCAAACTAATGTTACTGCAGTTTGGAGCTGTGATATTGTCCCATCAATGTCACTGAAATGCTGCTGATTTATAACTTTGGAGAATATTGTCTCTAGTGTCTCATTTTGTGTCTGACTCTATTAGGCTTTGTTCGGTGGTCCCAGGGACATCAGTGTAGGCACCTCAAACAAAAGGTGAGGTAGGATAAACGTGGCAAGTAAATGTTTACAAAATAGATGTCAATGTCTGATTAATGACTCCCTTGCTAGTCAGTGGACAGAAACAGAAAAAATATCCAATCATAACAATACTAAAAAGATCTGCTGGGAACAATTACACTAAAATAGAAAATGATACACTACATCTGGTCCGAGGGGACTAGCTGAAACCATCTCATTTCTAAGGCAGAGGAGATGAATCTACCCATGACATTGACTTACAGAATTTTTAAGACCTTGATTCATTTTGGAAGTTCTGTCAATCACAGTAATAATGTTTTAAAAAGATGAAAGTAACTGAGTTTATCTTGAATTTTCTACACAAACAACCATGTATACTCTGTCTTCCAGAAACTCTAAAGTCAGTGATTTTGCCAAAGCCTTTGGCAACACTCCCAAAGCTTTACCATTACTTAAGAAGAGAGCCAATCACATAGGTCATATAAGAAATACCTAGTCTTACAGACCTCATAACTGAAACTGATGGCTCTGCTAGCTGTGTGCCTGTTCCACTCCTCATTTCCCTTTCTCCCTGTGCCTCAGTTGCTGGGAGAAGCTGTGTGAGAATGTTGAAGGGACGAAGGATGGTGGAGGCAGGGTGACTTCCCCTCACTCCCTCATTCACAAATATTTTCTTGGTGAGGCTGGTTAAAGGTCACTAGCACCAGTGTGGCAATGGAGGCAATGCAGAGAAAGGATACGGTGGTTTGTTATTTCTGCTGCAGAGCTCGCTGTAATAACACTTCTGTGCTACTACAAGGTGTAATGTAGTCTACAACTACCATGCCCCCTGCACCCTGGCAGCTCAAAAAGAGAGAGGCAAATGTTCAAAATCTATACAAAAATCACCCATGTGTGTAGACATATGCAGAATTTGAATGCTTCTCCTCAAAGAAATTCTACTGTAGAAAGAAAATTCTTTGTCTACTGATTCCTGGAGCCAAACCCATCCCTATCTGCCCCCAATCCCCACGTGTTAAAAAGAAGAATCCACTATTACCTTTTTCTGTGACAAACAACCCACCATGCAATTTTTTTGTGATATGTCAACCAGCCCATGATTTAACACTTCACTTTAGATTATCCACAAAGTCATTCTAACAGTTATAACTTGCTGTACAATGGTGATTTTCAGGTGCTTTCTAAAGACCTACAGATTACAGTACTCAAAAAGATTTCAAAACTAGGTTCTTATTCGTTTTGTCTTCTAAAGTATTACTCAGTTCCAGATGCTCTTTTCCCAGATAAATCAAAGGCAAGGGACCTTGTACTGAACTCTCAGATTTGATGTCATCATGTTCTTGTTCTAAGGTTAAGAAACTGCTTATTTAGAGAATTACTTATATAAACTCCAATCGTCTTCTGTTCTTCTAGGCTTCCAAAAATGAATTCATTTCTTTAGCTATCACCTTGTAAAAGAAGTAAAGACAGCATAATGGTAAAAATGACTAGATTTTTTTCAAAGCAAAAGCAATGCTATTACTCTATTTCGGCAGTGCATAAGGTGTTTCTATTTTACTCTGCAAGCACTCCTACAGGCTTATATGTATAAAGTAAGATTTTTATAATGTTTGGTGTATATAACAAAGCATTACTTAGCTAAGGCTTTATTAATGAACCTGCTGAATAATACTCTTTTTTCTCCATGTTAACTCAGTGTCTTCTATTCAGACACTTGTTTCCACCTCCTTCACTCTTAACGATTCTTGCCCAAGCCTCAGATGTGTCACAGCAGCACAGGGACATCCTGTAACTGTAAGAAGTGACTCTGGTGTTGCAATCTGGAAAACTGGACCTTCTGATGGCATCAGGAGGCTCTCCAAACATAATTCTAGAGCCTGTGGTGTCAGAACAGGGATCTGTCTTCATCAGCTAGTTTTTCCATTTCATAGTTGCATTGGAGGTATCTGTATATATATAATTCCTTCTGCTGTGTCCAGACATTAGATCTTTATGGAGTCTCTAAGTGTCAATCATTGCCTTCCTTTCTTTGTGTTGCAACATGTTCCTTTCCAGTCAAGAAGCCTGATGATGCTTGAAGTGAAAACAACAAGATTATGGTTTGGTGGTCTAAAATCGTAGAATCATAGAACCATAGAATGGTTTGGATTGGAAGGGACTTTTAAAGATCATCTAGTACAACCTCCCTGCCATAGCAGGGCCTTCTTTCACTAGATAACATTGCTCAAATCCCCACCCAACCTGACCTTGAACACTTCCAATGATGGGACATCCACAACTTTTCTGGGCAATGTGTTCCAGTGTCTCACCATCCCCATTGTAAAAAATTTCTTTCCTATGTCCAATATAAATCTACCCTCTTTCAGTTTAAAACCATTGCTCCTTGTTCTGTCACTAGAGGCCTTGATAAAAGTGTCTCTCCATCTTTGTTATAAGCCCACTTTAAGTACTGAAAGGCTGCAATAAGGTCTCCTTTGATCCTTCTCTTCTCCAAGTTGAACAACCTGAACTCTCTCAGCCTGTCCTCATACCATCCCTCTGATAATTTTTGTGGCCCTCTTCTGGACTCGCACCAACAGGTCCACATCTTTCCTGTGGCAGGGGCTCCAGAGTTGGACGCAGTACTGCTGGTAGGGTTTCACAAGAGCCTCAACCTGCTAGTGACACTTCTCTTGATGCAGCCCAGGACATGGTTGGCTTTCTGGGCTGCGAGCGCACATTGCTGGCTCATGTCCAGCTTTTCATCCACCAGTACCCCCAGCTCCTTCTCAGCAGGGTGGCTCTCAATCCCTTCATCCTCCAGTCTGTATTGATACTGGCGGTTGCTCCAACCCAGGTGCAAAACCTTTCATTTGGCCTTGTTTAACTTCATGAGTTTTGCACTGGACCGCTCCTCAAGCTTGTCAATGTCCTTCTGTCCTCCGTCCCTTCCCTCTACTGAATCAATGAGGGAAAGAAAATTTTGAAAGAAAACTTGTATCGTTTTAGTGATCAAAGTGATCTCTTCTGCTCAGAGTTCCTGTAGGTTCAAATCAGTGTGCAGGATGGGTAGCTTGAACTTGAGCACTCCACTGGGCAAAAAACAGGGAAAACACTGCTTTGCTTTAAGCTATTTGGGAAGCTGAGACAGGTTCCGACATAGGAACATTTGTACTTTTAAGGGACATTTTGCCACTGGATTTTTGCTCCTTTCTTATCTCACAGACACTACAATGCCATTCCAGTCCTAGACAGCAGACTACCAGAGAGAAATGGTTTGCTGTATGAGACTTGTGTTCAGTACTCAGAGCTAATGCTGAGCTATGTTCAGTCAGGCTTCTGGAATTAACCCTCATTTATTTTCCATCCACTAATAAAAAAGGAGAACCAGCCAACCAACATGCTTATTTATGTTCTTTCTCTAGGAGCAATGACTTTGTAAATCCCTCTGAAGTAGAATACATAGTCTTCTAAACTAGGGTCCTTAGTTTTTCCAGTAACATGCGGTTCAGGGTTGGAGGCTAATGAATGTTGGAGCACCGTCAAAGGAGAGAAACCAGCAGGTGGACTCCAAACACATAGTGGAGGCAGGTCTTCTGGGTTCATGCCTGATTGAAGGAGCTTGAAGCAAAGTGGGAAGAACTGTTTTTGCAAGATGATTATTGCCAAGGAGAGGTGACTACAGTAAAAAGAAGCAGGGAATGCGAAAGTCAAGACGTAATGAGTCGTGTTCATGTGAGATTTAGTTGACCAGATCCACGTCCAGCACCACCCGAGAGTACGAGCTGGGAGGACACATGCCCATCTCTACATTTCTCCTCACCTTAGGACAGATATTAACCACACCACTTTCTCAGAGCTGTGTGAGAAGGCAGAGATAGCAAGAAAAAGGAGGAAAAGGAAACAAAAATGGGAAAGAGGAATAAGAAAGGAAGAACATAGGAGGCATAGAAAGAGACACAGACTGTGTCAAACAGGGAGATGGGACTGACAGGAATTAAGGAGCATGTAGCAACATATGGAAGAGGAACAACATACTTACAGTGACAGTGAAGGGCGATGTACCAGCAGTAGTATAATAGTGAATGGGAATTGAGTATGAGACTCACATGCTGGCAGAGGGTCAGTTTGACTTTTTACACATTACCAGCGAAGCAAACTGCCTGCCCGAAACAGAATCAGGGCAACTCAAGTCCTACTACATCATGTGTACAAAAACCCCAAAGAAACAACAAAAGAGTTCCTACTGTTCCTGCCCAGTGGCAGACACATCATGAAAAATGCCAAACTGCACGAGCAATTTTTTTCCCCCAAGTTCTACAAATCAGGATGACATTTCTGTTTCTGTCTTTCCCCAAATGACATTTTAAAATTGTTGCTTTGTTCATAACCCTGTGCTGTCTTCTTGGAAAGTTTGGATTGCAAGTATAGGGCTTGTGGAGTAAAATTTTTGATGGAGTATCGAGTTGTCCAGGGAAACTGTGCTTTATGTTATATTCTAGGACATCCCAAAGAAAGCCCTTAGCTCTCATGTAGTGCTGCCTAAATGTAAAATTTTACTAGTTTTCTTTGAGTATGGGGAAAAAAAAAACCATTTTAGATTTGAAAAAACAAAAGCCTGCTGAACCAGAAGTATTCAAGGCAG